>JAENPR010000579.1:0-413524 GCA_018135685.1 Themeda triandra | reverse complement strand
GTAGGAGTGTAGGATGTCTATGCATGGCAATGGCTATTCTTAGTAGATCTGGTTCGAGTTCATGTGTGATGGAGTCTGCATGTTTTTCCCTCTTCTAGACTGGCATTTGTTTGTTGGATTTGGCTGTCATGGCGAGTGGGAGGGCAAATGGGGTGGGGGCTTGCTAGCAAGACTCGTGGTAAGCAACTAATACGCTTGGGGATGTCGATGTTTTGGGGATTTTGCATGTTGGGGGAACCAAATCAAGCTGACAGGTAGGTAGTAGGGTGGAAGGATATTTTAGTCAATTTCTATTTACAACACTTATGTGATTGTGTTTTGATCTTGAGGTTTGGCTAACCTCTGCATGTGTTTCTATTTAGGAACTGATTGTTCAACTTCTTTGACTGGCTGAGAGAAATTGTGTCATGATGGATGCGTTTACATTGTGACTCGAGATATTGTGTCATTGCATATGCAGGGCTGATAATGAGCTTATTGAATTATGTCATTTGCTTTTAAGTTGTCAGGTGTAGGTGCCACTGCTTTAAGTGGTGTTTAGTTTCAGTCTGTTACCTGCAATTGTTTGTTTAGCACTCGTCTAGGTTTTCTTTTTTCCAAAAAAACTTTTAGTTTTAGATATGTGAGCTTGAGTACATCTGCTATGCTAAAAGTAATGCATGCCATTTGCTAATTGATGGGAAATCTTAGAAACTGACTGAACTCTACATCCTGTGTTTTCTTTTTTCTAAAAATTAATGTCCTACTTCTCATTAACTAAATGTTTTAAGACTTGTATAATCTTGAGCAGCATTTATTTGTGCTTATTGTGGTCAGTATAATTGAGCTGTGCACTCACATGTATATGTATCCTGGTGTTACTATGCTCCGTTGTTGCCTTTTAGGATATAACTTTATTTTAGGTGATCTGTTCTCAGGAGTAATGCTTAATTATCTTTTTTAGGAAATGGAACTAGTTCAGAGTGCATATCAGTAAGACAAGTTTTGATCTTTGTTCAGTACATCTAGGATTCAAGTTTCAGTAACATTGTCATTTTCTTTGTTAGTGGTACAACTTTGCGGTTGGGGGTTTATTGAACCATCGAGCCTAGTGTATTGTTATGAGATTGTTAATATCTTGGTGAACTAAATATGCCTAAGGAATATTTAGATGTTTAAAGCTTGCTCTGTCATTAGTTGTTTGTGCATATAGTGTTAACCTCTGTCATTTGAAACCTTTGTCATTTCAAACCTTTGTAGGCAGAGAGGCAGAGAGGCAGAGAGGCAGCCTGGAAGAGATACTACATGGTGTGTTTAGTTGCTTTACTACTTGCTAACTTTCTGCATATGCTATTGCCATGTAAAGTGATCCTAACATTGTTATTGTGCAGGTGAAAAAGAATACAGGAGCATATTTGGTGCAGCTCACTGGTGTTTTCACTACAGAAAGCACTTCTGTAGCAACTGGGCAACCTCAGGTTGTTGTTGGCCCTAGTCAATATGCAAACTTTGGGCTAGTAAGACCATTGTAAATTTTGGGTAAAATTTAGAAATGGAATATCTTCTTTAGGACATTGTCTTGTGGTTGTTTTAGTAGAATAGTAGGAGCTCACTTTTAACTATGTGTTGCATATACTATACAATAAATATGTGTGTAGCGTCCATTTCTTGATTGCATATTTATAAGTAGTAAATTGCATACTTGAATTGCTGCAATTATGATGTTTAATATGGGCAATATCAATTGTTTATAGTGATTTGTATTTTGTGCCAATATAGACCACATTTTTCTCATCATCCGTGCGTCTTCATTGTCCTTGTCATTCCATAGAAAAAAAAAGTGTTTCTTGTTTTTTGTGCTAACACATCTAAAACTTTGTCCTTTGTGATTTGTGGAAGCACACACCTTATATATTGTCATTGTGCTTGTGCCATTCTAGGTATATAATTTTGTCTTATGTTCTTCTATACAAAAAAATTGTCATTTGTCCTCTGTCATTGTGCTTGTGCCATTATAGGTATAAAATTTTGTCTATTGTCCTTCTATAGAAAAAAATTGTCCTTTGTTTTTGTGGTTGTGTCGCGTATAAAATTTGTCTTTTGTCCTTGTTCTCTTTCATTTGTCCTTTTGGTTGAGTTGTGCGCAAACAAGGTGCTAGTCCCCTTTTGGGTGTTTTCTGAATATTGTTTTATCATTTGTCATTGTGCTTGTGCCATTCTATGTATAAAATTTTGTCTATTGTCCTTGTATAGAAATAAAACTGTCCCATTTGTCTTTATGGTTGTGCGAATTTGTCCTTTGTCCTTTCATAGAAATAAAAATTTTCATTTGCCCCCTCTATCCTTGTGCTTGTCTCGTCCTAGGTATAAAATTTTGTCTTATGTCCTTTCATAGAAAAAAAATTATCATTTGTCTTTTGTCATTGTGCTTGTGCCATTCTATGTATAAAATTTTGTCTATTGTCCTTCTATAGAAATAAAATTGTCTTATTTGTCTTTGTGCTTGTGCGAATTTGTCCTATGTCCTTTGATAGAAACTAAATTTTTTGTCTTTTGTCCTTTGTGCTTTGTGCTTGTGCTTGTTGGAATCTTTTTCATTCTTTATGGATGCTTTGAGATGTTAAAGCATGTTGTTTTGTGATGTCTACACGCACCTCTCATTTGTCCTCTTTGATTTGTGTTTATGTATCTTAGTTTATCTATGGTGTATTTCACACTTTTGCCTTGCTTCTGAGGCCAGTGATGTTCAATGGCATGGACATGTTGGTCTATTACAGGGAAATGTGGAAGAAACTGAACTTGGCTGATATATGCAGTAGGTTGCACATAGAAGGATCTACACGCTTCAGTGATCCTTACCTACTCGACTTGCAAACTGTAAGTACTGAATTTTGTCCTTTTCATTGCTTTCTATTGTATCATATCATCGCTTTTTCTTCTTCTCTCGTTTTTGTCTTGTACCTTGAGATATATGCCTAAATTGCACCACAAAACATGGTTCTAGCCTTTTTGGGGTCCCAGATCTTGATAGAATAGTAATGCTAGTTGCCACGCGTTATAACCAGTTTGATGCTTGTTTAAGCAGTAGTGGGCACAAAACATGTATACTCCAGTATCCATTTAGCATTATAACGCGTTATAACGAGTTGAATGTAAGATGATTAAAACATTGGCACCATTTAGCATTCCTCCAAAATCAATTAATACATCAAAGATTCCTCAAAAGTTTGTAGTGTAGTAGGTCTGTTCGAGCAGACTCGTATACATGTAATTGTAGATCTGAATAGAAAATACTAGTGACTTTATACAATTTTCTTTGTTGCTAATGAATGACATAAGTTAATTGGTCTAAATGATATAGCAACTAGTAGTCCGTCTCTTGTCTCTGTCCTATGCCTCCTTTGCTGAATCTTCTCTTGTCAAATTTGCTTTTGCTTCACTTTGCACCGCTATCGTTGGTTGTCATCATCTCCCGTGACGTCATATGAACAATGTTAGCTGAATATACATATGAAGCAACTCAGATGTGTTGATGCAGTGCTAATAATTTAAATTCTGGGGTACCTTTCTTTTGTATTACCTGATTTTCTTTTTCTTGCTCTTTGAATGTTCTCAGGATTCATTTAAAATTCATATTTTTCAGATTAGTAAAATGCATGTAATTTTAAATGAACCAGACATGCTAACATGTTTCAACATGTTAGCATGTCTCGGTTCATTTAAAATTACATGCATTTTACTAATCTGAAAAATATGAATTTTTGATACTCACATTCATTTCCATTGGTTGTTTCTCTTTTGCATACGAGTTGTAGTCCATTGTTCCTGTTGAAGAATGCTATTCATTACACTTAAATATTAGTAATTTGCAGTTTTGAATGAGCTACATTGCATGTTTGTTCTACTACAACTGCTCATTTGTAAATATGCAATAACTGGGATTTTAATTTACCTCTTGAGTGTAATTGGGGTTTACAATATTAGACTGAAACTTGTAGTAGCTTTCAATATTGACTTGAATTTCTCTTGCCAAAGCACCCTGCCATTGTTCTTACAAATTGCAGTGCCAATAACATGGAATACCTGAAAGGGAACCAAGTTTAATTTTTTTCCAAACCTGTTGACAGTCTTTTGCTTGCTGTTGTCTCGACATTGCATTGCACTATCACCATGTATGTTAGCTGTTATCTCGATAATTGTGTAAGTTGAACTACATTGTCTTCACATCCACTCCCATTTCCCTAAAAAATTTGCATCTGCTATTTCATGTTGTCCTTCCTTGTGTACCTGCAAGACATGTAATAATCTGTTATTTTTCCAGTTTTAGATGGGGAGCACCTTTGTTCTCTTTCTCCGATTGATTTCTAGCACTGAAACTTAATGCTATGGTAAACCATTGTTCTCTATCTACTTAAAAGCAAAACTAAGTTTTTCTCCTATGTATGAAAAGTACTACCAAGGTTGGTTAAGAAAAAGTAGCAAGTAGCAGTTCTGTCAATCTAAAGAACAAGACTAGTTTAGTAGCAGCAAAGTACTACTCAGTAGTACTTAGATTTGATTATTAACTTGTGCACTTATTGTTTTGTTTACTTTAATTAGGCCATATTGCTCATTTCATGTTTACTGTTGTTGAATATCAACCAAATATGATTCATAGTACTAAAATTGCTCACTATTAGTGCTAACACTATTCAGTACAAGTCATTTTGAATCATTATGATTGCTAAGATTGCTCACTAACTTATGCCTATTGCAGATATACTAAAATGAGCAATGTTATGAAGACCTATGGTAAGAACATCTTGTTGCTGTGTGAATGGTGAGGTTCCTCCTAGTAACACTTATGTCCGTAGTGAAGAAATGTTACTGAATTGTTCCTCTTCTCGTATTGGGGAAAACAAAATCCTGCTACCTATAAGGTAGGCAGCATGGGCAACAGCTGGAGAACAACTAATGATATCGCGACAACCGGGGTAGTTGATACTCATTTAATTTTAACCTTATTGGATAGCTACTGAAATAGACAGGACTGATCACAATTATCATGTTATTTCAGCATGACATCTCGTGCAAGACCATAATGACATATGGGTTTCTTATGGTGGACCGGCTGGGTGGAACGGTAAGAGTTCAGGCATGAGATGATTCTGTTTTTGCCTAGACATTTGTGAATTTACCGATCAATAATAGACTCTCTTGTGTTTGAACTTCAGATTGTTTTCTACTGTCTATTCTCAAGGCAAAAAGCAAAAACAACTGATTGTGGATTGTGAAATCGTACAGATAAGCAAGCAATTGAAGCTAGGAACAAGAAAATTGTACAGATCAACAAGTAGACATAGACAATGAGAAAATAACCAAACATAGATAAGTACCCTTTTCTTCCTTGGATCAACATGCTATCTATAGGTCAGTCCACAGTCATGATGTGATTTGTGTTAATTGTGATTTGTGCATTCAGAATTTGTCAATTGTGAGCAAAGAAGATAGAAGGAATGGGGGCAAAATGTTGGAGGTTTGGTGTCATGGTGGCAAGCAGCACAAACAAAAATTGTTGGTCTAGGATCATATAGATCTAGCAGAGGGACAGATGATAGAGATGCTACAGATCAGCAAGCAGATGAGTGATGTGCAGTTAAGTACCTTTTTCTTGCTCTGATCTTCTAATTGGTCCAGTTTCTTTATCCTTTCTCTCTGATGGTCACTCTCTGTTTCTTCGTGGTTTTCTGAATCTGCCATTCACCGATCTGTTTCTTTCTTGCTGCAGGGCGGAGCTGCAGGAGACGACGAATGGCAGGGTCAGTGTAGTCGACGAATGGTAGGGTCAGCGCATGTTCCTTTTTTGGGCCCAAGTGTATTTGCCTTATTGGGCCAATATGTCTTTTTTTTTATTTATTTGGCCCAAAGTGTTTTGGCTTATTGGGACAATAACTGTATTGTGGCAACAGAGAACATATCTCGGTTTCGAGTTCAGACCCGTTTTAGCATTTGCGGGCCCGGTAGGTGGCCGAGGGTGGTTTGCGGGTGGAATTCGCTATGTACAAGACAGAGACAGATTTCGCACATACACACAGAGGCAGATCTGTACGTTGGATCAGCATCCAATGGTTGACCACGTTGCCTGGGATTTTTTAAAAACCTAGGCGATTGATTTATAGCAAGTCCCATATAATATATAACATAAGATGTTATTCTAAATAGCTTTATAAATGTTGGCTAAAATATTGTGTGTTATCAGTATTAGTAATTTAGTTTTAAATACTCTATATTTTATAAAGTAGTGCTACTAAAAATAAAATTATGTGATAGTGTAGCAGTGTAAGGTGAAATGACTATTTATATACTAAGAACTGAGAGAACCTATAATCGTTTCAATAAAATAAAAGATGAAAATAGTGGATAATGTATACAATAATCATTAGAAATTCAAGTTAACATGGGCATAAATATAATTGCAATATATAGATTAAAAGTTGAATTTAAAACATAGATTCATTTTGACACACAAAGGTATGGAATAATAGGACATATAGAATAATCTTAGGTTTCACTAAATAATATCATGCTAACAAAAAAGTATAAATCCCGTAAATTCTAAATAGATGTTTCTAATGGATTCTCCATGTTTGTCATGCCTGCTAGAAAAGGATAATATCTAGAAATTCTCTCAAAAATTAAAGACACTAGCTACCAATTGTGTAGACCGTAATAAGTAGTGATAATAATAACCATAGGATTTATGCTATTATCTGAGGTAAATCAATGTAATGTAACCCACGAGTCTTTATTGAAATAATCCACTTATTCTAGTAGGTACATATAATACTAAGTGATTCTCCGCGTTGCTATGGGAATTTTTAAATATAAATTTTATATGTAAATAAAAGAATTTAGAGAAGTAATATAATATAGCATACATTGGCATAACAAATATTACTGTGATAAATCGTAGTGGCATGAGCAATGTCAAAACATATGGTGCATGCATCAGTTAGCTATCCGTGGAGGTGGAAGTAGTTTCCAGATCATCGGTAGTGGAGGAAAGGTGGAGAGGCCAACGTCTAGCTTAGAGACTTCATGGGACTCAACAAATGAAATTAAGTGTTTGAACTAATTAATTGATTTAGTGGAACTCATGTGATGAGGTGGCTTAAGGATATGCTAGAGAAATATGTTAGTGGGCATTAGCTTTATAGGAGTTTAGGATATGAAACCCCTTAAATTTATATCTAAATTACCACTTATAACATTATTGAATCTACATCAAAACTATCAATATACTGTATTGCAAAACTATTTAAAAACCCGCAAAGCATATATATGTTTCTACATTATGTGCATCTATTAATGGCAATATATTAAAATTTGATTAAATTACATGCACATCAAATATTTATGCATATGTGAGACAAAAATACATATGTTACATTTCAGCAATCATAGAAAAAAGATTTCCTACACTAATGGTAGTAACAAATTATTTTAAAGTTGTTAATAACCATGACATATAATTTGTAAAAACTATATTATTTAGATAATTTGTACTCTTTAACTAAAAATTTTTATATCTTTATTAATAGTATAACCATTACGAGTACGTGTATAATAATTTGGCAATAAAATTCACATGACAAGTAAGAAGGATACTGCATAGTTATGTCTTCCGGTTCTTTAAGATTTATTAGGTGCAAATAGCCTTATGAGGCTTATACATTAATATCCTTGAGGTCATTTCCTCAAAAGTATCAACTTGAGGTTAGCATAGCTATTCATCATCCTAGATATTCCCTCAAGCTCTAAACTGGTATTAAGTAACTATATTTTGGCCGTCGTTGTACTACATTTCCTCAAAAGTATCAACTTGAGGTTAGCATAGCTATTCATCATCCTAGATATTCCGTCAAGCTCTAAACTGGTATTAAGTATTAAGTAACTATATTTTGGCTGTCGTTGTACTTAAGAATGCAGTCTATGATCTATAAAGTTCTTATGTAGCAACCACTATGGCTAATAACTGAAAATCAAAACTTAAATTCATGTTATCGTCATATATAGGAAAAACTTACGACAGTTAACTAGACACTACAAGGAGTTGATAGTCTTTTCCCATGGAGATGGAAACATATAAATCAATAATTGATAAGTTACGACAGTTAACTATATATACACTACAAGATGATAGTCTTTTCCAATGAAGATGGAAACATATAGATTAGTAATTGATAAGTTACGGTAGTTAAGTATACACTACAAGGTGTTCCTGTTGTGTGAGAAAATGAACACAGAGAAAAAGGTAAAATTTTATTCAACTTCATTTTATCATCCAAAGACACTTAACAATAAAGAATTCTTATCTCATAAGACTCTAACCCGTGCGGGAGCACGGGTTGATGAACTAGTAGAAAACAAATTGAAGAGAACAGATTTTGGAAACCGGCCGACGAGTGAACAATAGATTGTCCGCTACTTGTAATTGGACAGTCCACAGCGAAAAACAACACAAAGAACCGAGACTCTGGACTACACCGAGCTCGACGCCTGGACTGTTCATCGAGAGGCACGGACTGTCCGTGGATCACGCAGAGCGTCCGGAAAGTCATCTCTTCCAATCGATCTCCTGATTTGTGGCCAAATCTTCACCAACTACCACAAAACTTGGTGAGCATGATCATAGGGGAGTAGGGGAGGTACCTATAAGAGGTCATCGCCCAATTTGAAGCCAAACCACGAGAAATCGAAAGGGGAACAAAAAACACCCAAAATAACCCTAGTTCATGAACTTGTCCCAATCTGCGATCTCGTGAGGAATTAGCTGATTTCCTTCGGTGGAAATGTTCCTCTCACGTCATATATTAAACCAACACAAGAAAAACGGATCAAAATGAAAGGGAAATGAAATCAAAGCACAAACTAGAGAGAGGAAGTGGAGAAATGGGAAGCACACATCAAGAACACAAAGATTGCATCTTTTCCAAATCTCAGAGGAAACAAGGAGGATATTCGGGACCTCCTTTCCCTTTGATTCTTGGTTCTTACACTAATCTCGTGATTTAGTGGACCTCTCTCTCACTAGCACCTAGAGGATGGGAAAACCCTAGAAAATGATGAAGAAAAATGATAAAGGGAGAGGTCAGGGAGATGGGTGCTCCCTCATCCTATTTTACAGGGCTAATAGACGATCCTAGTTTTTCCTCTGTATACAATTGAGCCAAACCACTGAGCACAAGGGCGTTATGGTCCAACCCGAGGTTTCATCATCTGACGGCCACCACACATCCCGACTAGTAGCTTCGCCGACACGAACTCCCCGATGCCGCCACATGTTGTCTGTCCCGCATTAGAATTGAAGGGTTATGAGGATTCTATGCTAGCCGGAAAACAAAAATTTTTGACTTCATAAACCAAGATGTGCTATTAGTTACAGGTTACGGGATTACCACTAGACGTGCAGGAGCAGTGGAAGTGACTCGATGTAGTCGAACGCATCGCCGTAGTGCCGTGCAGTTGCGTGGTCATCCGTCCGTCGTCACGCCCATCCTCCGTTCGCGGATCGCCCCTCGTGCGGTTCGTCCTTGTGCTCCAGATGCAGCACCTCCGAGGTATCCCACACGTACTGGAAAGAAATGTTACGTCTCCAGATTGCTAGATCCGCGAGGAGCAGTAGGTGTGAGCGTGGAGAGGGCGACAATGGCTGCCAAAAGGCATGGATTCAACCTAGTCGCACCCCTACCCCTTGCTTATATAGGTGTCCCTAATGTGCTCCCGGGTTGGAGGCCCATTAGTAACCCATGCACATGCAAAGATCATATCAGATAAACCACCACAAACCACATATATGTTATTCCCTTGCCACATGATATTTGGTCCAACTCATAGGTTAATACTTAAAACAAGCATGGCAATGCATTTATTGATTCAATAATTTGAGTGATCCAATGATATCTGTCTCACAAAGAGAGGGACAAATTCCATCTTGATTGCCTATGTCTCCCACGGTATGTTTCCCAACAAACCTGAAGACCACCTTTATAACTACCTAGTTACGGAGTAACGTTTGACAGTCCCTTAGTAGGTCATTTCACATCTTGAGTACATACGACAACCTCAGGTCCAAGGATATAACATACATGATGTGTAATGAGATAATAATAACAACATCTCATGTCGGTTCAGTCCAGCCTATATGTCATATATGTGCCCACATTATTAGATTGACAACTCTGTGTCTATGACTTATGAAAAATAGTCATCAACTATCTAATATTCATGTGCGTTGTAACACGAACTCCGATCAAGGACAACATGGGAATAACCATACAAGTAAAAGATTTTCACAAATAATTCACATAATTGCCAATCAATACAAGTTGTCTTTAATGGATATTCATGAACACTTAATACATCATGGATAAAATCACAATATCATCATCTCTGTGATTACCTCTATGGAAAATTCCCAACAGGAACCTCTACTCAGGCTTTGAGGTCCAAACTCGCAAAACCCGCTCCTCGATGCGTGTCACCTCGTCCTTGATCGCTGAGCCGCCAAGTCTTGCAGAGCCTCCCGCTCGACTTGCTCGGCCGCCATCTTGACTCGGTCAACATGGTCACTCCATGTACACTTATGCTTTTCGATGTCCCAAATGTCGCCACCGCGGCTAGTCACCTAGCGTCCTAGTCTCTCGGTCCAAGGCTCACGTCCTCCTTCCATCCTGAGTTCATCAGCACGGCACGTCCTACTTGACCTTCTCCTCGCCGTCGACCACTATCTGTGAGTTCAACACATGCACATCATTAGCCAAGCAACACGTTGCACGACACACCTCATGTAATAGGTTAGTTCAAAGCAAGAGCCAAAACGCTGGCTTGTTGACAACCGATCATCACACAACTAAATCACATGGGTACCTGTCAACATCGTGTTCGCACGTGTATATAAATAAAATGACCCAAACATTAAAATGCATAAAAACAATGTTCTTCTGATCCTGATCATTTTGTAGCTTAAAGCAACGAATCATCTCAATGTCAGGTCTTATTATGTAGTAGACACAAATGACAACAATTTTTTGTTCCTTCATCCATACATATGTTATGATTGATCGTAATAAAGTATATATGGTTTTTTCCGCGCTCATTAGTCATTAGTCATTTTGTAGACACGGCCTAGAGTGAATCATATGAATATAAGTATAAATTTTGTAATGTTATTTGAATCTTATTCATGTTACCTACTGTTTAATTTGAAATTACTTTCAGTAAGCACGTAGAAATACATTTAAATTAAAGAAAATAGAAAGTGGTTCTAAAAATTTTGAAACTACTACAGAACAATATGTATGTAGCCTATTTTATGTAAAAAAAAGTTTGGGGCTTGAAAGATATTTTTGAAATGTTGTTTCACAAGGTGCTTTCTCTACATACATGAATGAAAAACAAACATATGCAAAAGAAGTAGAAACACAATGATTAGTATCCCAATAAATGTTGTTAATTAGTAGATCATGATTTTAGAAAGAACTAGGAAAAAGAAACACATCATTTGGATTTGTTATGAGGGAGAAAGACTAGTTACAAAATTTCACTGTAGATTGAAATGAGAAAACATTTTGTTCATGTTCTTGAGTTCTAATATTTCCCTATGTGTTTTTGTAAAAACCATCATGGTAATCGCATTTACGCTGACGATTTATGCCGTTTCCCTGACGGTTATGTACACTCACAAGTTAATTAGGAATTTTCTTGATGGTTATTTTTCTGTGTGTTTTCTTAAAGCCATCAAGGTAATATCAGTTTCTCTGACGGTTATTTAATTACCCTGTGTGTTTTTCAGAAACCATCAAGGTAATTCTATTTACCCTGACGGTTTATGCAATAATCATAAAAAAATTCAAAACCGTCAGGGAATTTCGAATTTCTAGTAGTGTGAACACTTGTAATAATTGAACGATGATGATGGCTTGATAGAACCGAGAACAGAATTTCTCTACGTAAAAGAATTTTTTTTGACCGAAGTCAGCTAGGGAAACCCTGGCCTATTTTTTGTTTTTTAATAATACAGACCGTTTAAATTCGCTCCCACAGGGAGTCGAACCCAGGACTGCTGGGTGCCATTCTCTACGTAAAAGAATTTTTTGACCACTAGGCTAGAAACCCTTTGGCTATATAGGTAGATAAACTTAATACCTAGTGTGTTTTAACACATACCCTCCACTGAGTTCATCAATCTCACCATTGTCAATCGACAATGTTGTCTTGGAAGCATAGTCACAAAAAACTGGTTCTCTAGCCACTAGGCTAGAGGCCCTTTGGGTATATAGGTAGATAAACTTAATACCTAGTGTGTGGAAAACAACACATACCCTCCACTGAGTTCATCAATCTCACCATTGTCAATCGACAATGTTGTCTTGGAAGACGCTTGAGTAATGTGTGGCGGACGGGTCTAACTACATTTCTATGCTGTTGAGCTGTGACATGCGTGGTGGCATGGCTGCAGTGCGTGGTGGCATGGCTGCAGCGTGAGCTGTATTAGTGCATCAAAAGGGCTGGTATTTTTTTTTTCAATAGAAATACATTTTTTGACCGAAGTTCAATAGAAATACTTGCTTTCAATAGAAATACTTGCTTGAGAAAGTATTATAATATCATTAAAAAGGATAAAATGACGGGAGACGCTCTGGGCTGTGGTTTAGGGCCTTGTTATCACGGCAATGGATCCTATGCAAACTAGGTATCCCGTGCAAACTTGTAAACTAACGATCTGGACCGCAGGATGTTAATACAAGGGGCGCGGAGAGATAGTGTAATTTTGCACTTAACCGTCCGCTCTTAATCACACTTTTACAAATCTCTCCTTCCACCTCTCTCATGCGCCCCCTTGGATTAATATCCTGCGGTCCAGATCGTTAGTTTACAAGTTTGCACGAGATGTCTAGTTTGTATAGGATCCGTTGCCTGTTATTACATGAGTAAAAGATGAAATTTGGAGTTAGACAATACAGCATATATATATATATATATATATATGCTGTTTAGTGGTGGTGGTTTAAATTGGCTTCCTTGAAAATCGGTCCATTTTCATAGGCTTGTAAATCAATCAGCTTGGTTTAGTTGTTAATAATGCATTATTGGGATCTATCAGAATCATCACGAATTAGTATAAACCACCTTTTGTTTCTTCTTATTTTAAACTGTGTGTCCTCTTGTAGCTCGATGGCCTCTGTCTCAGAAAGAATGAACAGATAATAAAGTTAAATGTCAGCGAGGATTTAGTATATTAGATTACGTAGCGTGGTTCACAAGCTTTGTGGCAATGTGCCACTTGTACTTCCAGCTGAACCAAAAGGGGATTTTGTGTATCATGCAGTACGTACATTAATGTTAAAGAAGACGATAATGCATGATCGTCGTGGGAGATATTAGAAAGAAAATGATGAGGATGAAAAGTCTTCATCAGATCTCCTTTTTTATAACTTATAACATGCTTGAGATGCAAAGTCCGATTGAGCTCGTGCAAGTATGGCATGCTTTATAACGCTTCTACTATTATGCCATGCTTTATAACGCTTCTACTATTTGCTAGCAGATTTTACAACACTGAGAACACCATTTTTCCAATAAAAAAGGTATACCTACTTTGATTTTTATCTGTATACCTCCACCACTAATTTTTTTTGTTGCATTATATTATCGATACATTTCTCTATATAAATGTTTATTATTTGCAATATTTTTTTTGTTTTTTGTGCATAGTGTTATAATATTTTCAACTATAGTCACAGCTCTAAGTCTATGCCAACCCAACGACATTTTATCCTAAATTCATCACCGCTTAGAGCATCTCCAAGAGTTTGCCAAAACTCATTGCTATCCTTGTTTTTTTGGCAAAACTAGGAAAATCAAGGTCCAACAGTTTGGCATATGGCTTTGCAAATTTTCCCAACTTGCCATCCACTGGTCCTTCACGCGCATATTTGCGCGCGGTAGGCGTTTTGCCATCGCGTTGCCATCTTCTTGGGTGAGCATGCAACCACTTGTTTGTTGCCATGCAACCACTTGTTTGGTGTCATGCAACCACTAGGTAGTTGATCGGTTGCAAGTGGGCTTACTATTTTGATTTTTGCTGCTTAAATGGCAAACTATTGGAGATACTACAATATTTCACTTGTCATATATTTTAAACACTTGCCAAATCACAAGATTTGGCAAGTGAGTTTTAGCAAACTCTTGGAGATGCTCTTAGTGGTGTGCTGCCTCTAGAACTAGAGAAGCACGTCCACAGAAAACGGCTTCTATTACTTCTTAATGTCCGCTTCTATTAATACCCTATTTAGGGTATTAACAGAGGTGGTCTACCTAAGCTGCATGTCTCTGTTAAAGAGCCATATTGCCAATCCTAATAGAGGCAGCCGAGTAACGAAGCCCCCACTTTGTAACAAGAAACAATCATATGTATTGGTCGATGTAGAAGTTAGGATATTAACTTATTTTCTTTTTTAAAAAAAGATAAAAAGAGACAATGTAGTTATCAATGTAAAATTTATTCATGCTTTTCTTTGGAACCAATAATAGTGAAAAATTTCAGTTTATCAACTTCAATAGTATATATATTGCTGTAGTAAAAGTTTCAAACACAGAAAGCATATATGACAGCGCAAAGAAATAGTGTTTTGATTAATTGTTTATTTGATAGAGGGGAGTATAATTGATCCAAAAACCATGAAACTAATACTCTATGCTTGTCTTAGCAAAAACAAAAAATGATGCGGTAAGATATGTAGCATATCTCAATAATGATTTTAGTGCCATTTTATTCTTGTTTATTAATTATATTAAATTAATTAGAACAGTAAGATAGTTAAAATTTATTCAGCTGTATGGTTTGATGATGTAAAAATGTGATTTCAGGATCATTTGATGAGACATGCATGTAATCCATATACTGCAAGTATATTGTTAGGGCATTGTTACCTAAGAAATGCATAAGAAAAAATTGATCAGCCTAGCTTATTACCGTCATGAAAACATCGATGGAAATTATTTCGAAATAAAAAACCATTAACAGGGACTGTAAAATTTTGGATAGCTTCCTCTGTTCACCATTGCATTTTTTTAACATACGCGAGTTTTCTTGGGCCTGCACCTCTATTAATCGTTAATATATAGAGGCAAACAATAAAGGCTGGAAATGTGATTAACATGGTGGAATATTTTCGACGCCCACTTAATATGGTGGAAATTATTTTTGATGTGAATTTCAAAAAAAAAATATTTTTGATGTTCTCACTTGACAGCGATGGAATCCAAAGTGTTGTTTATCTACGAACAAAAACAAGATGAATAATCATTCTTTTATTAAACAATAGTGACATCAGATCAATGGTTCTCTATTCCGAATCTGCTCCTTTCCATACATCAACTTTTGGATTCATGCATGAAGCTATATAAATATTTACAACCAATGCTAGCTAAAACCCACACTATGGCTATATCATTTCAACCAAGCTAGCTAAAACCCACACTATGGCTATGGCTCTCATGGCCAAGCAGATCACCATGAACATGGACTGGCCCAATGACCTGCTGAGCTGGGTGTTCCTAGCTTCGCTAGCAGTCGTGCTCTTGCGGCTGCGGCAACGGAGCAAGCTCGCGTTCCCGCTGCCGCCAGGCCCCAAGCCTCTCCCAATCATCGGCAACCTGCTGATGATGGATCAGCTGACACACCGAGGCCTGGCGGCGCTGGCAGAGCGCTACGGCGGGCTCCTGCACCTTCGGCTCTGCCGGCGGCACGTGTTCGTGGTGTCCACGGCGGAGTACGCGCGCGAGGTGCTGCAGGCGCAGGACGTCGCTTTCGCGAACCGGCCGGCCACCGTCTCGATCGGGTACCTCAGCTACGGCCATGCCGACCTGGCGTTCGCGCAGTACGGCCCCTTGTGGCGCCACGCGCGCAAGCTCTCCGCCACGAAGCTCTTCAGCCGGCGCCGCACCGAGACGTGGCTCGCCGTGCGCGACGAGTCCGCGGCGCTCGTGCGCGCCCTGGCGCGGCGCAGCGGCGAGGCCGTCAACCTGGGCGAGCTCATCCTCAACCTCAGCAGGAACGTCGTGTTCCGCGCCGCGTTTGGCGCCAGCGGAGGATGCGGGGACGACGTCGATGACCTGGGCGAGTACATCGGCGTCCTCAAGGAGTTCTCTCGACACGTCGGTGCGTTAAACGTCGGCGACTTCTTGCCGCCGTGGCTCTCCTGGATTGACCCGAAACGTGGCCTCCGCGAGACGCGCGATAGGCTCGAGAGGTTCATCGACAAGATCATCGACGACCACGTACAGAGGGGCAGGAGTTCCACGGACGCCGAAGCCGACATAGTCGACGAAATGCTGTCCTGTCTCGACGAGACCATGCCCATCGCCGGTGACGCCGTCGATGGCCGGCATGGCTCCATCTTCCTCACCCGCCGCAACATCAAGGCAGTCATCCTGGTACGTGCGTCTTATCATATTTATCATGTATGCATGGATATCGTACGTACTAAACATACTTACATACGTGGCAATGGCATGCAGGACATCATGTTTGGTGGGACGGAGACGGTGGCATCGTCCATGGAGTGGGCGATGAAACAGCTGATGCGGAACCCCGACGACCTCAGGCGTCTGCAGCAGGAGCTTGCCGACGTAGTGGGCATGGACCGGAACGTGACGGAGTCCGATCTCGGCAGCCTCCCCTTCCTGACGTGCGTCGTCAAGGAGACGCTCCGCCTCCACCCGCCGATCCCGCTGCTTCTCCACGCGGCAGCCGAGGACTGCGTCGTCGGCGGCTACTCCGTGCCGAGGGGATCTCAAGTGACGGTCAATGTGTGGGCCATCGGCCGCGACCGCCGCACGTGGAAGGACCCCGACGTGTTCCGGCCGTCACGGTTCGACGGCGAGGCCTCCGGGTCCGGGTTCGACGTCAACGGCAGCTGCTTCGAGCTCCTGCCCTTCGGCTCCGGCCGGCGGTCGTGCCCCGGGATGGCGCTGGGCCTGCACACGCTGGAGCTCGCCGTCGCGCAGCTCGCGCACGAGTTCCACTGGGCGCTGCCCGACGGCATGAAGCCGTCGGACATCGACGTCGGTGATGTCTTTGGGCTGTCGGCACCAACCGCCGCGCGGCTATACGCCGTGCCAACGCCCCGGCTCACATGCCCATTGTACTGACGATGCCTGCGCGTGAGGCGACGCGGCAATTCATCACTGCCGACCATTGCGTATTACCATGTGTTCCATCCGACTGTATCAGTGTCACGTGTGTGTGTTAAGAGTTCTCCGATCGTGTGCCACACACACCCATGCAAAGTTGCTGTTTTTTTTTTCTTTTATGTGAAGGGCACATGCAAGGTGCCTGTGTCGCTGTTCAAACCTCCGGCTACTATGTGGTCACTGCAATTTAAAACTTATTTAAAGTTTACAACATGTCGTTAGAAATTATTCATTCACCTTGAAGATCTGAAATTCTGTGAGTTAAATACTTCAAACAAGGGAGTTTCGAACAGTTATGCACCATACCTTACAAGGTAGTGTCATTATAATTACAGATTGGAGTTTACGTGCTAGAAAGCAATTAGTAGCTTTTGCTTCATATTACAACTTTTTTTTCACCTTTTAAGATATGATTCCACACCATAGGGGTTCGCTCAAAGATCTTAAGGCCAGACCTCTCCTCGTTGCCATCCCCCACTCTGGAGCATTATTCGCGGGCCTCAATCTGACCCAGCTCGTTGGTCGCAGAGTGCTTTTCAAGCTAGCCCAACACAAAAAATGGTCCAACAGACCCTGCCTAGAACAGCCTCCGTGCCCTGCTAGGCGGCCCGTTTGCATAATTCCAAAGGCAAACAAGCAGCTGCGTTCACTGTAATCATTTGCCACCCTGCTAGATCAATCAGGGGCCAAGTGTGACCATTTCACACCAATAATGCCAAAATCCACTAAACCAACCTTTGTCTCCTCCTGGCCTGCCAGATCCCTGCCAAGGTGGCGTGTCTTCTTTCATTGAACCAGCAGCTACCAAATATTCTTCAGATCGATTAAAAATGTAGAGCAGTAAGAAAACTGAGAAGCGATGCCAACGTCGCACAAAACCTTAACTAAATTAACCCCACGCATGAATTGACTCCATATATCTATCAAGAAATTGCCAAGAAAATCTGAATGCAGCCACCATCAAGAGAAGAGCTGTAGGCAAGAATGCAACAACGCCATGGCATCAAATTAATTTCAAATGGAATTGCTCAATCTCCCAAGAACCAAAATCCTGTTTCTTTGATTGATTTTTGTATACAAATTACAAAGCAACAAAATGATCCCCAATACCAATAATATGATACATCAAGTCATGAACAAATGCAGCAACAGTTGCGGTGACAAGCAGCAGCAGCAGCAGACCAACAGAGAGCTAGCCGGAAGGAGATGAGGTGGCCTTGGCATCACGATGCCGCGGCGTTCCCGGCGCAGTCAAAGCCACAGTTGCAGCGCGGGCTCTCGGCGAAGTTCTCGAGCGGGAACGACGCGGCGAGCGGGCCGACGAGGAAGCTGAGCTGGTCGCCGGCGCGGTCCACCTCGGTGATGGGGAGCCACACGAAGAGCACCTTCACGCTCACGCCCTGCAGCGCGCGGATGGAGCCCTCCCGCGCCGTCCCGGCGATGCGCCGGTCGTACCGGAGCAGGTACCGGTCGCCGACGCGGAACTCGCAGCCGCCGCCGCCGCTGCGGCCCGACGACGACGAGAGGAACACCTCGAAGGAGCCGTCGTCGGGGTGGAGCTCGTACCGCTGCACGCCCTCGGGTAGGATGCCGCGCGGGAAGTCGTACCGCTCCAGCATCTCGTACGCCGTCGGCGTCGTCGAGTTGGCTATGGGGTATGCGATGGTGGTGCCTTCAGCAGCCACGACGAATAGAGCAAGGAGGAGGAAGAGGTGGTGGTTCCTGGCCATGGCTGCTGGCCTGCTAGCTGCTGCTTCGGTTTCTTGGTCGTTGATGGTGTGGCCGTGGCTGGTCGCTTTTGTGCTGTAGATATATTAACGTTGATGAGTTGAGTTGAGTGAACCAATGGCTAATCCCTCTAAAGAGATGCTGCGTTTGAAGAAAATATTCCATGTGTACTACAATTATAATACCTGGTCAGTGGTCACCTGGACAATGTTGTTTATGGTTTAGGCGCTTATTTTTGAGTGTTGCTTGTATGTGTTGGTATGTTGGCTTTTCTTTTCTGCAGACTCATTTGGAACAACGAAGTTTTTGTGGTGGCTTGGATTGTGACTAATATGTTGGAACATCTTACACACATGGAACAATGACGACACTGATTCTCGTTTGCTTGACGGCATCTTGATGTACAAATTTTTTAAAAGGGAGAAATGGCTGTAGGACATCACTAATGGCTGAAATTTGGTGCCACACACCTCCACTTTGCTTATTTGCCGAGAGACACTACGTTTTCATTTTGTTTGGCCAGTGGACACCGCCGTCCGGTTACAGCCGTTAGCGGAGAGAGAAAATTTGCAAAATGACGACCGGTGCCCCTGAGCCATGTCTGCTTGGACTCCAGCTCCGTGAGCCATGTCCATGTCTGCTCCCCGTCCCCGTCCCGAACCCGCCTTCCTCCACGCCGGGGCAGCGCAGGGAGGGGACGCCGCTCGCCGCCTGCACCACCCATGGAGCTGCCGGGGGACGCGCCGGGTCCGGGAGCACCGCCCGCCCCTCTCCGCGCCGGAGCCGGGAGCGTCGCCCGCCCCTCTCGCGCCGAGGGCCGGGAGCCGTGCCGCCCTCGCGCCCAACTAGGCCAGAGACCGAGCGGAGCGGCGGTTGCCTGCAAAGCCGCGGCGCGGACGACGCCTCTGGGCTGCGCCTCGCAGGTTGGGGAGGACCGGAGTCACGCCGTCTCCCGTGGAGGTTGGGGCCGCTGCTCGTGGGTGGGGGAGCGGCGAGGCCGTCGCGTCGCTGGTGTGGGAGGGAGCTCTGCGACAGGCTTCAGCCCTCCAACGGAGCCACACCGCCCTGCCGTTGGAGGCCGTCGAGCGCGCTCGGCGGGGCACGCCGCCATCAGGGGAATCCCCGTATCGGTGAGGATAAGGGGGTCGGGGGAATCCCCGTATCACTGAGGAAGAGGGGCCGCCACGCCGTTGCGTCCAGGGGGCGTTTGCGCCACTGCAACCAGGGGCGCACCATCGCTGATGCCGCCACATGATGGGGACGGGGCAACGCGTCGTGAACCCACGGAGAGGCCACGCCGCGGCTGCTCGAGGGCACGCGAGGCCACGCCGTCTCCCTGGTCACGGAACCGCCGCCGCTTGGGTCGCAGAGGAGCGCGCGCCGCCCGTCCCTCTCGCGCGGGGGCCTGGGTGCACCGTCGTCGGGGAGGAAAACCGGTGCCCGTGCGGAGCGAGGAGGAAGAGGATGGACGCGAGCGGAGAGAGAGAGGGAGGGAGGGGGCACGTGTGACATTTTCTAAATTTTCTCTCTCCACTAACGGTTGTAACCAGACGGCGGTGTCCACTGGCCAACCAAAATGGAAACGTAGTGTCCCTCGGAAAATAAGCAAAGTGGAGGTGTGTGGCACCCAATTTCAGCCATTAATAATGTCCTACAGCCAATTCTCCCTTTTTAAAAATGAAAGATGTGATCTGTTCGACTTCATTTATCTTCTGATTGATGAGATGAAGAAGAAATATATAATTACTAATTGAAAGTCGCCCATGAAAAAATACACATTACAGAAGTTCGCTATTCGTGTCACTGCCGCGCACCTCCTCAGATTTCACCTATGCCTACTTCTGCTGCCTGTGGGTTGCCGTCTTCCCACTGCCTCCTGCAAATGCTTATCTACCTGCGACTTCCCAGCATGGGTCAGGGCCTCCAGGGCTCAAATCGGCGAATGTTGTAGAAGGGCCAAGGGGAGGAGTGGTGGCAAGAGCCCTTGTGCAGGCTGTCGCTTGCCTCTACTGAGCTCATCGTACTCTTCCTTGCCTCAACTGAGCACATTGTACTCTTCCCATGTGAAAGGTCCACTCTGATTTAAGAAAGGTGGGAATAGTCATTTCTAAGACTTGCGCTCTACGGCTAGCTAATATAACAACATAAATTAAACTAATCATCCAGCAAAGATTACACCTCTCTATCTATTTTCATAACACCTTACAAAGATCCTACACATGAATAGCAACTATGGTATTGAGCACAAGGCTAGTTTACAAGGTCACACAAAACTATATAGTTAAGCAAGCATGAGGAAGCTCCTACACATACAAGGGAAAGGGTAAACAACAACTATTAGCTACACTAGTACAACTAACACAAGAGCAACGACACTAACACTAGTACAAAAATGATTTTCCGCAACGACCCCAAAACCCTCCGCAGCGGGCTCTTATATTTTCCTGCTGCGGTAAATCCAATATTTTATCACAGCAGGCATTTTTTTATTAACCGTGGAGATAATTATAGCCCGTTGCGGTTAATCTATTTATAGCAGCGGACATTTTTAATATGCCCACCACAGAAAATAGGTATTTTCCATGGTTTACGTCTTAATATGCCCGCTGCGGTAAATAGATTAACCGCAGCGGGCACACAATGAGGCCCGCTACGATAAAGGCTGCCCAAGAAGGCGAAGTCCAAAAGCCCATAGTATATAACCATCAGGTAGCATTAGTTAGGGTTTCACTTGTGTGGCCGCCTCTCCCTTCGCGCATCAGACTCATGCTCACGATTTCACTGCACGGAGCAAGGGCGACCGCTGCTCTCCACTCTCCCCACTCCAATCTTCCTCTCCCTCCACTCCTTAGCGGCACCGCTCCCTCTCACTCCTCAGCGGCACAGTGGAGCAACACAGCACACGGAGGTGCGGAGGAGCAAGGGCGGCACGAAGCGGTGCGGGTCGATCCTTGGCGGCGGGATCCAATGCGGAGGAGCAAGGGCGACAGGATCCGATGCTGAGGTATGCTTCTCTGTCACACCGGCCCATTTGGCCCGTAGTGGCCCATGTGTGTTAATGAGATGTTGTGGAGACTTTAGTCCCACCTTGGTTGTTAAAGGTTGGGTAGACCAACATATAAGGCTTCTAGAGTCCATCCCACTATCCCCAGATTAATCTTTTAAGCGAAGCGAGGACGGAAGCTTAAGTAGGATGGTGGCAGGTGTGTTTCGCTTAGCATGCAGAGTGAATCTGAGCCGTTTGGACTCTAGGGCATTACAAATGGTATCAGAGCCGACCTTCGCAGCCACGGGTGCGTGCGGGCTAGGTGTGCGGACATGGGGGTTCATTGCGCGTGTAGGCTCTGCGGAGTGCACGGCATGGCACATGTGCCGGCACTGGGCGCATGGTCGTGTGTGCTAAGAGGGGAACTTTCCTGGTCATCATTTGCCTATGGGTATGTTGGGCTCTACGAGGACGTCGGGTGCTTTGAGGGGGGTGTATGTCACACCCGGCCCATTTGGCCCGTAGTGGCCCATGTGTGTTAATGAGATGTTGTGGAGAGTTTAGTCCCACCTTGGTTGCTAAAGGTGGGGTAGACCAACATATAAGGCTTCTAGAGTCCATCCCACCATCCCCGGGTTAATCCTTTTAAGCGAAGCGAGGATGAAAGCGTAAGTGAGATGGTGGCGGTGTGTTTTGCTCAGCGTGCAGAGTGAATCTGAGCCGTTTGGACTCCAGGGCGTTACATTCTCCCATCTTCCTCCCTTAGATCCAGGCCGGCTGCCCCCTCACCTTTCCTTCTCCTCTCAGATCCGCGGCGACGACGACAGGGCCGGTGGTAGGGCGGCGCGGAGGGGCGGTGTCGTGCGTGGACATGGACGGCGCGGTGGCGCGTGTGTGGACAGCGGTGGATCCAGCGGACCCTACCCCGACCCTGCGGCCGTTCTCCCGTCGCGGTCATCTCCAAGCAGATCTCCACCGCCGGGGCTCGGGAGCGGTGGATCCGCTGCTGCTGCAGATCCATGGCGGCGCAGCGGATCCGACCCTGCGGCAGCTGTAACACCCTAAAATTTGCATGATTTTAAAATAGTTAAAATGATTTATTTATGCATTTTTGTGAGCATTGAATGTAGGCCAAATAATATTTTTTACAAAATTAAAATTGATCATAGGTCATGACGCATATGTGAGCATTCATGCTGCTGTATTTTTTTTGTGATGAGTGGATTTGTTTCAAAACTGAAAGTGAAATCAAAATGATTTGGAAACTCTATTTGAAAACTATTCAAAATAAAGGAAAAAGGATTTCTTTTCTCCTCCTCACTCCTTTTTGGTTTCTGGCCCGAGCCGGCCTGCTCTTTCATTTCGGCCCAGCTCGGCCACTCCTCCTCTCCCTTCCTATCCGTCCTGTTGGCCTTTTCTTTGTTGGCGACTGAGGCCCGCTCGATCTTGGGCCGGCCCAACTAAGCCACCTGGCCACCAGCGACACCTCCTCTCCATTCCCTCTGCCGCTGCCAACCGAGGTCCACGTGTCAGCGTTGTCTCTCACCTCTTGCTCGTGTTCAAGGCGGACACGCCCGGCAGAGCCCGACGCGGCTACGTCTCGCGCGTCGCGTGCGCCCCAAGCCAATCCCCCTATAAATCCCGAGCCACTGCAGCCGCGCGCCTCCACCGATGCCTCCACAAAACCCTAGCGCAAGCGCCGCCTCATCACGAGCTCGCAGCAAGCCACCGCGAGTTCCGACGCCACCTTCGACCTCGATTTCATCAACTCGAAGCTCTAGCCCGTCCGTAAGCAAGTCGCCGGGTTCATCTTCGAGATTTCGCACTCGCCAAGTCTTTTCTCTATCCTTTTCGTGCTCTTTTCAGACTCCGGTGCATCGCCGAGCTTCGCAGGTCGAAGCTCGCCGCCGTTGCTCGCCGTTCGCCGTCCAGCAGCCGATTCGATCTCCATCTTCGACCTTGGTGGCAACCCCGGCCCTCGCTCTTCTCGTTCGTTTGGTACCGATTTCTTGGTAAACCGTGGTCCCTAGGCCTAGTTTCATCTTCGTCGGCGACCTCCGCTCGCCGCCGGCCATGGCAGCCGCCGGTCCGGTCGTCTTCTCCGGCGGGCCGAATCCCCTCCATCCCCATCTTCTAATCTAGGCCGTTGGTCCCAGATCCAATGGCCGCCAGTGGCCAATACCCCTTCGCCACCACCTTTTGCAGAGAAGCCCCTCGGCTTCACCAGAACCAATTAAGAGCCCTTTGCGCTTTCAGCCGGCTACGTTTTCTCCTTTGGAAAGCGTACTTTCATCTATTCAGTTCAAAAATACGTTTTCAACTATTTACAGAATTGCCATCTAGATTGAAAAGCTCATATCTTCTCCGTTCTAGCTCCGATTTAGATGATCTTTATGTACGTGTGTTCGTAGCAACACATAGAATATTTATATGCACTCTTTTCAATCTTTTTATTCTGTTTGGTGTACTGTTCTAATAGAATTATATGTTTGCTTTGTGTATGTATGATCGGATGCTTGATTGTTGCTGCTTGTTGGTCGCGGTTGCGTTCAGACGGTGAGGGTTTCGTCGAAGGCCTGGTTATCTTTGAAGACCAGCAAGGTTCACAGGAAGATTTGGATCAAGGCAAGTATAGTAGGACCATCCTTGTGTCCTATTCACCAATCCACTAAATTTCATATGCATGTGTCTTGCTATCCTACTAAATTTTACCTAGTGATTGTCTACCGTTGCCATGACGACTTGGGTTATGCATTATGGGCAGTGATGCTAGTGCTTTTACGATGATCTTGTAACATGATTAATTAATTATGCAACTATGTTAAAAGATGACTTATTTGTATGTGATCATATGGGACTTAACGTGCCACCGTGGGAGCTACATGGCTCTGGCTCTCTAGTTGTGCATATGACCTTTTCTAGCGAGTTAGAGGATCTATGAGTTGGTTATAGGGCGGCTTCTCCATGGTGTGTATAGCCGGGTAGGTAATGTGCCACTTTGGGAGGAGGGATTCCCTACATCCGATGACCCTGCGGCCCTATCTTGTTAGACGAACCTATGCATAACTTTATAGTGAACCCTGCCGGTTTTCCTTGGTAGAGAACTAAGAGGCTGATCCCCTCGGGCGAATGGGCAAATCACGACTCACAGGGAAAGGGTACACCTCTGCGCAGAGTTAAATCGATTGATCGTCTGTGCCCACGGTTAGGGGCGGCCTTGAGACATTGCAATATAAGTGATCATCCCCATTAATTATGATTTATGCTATAATGATGTTTAAGATACTTTTGTCATGTTTACTTGATCATGTGGTTATGGGAACACTACCTTGATGCTAATTGCTAAAATATGACATACACTAAAAGCTAATGCAGTTAAACCGAGTATGCCATTTGAGCTTCATATACCCCCTGCTATGCTTGCTAAGTACGTATGCACTTACACTTGTTTTACTTCATTACTTGGAAAATCTCGAATGGGTAATAGATCAGGATTGGATTGAGAGCTATCGCCATAATTACTAGCTTGAGTCAACCAGTCGACGCATCCCTGTGCTTTAGTTTCCACTTTTGAGAGTCTACCATCGTTATTATCTATTTATGTAAAAGACTATGTGATATTTATTCATTCGTTATGTAATAAACTTTGAGATGGTACATTTATTCGATTTTGTCAACTTATGTGGGCGACTTCTGGGGGTTCACATAAGGTTTGGATGTGTCTCATTTTTGTCCTCAAAAATGGGGTGCGACAGATTGGTATTAGCTCCTTGTTGACTGTAGGACGCAAGACTAGTTAGAATGGTCGTTTTAGTCTCCTTTGCTTCACTTAATTCTTGCTTTCCATCTTGATCTTGCTAATTGCTAAATTTTTATGCTTTTCTATCTTATCTCTTGTGAAATTTTTTTTCTAATCTAAATCAATCTAATTCGGTAGATGACTCGTGCCCGCAAGACTGCTCGCATTACGACTGGTGGCTACCTTCCACCCCGCGCAGTTTATGAGCCACAAGAGCCTAGAGATGGTGCAGTGGCAGATTGGGAAAGCGATAGCGAGGATGACAGATATGTTCACCCAGCATCTAAGCAGGCGCCATCCCGTCTATCATCCCCTACTCCTGAGGATGAGGAAGAAGAAGATCCAGAAGAACTGGTCGAAGAAGAGGATGACCCAGAAGAGCTAGTGCCAGTGATCGACATCAATAGTGATGAGGAAGAAGTCCAAGAACAAGATGTACATGATGGTGGGCAGCATGGGTCGCCTTCACATGGAAGCTCATCTTCGCATGGAGGTTCGCCGTCTCATGGGAGTTCGCATTCTCATGGAAGCTCTGGCGAAGGAGGAGATCCAAACCCTCCAGTGGGATGGCTCATAAAAGATCACTACCCCACTCCTACTACCATCTATGCCAAGTTTCATCATCGCCTGGTGGGATTGCTCACGAAGCATTATTCTAATTGGGGAGCCTCTCTGCTGTACACTTGTACAGACTATTACCACCCTTTGCAAGCCACCTACTGGAAGGCGAGGTTGGTTATTGCCTCAAGGTCAGCAGTAGGAAAAACACTTGAGATGGAATTTCTTCATCCTACATATTGCGCCTCCATGAGAGAAAGCATCGATGAAGCCACCTTGGGAGCTTGGTTGTACCTCCGGGGTTATCGTCCAGTGGCGGAGCTAGGAATTTGCGGCTGGGTATGCCCACATATACAAAATTTTGAACCAAACTAGCCAGAAGCTCCGCGCAAAGCGCTGGCACATTGATGAACTCTGTTATATTAAGGCAAAATTTTCATTGATTACATTCGTCTTGCAGATGCGTAAGAAACAGTACACAGAAAAAGCATAATAATTCACAAGCAAAATAGCATTTTTATCCCTAAACTATTGTCCAGGCTCAATTTGGTCCATGAAGCAGCCGAGCAGGGAAAGGCAATCAGTAGTGCTAGGCAAAGAACGGTAGTTTCTTTGTGGGCTGCCAAAATGACTTTTGTATTAGGCCTATGAGCCATTTTTGCACGGCATGACATGTATTAGATAACACATATAAACGCGTGTATATATACTTATTAGTTTATTGTCTCAAATCTTGGGTATGCCTTGGCATATAGTGGCATACCCCTGGCTCCGCCACTGTTATCGTCCTCAAGCCATGGAGGATGAAGTCGGTCGCTACTTACCCGTTGGAAAGCAACAAGGTGGAGGTTGGACTATGGAGAATGCCGGGAGCTTAGTGGAACCCGCTGCTCGATAGGTGGGCGATTTAGCTCTCGATTTGATGTAGAAGTGTGATCAAATTCTTGATAAGTTGTACAACACTGAGAAGGCGTTCTGGAAGATGCAAAAGGAGGAAGATGATAAAAGGGAAGCTAGAGGAGAAGCAAGACTTTATGACAAGTTTGAAGCCCCATCTCGTCCATAGGACTAGGATCACCCTATTTATCTCTGTCGCTAGTATCGTTTAGTCTAGTCTTTTAAGAGTCTTTTGTGCTAGTGAACCTTGGTGTGCTCGTTGAGTTGTTTTTATGAATTTTGAGTGAGTTGGATTTTTGTATTGAGTGCTGGAAAGTTATGGGCCTGTCCATAAGGTTCCCTAGTAAACATATTAGAGTTTGGGATCTTTTAATAAAGTTATTTTGAGTCAATCTCGAATCTGTCCTCTAGTGAAATTCTAGAGCTGTATGCAATGGTACTGTGATATCTCGCAATTGGCTACTGCGAATCTGGTGAAAGTTTTGTAGCAATAACTAGACCTATGTAGCTTTCCAATGCT
Organism: Themeda triandra; assembly: GCA_018135685.1. Classification (NCBI taxonomy): domain Eukaryota; kingdom Viridiplantae; phylum Streptophyta; class Magnoliopsida; order Poales; family Poaceae; genus Themeda; species Themeda triandra. Next base: position 385,819 of record JAENPR010000579.1, on the reverse strand, counting down.
GCAAAAATCATGTTAAAAGCTGTTCTGAGTTGTGAGATTCATTGGTCACAAGTTGAGGTTTCTGCGCAGTCTGGAAGTCAGAAACAGTTTCTGTTGTGTCCTCTTTTTGGCAATTTTAATCACCGAATATGTAAAACTGTTCTGAATACAAGTCGCCTTAATTGGATATCCGGAACTTCGGTTATGACTGTTTTTCTGCACTGTTGCTACTGCATCTCGCCCAGAAAATTTCAGAATCGTTATCTTATGGCAGAATTTTAGTAATGACGGTTTCTATATGTATTGGAATGCAGATGCCGCCAAGGAGAGCTGCCAACCCGCCGTCAATGACTCAAGAGCAGATGATGGCCATGCATGGACAGTTGCTGCAGACGCAAGCAGGAGGAGGACAAGTGCAATTCAATCAACCTCCGAGAGACAAGCACAAGGAGTTCATGTATGGGCATCCACCATTTTTGTCTCATCCTATCCAACCTCTGGATGCGGATGATTGGGTGCGTGCTGTGGAGAAGGTGCTCTTCGCATCGGGACAACTGCAAGGAGGAGCTTAAACATGGTGGGATTCCTATAGAGCATCTCGCCCCAACAATGCTCCTGCCATCACTTGGGATGAGTTTGTCAGAGACTTCAAGGCGCACCACATTCCAGATGGGCTGATTGAAGAGAAGCATGAGGAGTTCAGGAACCTCAGGATGGGCAACATGACCATGAGCGAGTATCATAACAAGTTCAATGAGCTTGCTCGCTATGCGCCCAATGAAGTGAGAGAAGAAGCTGACAAGAGGCGCCACTTTCTCAATGGCATATACTATGAGCTGAGGCTGCAGTTGGCTGGTCAGAAGCATGCCACTTTCCAGGACCTGGTGAATAGCGCTACTGTGCTCGACAATATGCGCAGGGATAAGGATAGGAAGAGGCGGATGGAAGGACAAGGGTATGGGAGCAACACTCGCTCCCGTTCCAACTGTCAAGGCTACCAGCAGAGGTACCAAGGACCCGTGAGTCAGTGGAACTGTGGTCAGAACCAGCAGGGTAACCGGTTCCCACAACGTCAGCAGTATGGGAGCCAGCAGCACAACGGGAACCAGCAGCAGAATGGAAATCAGCACCCACAGCAGCAGCAAGGTAACCAGACACCTCGTCTGAGTGCTCCTAATAACATTCCTGTCAAGACTGGGACCCCGGGCACTCCTCTAGTGTGTTTTCGCTGTGGTCAGCCTGGACATTATGCTAATAATTGCTCCAACCCACCGAAGCAACAGACGCCCCAGAAGCAGAGTGGCAATGCTAGGTCCTATGCTACCTATGGGAATGTCAACCATGTGTCCACTGAGTCTGCACAAGAGGCAACTGCTCAGGAAGCACCAGAGATTATGCTGGGTACATTCAGTATCAACTCTATCCCTGCTACTATTCTTTTTAATTCTGGAGCTTTGCATGCTTTCATATCACAAGCATTTGTTAGAACACATAGTATACCTCTACTTGCCATGAAAGAAATGCTAGTGAATTCACCAGGAGGGGGTATATCAGCTTCTCTATATTGTCCTTCAGTTAGTATCTCCTTAAGGGGGGGTAGACTTCACTGCCAGTCCGATTATGTTGAGTGCCTCTAGAATTGATCTTATTCTGGGATTAGATTGGATGAAGCAACATGGAGTGGTGATACAGTGTAAAGAGAAGATTGTGGTTCTAACAACACCAAAAGGGGACCGTATAAGTGTTGATGTAGTGGAGAAGACACCTACTGTGGCAGTTGTGAATCTGGTGGAAGAAGATGCTACACCTCAGAACCAGGTCATGGAGGAGTTTTCAGATGTTTTCCCCGATGATTTGCCAGGTATGCCACCTGACCGTGACATTGAGTTTATTATTGAGTTATTACTTGGTACAGCACCTATTGCTAAGCGTCCATATAGAATGGGGGTTCACATAAGGTTTGGATGCGTCTCATTTTTGTCCTTAAAAATGGGGTGCGACAGCAGCAAGGGAAGGCAACAACGGCCGTGGCTCTCTTCCTCCTCATCGACGCTGGTGCGCGGGGAAGGCAATAGCGGCTGTGCGGCATGGATCGAGACGGCGGCGGTGCGGTGCAGCGACAGCGGCAAATCGAGGACAACGACGCGATCTGGGTCCAACGAGGCCCATATCAAAGCCCGTTTGGGCTTTTCTATTTTTTTGTAATTTTTTCACGGATTAACCGTGGCAGGCATCGTATAGTGCCCGCCGCAGCAAACAAATTTTCCGCAGCGGGCAGAGGCGGACTGCTGCAGTTTGTCACGATTTACCCTGACGTTTACATCGCAGCGGACCACTTTGCCCGCTGCGGGAAACAAAAACCGACCGTCGCGGTAAAAAATGTTGTAGTAGTGCTACCACAAGGTACACAAGTAAAGAAGTAGTGTAGGGGTTTGCAAACCAAATGGTAGACAATATGGCATGGTGATTTTTCTCCTGAGGTTTTGGCAACCACATACTCCTGTTCAAGCAAGTCCAAGGATGTCGCTCCCCTATATATATATAGCTACACAGCAAGACTGCAAGCTCATGATCACCCGTCAAGGTGAGCTCCAACATGAGCACTAGCTTTTTTGAGCCGGATGATCGACTTGGCATCCTTTACACCTCTTTATACTAGAGTTTGATCTCATGTGGGGCAAGCACAAAAGAGCAATGAACCATTGCTCATCTGGAGCCATGCATAATCTCCTTGTGGATCTCAGCTAACTCTCTTGCCACCAACTATCTAGGTGATTGCAACATACGTGCCAAACACACAGTAAGATACATGCCAAGCTCAACTAACCTATATGAATTTTTCAACACTACAAAGTGTGCCCAACACACAGTAAGATACATGCCAAGCTTACCTACGTGGAAACAAGCAACTCGATATTCGCATCTCATAAGACAATCTTGTATCGCGCTATACAATGGCGGACCCAGCATTTTGCTAAGACTATGGCCAAGTTTCATCGGCGGAACACAGATATCTACGCCATAGTTTATATGACTATACATAAATATACATCCTGGACTCGAGATTGCAATGGTTCTAATATTTGTTGTTCTTGTTAAGGAACTCGAGAGAAAAATGATGCTATAGTACGTCCTGGACTCCTGGTCCGCTTCATCATCTAAGAGCATCTGCAAGAGCTCCCTAAAATTCACTAGGTAAATCTCGTGTTATAACAACTTGGTATATTATTTTCCAAGTGAAAATAAGGTCTCTCTCCAACAACTCCCTATTCCTACTTGATAAATCCTGAGATGACCACTTTTCAGTTTAGTCCATAAACTTTCCTGAAATCAACCAAGTACATATATATAATTCTTTGTGTCTGGTACTTTTTCAAAAAAGTCCGGAAAAGAAAATCTATCATGGCTTTAGTCCCTGCGCAGCAGCGTGGCGCCTTTGACCGGCGATATCTCGACAACGGCTGCACCAAATCAGGTGAAGTTTGATCCTACGCGATCGTAACGAAAAAGCGAAACTTTTAAGCATTTCCCATCAAAATATTGAGCACCGTAGGATACTCGACCAGCGGTGCGAACGAGAACGAACCGAAGATGACGGCCAGCCAACGGACGAGCGAAGAGGACGGGCAGCTAACGGACGAGCCAAACCATCGAACGGACGAGCGAAGACGAGCGAACCATCGAACGGACGAGCGAAGAGGACGGCGAGCGAACGGACGAGTGAACGGACGAGCGAACGAGCGGCGGGGCGATACCGTGGAGGGGCTTTTTTCCCAAGTTGATATTTTATCAAGTGGATATACCAAGTTGTTGGAGATGAGATTTTGTGTTTTTACCAAAAAATATAGAATACCAACTTGATATTGGGAGTTGTTGGAGATGCTCTAATTAGAATCAAAAGTTCAGATTATACTTGAAGAAATAAATAAAGAGAAGAACCGAAGAATTGAACAAATACCTTCACACGGGAACTTCGACAGCAGCAGCCATGCCTGCTAGGGTGACGCACGGCCGAGGGGCGAGGGGCGAGGCTCAACCCTGCCTGCTCCCAGCAAGGGCAACGACGGCTGCCGGGCGCTGGCAAGCTGGAGTCGCGCAGCCGAGGGGTGGATCAGAGGCAGGACGCAGGAGCCAGGAGCGGCGACGCCTATGCGTGACGAGCGGGAGACGGAACGGAAGAGCCGAGCAGCGACTCCATCTCCGTGGTCTGCCCTGCTCTTCTCTTACTGGGCTATTCGTTGTTGGGTCAAACTGAAGACCTGCTCCTAAAAATTCTGGGCCGCGACTAGGGCCTTGGCCCTACTGGCTCTAGGTCTAGGCCCGTCCATGCCGTCGTGAGAGGAGACAGAGTCACGAGAGGAGAGGACGACTTCTGGACAGAGTGGAGAGGGACGCCATCGCGAGTGGAGAGGGAGTCGCGAGATGGAGGCGACAGGCTCAGTGCGAGAGGCGCGGTGGATAGTGAGGAGACGCACGACGCTGCAGCGCTACGGGCGACTGAAAGGTCACAATGGCTAGAGGGGGGTGAATAGCCTAATAAAATTTTTACAATGACACTAATCCACAAATTAGATAGAAAGGCGGCAAATGTGCAAAGCTAAAGCTTCGACTACGCTATGCAAGCCGTCCTACACAATGCAAGGCTACTCTATTCAATTGCACAACAACCACGGTGATTAAGCTACACAATGACGGTTCACCGGCAACCGAACAAGCAATTCTAACCCACGCGATTTAGTATACACAAAGAGTGGTTCGCGGCCGACCACACAAGCAATTCTAACCCATGCGATTTAAGCTACACAAGAAGTGGTTCGCGGCCAACCACACAAGGAATTGTACTTTGCGGGAATGTAAAGAGGGGATGAAGGTTTATACCGCCGCGTAGAGATGAAGATGGCCAATCACCGGCGTAGAAACCAATCACCTAGACAACCTCAAGCACAAACACAATGGAGGTCGAAGCCTCGGCAATCACAAATCAACACAAAGATTTTTACCGAGGTTCACTTGCTTCCCGGCAAGCTAGTCCTCGTTGTGGCGATGCACTTGCTTGGTGAGTTGCCCGCTCAATTGGCTCGATGCCAAAGACCCCGACGGGGAGCCGCAATCTCCACACAAGACAAGGATCCACAATCCATGAGCAATCCACTAGAGTATCTTTTCGCGAACTCCCGTGGGGAAGGATCAAGAACCCCTCACAAGAACCCGGTGTAGCCTCGAACAATCACCAAGTCGAGCTCACCACCACCTGCTGCTCCAAACCGTCTACGGTGATGGGAATCACCGAAGAGTAACAAGAATCCGCAGCTCACTAGATGAACAAGTGCCTCTAGATGCAACTCTCAATGCAATGCACTTGATCTCACTCAAATCTCTCTCAAGAATGATCAAGCTATCCAAGAGATGAGTGGGAAGGAGTGAAGTATGCTCAAGAGTGTTAGAATGGGCAAGAGAGACCGCCCATGACCGGCCATCCTCTATTTATAAGCCCCCTCAACAAAAGGAGCCGTTGGTGCCTCAGGCAGGCCAACTTCACTGCGCCAGACGCGTCCGGCGGCTGCCTCCGCTGCGCCGCGCCGACCGTTGGAGTTCAAACCACGCCAGGACGTCAGCGTCCACCGGACCTTCTCAACGTGCGTCCGCTGCGTTGCGATGGACGCGTCCGCCGGATCCACGCGCCAACAAGGCTTCTGGACCGCGTCTGTCGACCAACAGACGTGCGCCTCCAGCGTCCGGCACCGTTGAGTAGCTTCGCCCGCTGCCAGCACACCGAGACCGCACCCGGTCCACAGCGTCGGACGCTGCCAGCGTCCGGCGCCCGCCGAGCAGCGTCCGGCGCTCGCGTCTGGAGGCCCCGCGCGCCAAAGGAGCCACTGGACCGCGTCCGGTGGTCCTACGCACGTCCGACGGTGTGCGACAGCCGCGTCCGGCGCCGTCGACTTGATTCCATGATGTCGAAACGATGCGCCGTCTTCGCTCCAAGTCCATCCTCTTGCCTTGGGTACCAACTCCACCAAGTGTAGACCTCGTCTCAAGCACCGGAGTTATAGAACAACACGACAACACGTCGGCAAGAGTTAGCTCTCTAGTTAATCTCTAATGCATCATGCAAAGTCGCAACTAGAGGCACTTAGGACCGCGAATGAACCGAGGAAACCCCTCTTGATAGTCGGTTATCAATCCTAAACATGATCACACTCGCTAAGTGTCCTGATCACCAAACCGAAAAGCCCTATCAAGTATACCTTCGCCTTGATCTCCACGGGCGTTTCCATCCATCACCGGAGCTCGATCATGCACCATGTCCACCATGTTCATCACCATGATCGCCAAGCTCCATCGTCCACCGTCAGGTTGCTATGTGTCTAACCACACTTAAAGCAAACCATTAGCAACGTTTGAGTGTCATTAATTACCAAAACCAAACCGGAGCTTTCACCGACGCGTGATGCTGCGGGAGTGAAAGATTGAGGTTGAAACCCTAAGGGTAAAGTGTTTAATTAGAACTTGAAAACATGACTCAAATGGTCTTAGTTAGTCTTTGAGACGGAGTGGAAAAAGGGCGGAGACTCTCGAACGAGGAAAAGGATCCCTTCGAAAGAATTGAACGAGGAGCAGTACGAGGTGAAAATCTCATGTACGGTTCTGTTGAGGGACAGTAAGGATGACTTATCTGTCGACTTTTCCACTATATATATGTGTCCTCGTATTTGGGCTTTGGGCTTCGCCTAGGTTAAAATACTGGGCCTGCCTTTACTGCAGCGGGCCTTAGTGTCTGCCCACCACCATGACAGGCTTCCTAATATGTCCGCTACGGAAAATAGCTATTTTTCGCAGCGGGCGTTTAAGAAGCCCGTCACGGTAAATAAAAAAAAATACTGAAGCGGGAAAATAAAACGTCTGCCACGGAGACCAAAAGTGTGACGCTCTGGAAAATCGATTTTGTAGTAGTGACAAGAAACCCAACCAGCTAAGTTTTAATTTGGATACAAGTTATATAAAGAAAAATATTATTCAAATATGTCATTCTAAATTTGTAAAATAAAAACATTTACCGTATCCTTTAGATCATGCAAGCATCAACTTCATCTAAAAAAGATTTTGTATCTAAAACTTTTCTTTTTTATACTACCTAACAAAAATAAAATTAAATAGAACTTTCAGAAGTAGTTGACGATGATAACCATCCGATCTATACAAACTGACAGGCCACAGTCAAGAATAAAATTAAGTCATGTTCGAGCAGCCAACAAGATTCCTATTTAAGAGCGTCCATGACATTGGTCTCGTCACTGTCCATCTAGCCTCTCACATCCTACTACAGATCCTATCACTATCGCTTATAACTATTGGTCAAGAAGACAGCCATCCTCTAACTAAGGAGCTCCACATGGACAGTGGACGGTGAGCTATTCGCCCCCAAATATATCTCCCTTTGTACACTATTGACCCTTCTCAAACCAGATGCCATTGGAGTTAATTAGCCCTAATGGCAATGTAGTCGATTAACTTGACTTAGTACGAAATCGTCCATCAATCTAGGACATGAGGCCTCTCCGAGATGCTCCTTGTAGTATTTTTATTCTTCCTACATATGATTATATGTGAGTAGTCGCTTGGGCATCCATGTAAACTTTGTATTCTAAACCTTATTTAAATGTGTTCATGAATTATTGCTCTTGTTTCTGTTAATATCATCGTTATTGTCTTCAAAATATAAATTCATTGCACAAGTTCCGGACAATCTATAATTTATCACTCATGTCAAATTTAAATCTCACATCACGTGGCCCCTACTTATTATCATTTTTTGTCACATGTAGAATAACCACTGATCTGTACCCATAACTACATACTGATGGGTTCCGCCATCCTATCTGTCTTGACGCGATATACTAGTCATCATAATAATAATAATGTGTGTGCATCTTGGTACGTGCATAGGCCAAAACCACACAAGTGAGCAGATATATACCGATCCACGCGCTATAAATCCAGAGGGGTCGGAGTCGGCGATCCATCTATCTCATTCCACGACAAGAAGTTCGTTATTAGAAGGGAGCCAGTTTGGCTCTTCCCCAAGCGCAGGCCAGATCGGCGATAGATCGAGATGATCCCATACGGCACGATGCACGAGGCGGAGGCGGTGCTGGGGCGCACCATGACATGGGCAGAAGCCGCATGGTTCCGCTACTCAGCGGCGATGCCGGACTCGTGGCTCATGTGTCACAACGCCCTCGCCTTCGGCATCGTATTCTTGCTTGTGCCCCTGCCTCTCATACTTCTCGAGCAGTTCGCACCTGCGGTAGCCTTACGGTACAAGCTGCAGCCCAAGGTGCGGCCCCTAACAGCTACCGCCCACCTCCGCAACATCCACTCGTACAGCGGAGGTTTCCACTGCCGGTTCCAGAGGGCTCTGTACTGTCACCCAACCGTACCGACACTATTGCTCGACGGTACAAACAAATCATTCTACAAGCGGTGAATCAGGACCCGACACTAATAATCATTGTGTACTAGCGGCTGGGTAAGAGCACCGCCTCTACTATACGCATTTCTACAAGCGGTGTGTGTAGGTTACCGATTGAGGATATAAATTACTACAATTGGATTGTTATATAATCCGTTTCTAAATATGGCTTTTACACATGCGCTAAACTTATCATGACCGCTGGTGTTAGGACAAATTGCACTGACGGACTGTTTTACATACCGATGCGGTAAATAGTTTTTGCGCAGGCGGGAATATTATAGAAACCGACAGTTTTAATGGTATTACTGATCAGCTTAGTACCAGCGGATATTATAGAAATTATATTTTTGCACCCTATATTACTGATTAGCTTAGTACCACCTGATAATAATTATAATATGCACCAAACTCATAAAAAATAGAGACCATAATAATTCTCACAGGCTCATAAATAATTCATTAAATAAGATCAGTCAAATAAAAAGTAATTCTCCACGAAACAGTGCATTGGTAGAGTGCAAGCAACTATATTAAACCCACCACACTCGTCATCACACCGAAGTGACTTGGCTAATGATTAATAATCCTCATCGTTCAGCTCTACGAGATCTTGAAACTCTGGTTCTGCTAACTCACTGTCGGCTTCAAAATACTTGCCACCCTTGAAAATTACTTCTTTCAGGATGAACCAGCTAATTTCATCGCAAATGTTCATGAGCTCTACATCCGAAAGATGGTTATTTGTTGGATCAACACACTTGTATACCTGCAAAAAGAAAAACAACAAACATTAACATACTGACATGTTAAATGTGATGTGACATTATTACTTACTTTCTTAGCCTTGGCGTACCGACCGTCGTGTCTGAGAAAATCACACACATAGTACCCGCAGTGATTCGAACCTGGTTCTTGCTTGTGACACTATATAAGAATTCAAAAGTACTAATAAGTGGTTGTGACACTAATAAGTGCTTGTTCCAAGTAGTATAGTTGAACTATAAGCAATATAGGGACAGGATCAACCAGCGAAAAGAGTATTTAATTATTCTCATAACCTAATTACCATTCTTAACAATGCATATTGACATATACAAACTACTGATGAGCAAATATTCCGGATTATAAAGTTATAGCAATTGAGATGAGAAGTGCTACTGAAGTTGTACAAGAACAGCCTTGCAAACTGAACCCATAAACAGGTTGTGGCAAACACTACAAATGTGGACAATCCGTATGAACACAAACAGATTGAACTAGAATTTTTCACTATTTGTATACTCTAGATGCAAGTGGCCACAATTACTGAACACAGTTCCACTGCCTAGGCTCAATCAAATGTAGAAGACAATGGTTACATGGTATAAACATGCCTTGAACAAAAAAAAAAATATATATATATAAATAAAGGCATACTCAAACGGTTACAAATATGAACACAATAAGATTGCAACCCACATCACGACTCTTACGCAAATCTTCTAAAGCAACCTTGCGGAACAAAGGAAGCACCAACACCATAGAGTTGACTAATAGGGATATAAGTATCATATTAATAGGGACAAGTCGTATTTCCATTAAAACTATCGAGCGATAGCAAACAAATAGTTAGAGCTTCTTCAAAAGGTCAGATCAGGAATTTCCAGAGGTCTTGTAATGTCCTGGAATGGAAGCATTCTGCAGCAAATATAACAGACCTTGGGTATTCCGTCTATGTCGATATGTCGGAAATTCCATGCTAGAAACCTTAAATGAGACAGAGAGCCTCGACAGGAATTTTGCTAGCAAATTCCTGCCGACTTGGAATTTCCTAACAGCCAGGAATCTCAACATCTAACAGAACGGAAGTTGGTATCTACCACAACTAAATTTTTGGTTAAAGCTTTTTTTTTCTTTTTTGAGAGGAAACAAATCATGAAAGCTTGGCGGAGATAGTTTCCATACCTCTTAAATACATCAAATGCACTATGGCTTTTTTGTGTGAGACTTGGTACTTGCAAAAACTAGCTCACCAAATCTATGGGAGAAGGTTGTCCTCGTATTCACTCACTTCTTTTTGCGATGATCTCATTATTTGTGGTCAAGCAACAAGAGAGGAGGCTAGGAAAATAAATTCAATTCTTCACTCTTTTTGTGCAGCCTCGGCCGGACTCCTAACCTTGCTAAATCCTCCATTGCTTTCAGTAGAAATGTAGACAATTTCAGCAAAGAGGAAGTTAAAGTTGTTTTCCCAGTCGCCGACCTTGCTCCTAATGCCATTTATCTTGGTCACCCCCTTATTTTCAATCATAATGCCAGAACTAAAGCCTATGAATTCATCCTTCAGAAATTCAGAGCCAAGTTAATCACTATTAAAGCCAATAAACTCAATCATGCTGGACGCCTTGTTTATATTAACTCTGTGGTTGCTTCCATTCCTATATACTACATGTCCACCATCCTTTTCTCCGAAACTTTCATATCCAAAATTACGGCTATTATCAGAAAATTCTGGTGGGCAGGAGTGAAAGAAGACGATGCTACTACCTCTTTCAATTTCAGGTCATGGAAAGATATTTGCAGGCCTAAAAAGGAGGGTGGACTGGGCGTAGACTTATTCATGGTAAATAAAAGCCTCATTGTACATGCTGCATGGAATATTGCTACTGGTAAGAGCCCTTTGCTCTCTGCAATTCTTAAATCCAAATATTTTCATAACACAAGCTTTTGGCTAGCAAGCAACACCTCAACCAAATCTGCCTTTTGGTCCTCTATCCTCCAAGTTAAAAAGCTCCTGATTGACAATTGCATAGTCCAGATTCATAATGGTTCCTCTAGTATATGGTCCACCCCATGGTGCCCCATCTGGAAAGAAATCTACACTCACATCAAGTTTCCTATTGTTGTCCCTAATATGTCTCAAAATGTTTCTGACCTTTGGAATCCACATACTCTGTCTTGGAATGTTGACTTCATCTCTGAACTCTTTGACCACCAAGCAAATGATGCCATTCGAAATACTCGTATTGTTCCTTCAAATGAGCCTGATATCATCACTTGGACCCCTGCTACCAAAGGTGTTTGCACTGCTAAAGAAGCTTTCAAATATTTAAATTCTCAGGTGCAGGTTAACAGGAACAGTCAAGGATCAAGAAGTATCACTGAACCTGCTATGCTCATTTTAAAAAGAGCTCGGGCTCACAAGCTCCTGTCTCCTAACATTAAAACTTTTGTGTGGAGACTGATCAGAAGAGCTCTTGCTACTCGTTGGAGAGCAGGGAATTTTTCAACAAAAATCAGCAAACTTTGTGCAGGCTGTAATTTGATAGAAAATGATTCACACCTTTTCTTTCACTGCAATTTTGCTAGGGCAGTTTGGTTTTCTTCCAAAACTGCTCTACGTACTTCTTTGTTACCTTGTCAACAGGATGGAGTCCAGGAGATCTTGTCTTACATCATTACGCCAACCACAACAGATATGCAATTCCAGAGGATCATGACTACTCTTTGGTACTTATGGAAAGCAAGAAATGATTTACGTTTTCAAAGGAAGAAATGGACTGTTTTGCAGGTTCATCATGCGGTTGAAGCAGACATCAAAGTCACTAACATTGAGGCTAAATCAAGTATGAAACAGGTAATGATTTCTTCTGCAGGTCATCAACGGAGTGAAGCAGGACATCAATCGAACTCACCAAACAAGAAGAGGCGGCCCCTCCAGCAGATTCTTTTATTTGCAGGTTACCATGCTTGATTCAAGGACCAAGGTGTTATTCAGATGCTGCAATAGCACCTGATAGTTCTACCGCAGATGCAAGATCTGCTGGGCTAGCTAGGAATCTTCCTAGTGGACCCAAATCAACATCTCAAGTGCTACATGAAAGCAAGAGTTGATAATGTCGACTCAGTTCTTATGGCTGAAGCTGCAGGCATGGCGATTGCTGCTGTGATATCTTCACGGCTAGGCTTTCAAACCATGTATTTTCTTATAGACAATCAAGTTCTTGCAGGATTTTTCAACACTCCAGATCATCATGCACCGCCATAGTGGAGTATCAAACCTTTCACTCAGAAGTTTATTAATGCTTCCGGTATGAGATGGAAGGTTCTCAAAGTCCATAGGAATCTCAACAACACGGCTCATATTTTAGCTTCACAAGCCTTTAGAGCCCCATCAGATAGTCATAACCTTCCTGTTTTCACGTGTACCAACTCTGAACATATTGCCAGATGTCCTCTCCGTGAGGCTTTGTATGATGTAAACTGGGAATGGTTCTCCCTTATTGCAGTTACTTGCTGCTAATCAATAAAGGTTCCTTTGTCAAAAAAAAAAAAAAAATGCCAACTGTGCCATTGGGACGCTTGGTTGCCAAGCTCGATGTCTTAGATCGCGTCTGCTCCCAGGTCCTCCGAGTTCGGCTCAAGGCGTGAAGGACAGCAGATGGGTTCTAAATTTGAGCTTGTGAACTTGTCACTAGCATGAATGTTGATTTTTGACACACAAAATGACAAGTTTAGCGAATATTCTTGGTTCAAAAGGCATGCCATCAGTACAAGTGAGTGCTCAAGTCCAATTCAACAGAAAATGCATGCTTCCTTTACAATGTAATAATGTCTGATATTTGCTTTAAAACCGCTAACCTACCGCAAAAAGACTTATTTTTGTTAGTTTCACTGGCTGTATCCTGAATTTCTGAAGACAGCGGTTCTTTTCGGCTGGGCCGAACTAATTTCGGCTCAAGTCTTGATACAGCTCAAACTGAACCAGCCCACTAGCTCATCCCGTTTTTCAGCCGAACTGGAAATGGCCCAATAAGCAAACAAAACCATAAAAACTAGTTTTCGGCCCAACGTTGAGATACAGGCGGGCCCAACGTTAAGATACAGGCGGCTGGTACTACCAAACCGTTGCTACAAACCTAATTTCTGCAGGCGGTTTGTACGACAAGCCGCTAGTGTAAACGTAGTGTTTGTTCTAGCGGTTCTCTAGAAAAACCGCCGGGAAATCTGGTTTTCTCCGGCGTTCGTATAATGAAAACCGTAAAATGCTGGCCTTTGGGGCCCACGTTTTGTTTCTCCTCTACGCCTCCCATCAACTCATGTACCTCGTTACATTTAAGGTATATGTATATATTTACTCTTGCATATATTGCATTATTAGGAGTCTATAACTTTTTAATTTTGGATTAAGTCCACATTTGGCCCCTCAACTATTGCGCTGGTCCAATTCTTACCCCCAACTGTGAAACCATCTAATTCTTACCCCCAATTCTTACCCCCAGCTCACTTTTAGTCCCTGAGTGAGTTTAAAGCGGTTTTAGCATGGCTGTATCTGGTTTTGGACGCCTAGCTGACAGTGACCTGCCACATTGGCCACTTTCCTTCGCACACCTCTGGATCATGAGTTGAAACGTGGCTGGGCAAACACGTAAAGCACTTTGGAGTATGAAATAAAATGATAAACAAGCATATTTAAATAGACTCGATAAACAGAGATTTCCAGGGTCAAAACGGGCCAAATGGACCGGCCTTTTTTTCATTGCAGCTGGCCTCAGCGTCCAACGTGGCAAAAACCAGAGACAAAACCACTTCAAACACGTTCAGGGGCCAAAAGTGAACCAGTTTGAAAGATGAGGTGTCAAAGATAGACGGTTTCATAGTTGAGGGTAAGAATTAGACTGGCGCAATAGTTGAGGGGTAAAATGTGGACTTAATCCTTTAATTTTTGGCTTGGGATGTTCATAGGAATCACAACATAAATAAACACATATAAAAACCAATATTAATAAGAACCTAAAGTGGAGCCATAGTATATATATATAGCTTTTCTACAAACCTTAACTCTTTTTGTATCATCCTTAACGATGCTTCCATGGTAACAGATAGCTGGGGTCCAGACAGGGATTCCATTGCCCTCTGCGAGTGAGGTAGTAGCAAAGCTGGTGGTTTACGCTTTGCTGGAAGACTATCTCTCCTACTGGATCCACCGCTTTCTGCACACCAAGTGGTGCTACCGCAACATCCATTATGTCCACCACGAGCTCAGAGCACCCACGGGCTTTAACGCAGTTTATGCTCACTGGGCTGATTTGAACGCCTCTACCATCACTATAATTGTTTGCCTCGCCGTCGTTCCAAGTCATGTCACCATACATTGGATGTGGTATGCAGTCCGCGCCATCGAAAACCTTGAATCACACAGCGGGTAATTATAATCTATTCTATCGATCTATGTATGAATGAACTCATGCTAACATAATGAATTTATCGTAAATTTATATACACATGCAGTTACGACTTCCCGTTCAACCCCAAAAGGTTCATCCCATTCTATGGAGGTGCAGAATTCCATGATTACCATCATCGAGTAGTCGGATGCCAGAGCAACTTAGCTCCTATTTTCACATACTGCGATTATATATATGGAACCGACAAAGTAAGAATGCTATTATGCATGCTTCACTCTACAAATTCCGGACTTACATCAGATATAAGGCTGCTCATGCACTCACTATTGGTTCATTTTATATGTTTGACGTTGTTTCAGGGATACAGGTATCAGAAGGCAAACTTAGCAGAGGTAGATCTTTAAACTTCCAATACATTATTTTCCAGTATTTATATGCTAGAAAATAAGTCACTCATTTTAAAAGTACAAAAATCTGCAAGGATAGGCAGCTTAAGTTCTTTAACTTCTCAAAATAGTAGAAATTGCAATACATAGCATACATGCGTAAACCTGACCTGCCTGTTATTTCAATTTCATGCCTCTCAGTATTCCTTTTTTGTTCTTTTTAATACACTGCGCAGAAGAAGTTGGCTAGTGAAGAAAATATGGGGAAAAGAGGCAGCAAGCAGGGGAGACAGGATTAGTTCAGATTGGCCTCCATAAGTGCCTGTCTGAATATATACCCATTACCTTTTACTTGTTCCATTGTGTTATGTGAATTGAGAAATAAATAATGCCTAAAGATCTAGTGCAAACCAAAGTCCTGTGCACACTGTGCAAACTCTAATTTGGACCGCAAGAAGTTGATCCAAAGGGGCACATGAGAGAGGTGGAAGGAGAGATTTATAAAAGTGTGATTAAGAGCAGGCGGGTTAAGTGCAAAAATACACAATCTCTCCGCGCCCCTTGGATCAACATCCTGTGGTCTAGATTAGAGTTTGCACAGTTTGCACGGGAGATTAGTTTACACTAGATCTGTTGCCTAAGTTAATAGGGTCTATTTGTCCTGTTGTGAGCTGTGAGAAACCTATTGTAAACGTGGAAAAGTTACTGTGTGAGCTATGTGCTGTGAAAAAAAAAATAGCTATATGTGCTGTGAGAAAAGATATAAGCTATTTGGTTTCTGTTTGGTTCAGTGTGAGCTATATATATATATGAAAAAGCTGTTGTAAGCTATGAAAAAGTTATTGTGAGCTATATACTATAAAAAATATAGTAAACTCTTTGGTCCAAATAGCATATAGCTTAAAACCAAAAATAGATCCCAAGTGCTTTAAAAATTTAGTAAAATCATCTGTATCGAAAAAACAGTTCATTCTACCGGTTTAGTTAGCTTTCTGTTTTTTTGGCAGCAAAAGCACATAGCAGAAGCTAAACCAAATACAGCTTGAGTCAATTAAACTCTAGGTTCGAACTACAGGAAGCAGGAAACACATTGTTTCTCTTGTCCAAAACACCACAAACGTATCTTTAACTTTATAATAAAGGTAAAGCTCATTAGCATATTTCTCTAGCATCTCCTTAAGCCATATTACCATCCACTTTCTTTAAGCCATCACCACTAATTTACCATCCAACCATTCATTGAATGCCACCATACATCCATTGACATGTCCGTATCATGCACCCTTTTTCTCACGTATGAATTGGATTGGCCTTAACTATTATAATTTTTTCATAAAATTCTAAAAAGAAAATACTTTGGTCTTCATCAAATATTATCTGGTGAATAATTGGGAACCGTTTTGAATATGTTTTCCTTTTCCTGTATTATGCGTCCCTTTGTCAAGAATGAAACCATGCATGTGTGAATATTTGTATAACTGAAATCCATCCCGAACATTGGATGGATTTAAACTTTCAAGTTGCACCTAACCAGTACCCAAGTTAGTGTATAACTGAAATCCACCCCGAATATTGGATGGATTTTAATTCCACAATTTGTTTTAGAAAGCTTTCTACTTCCAAGTTGCACCTAAGCAGTACATAAGTTTAATCATCTAATTCCCACAACAACGCGCGGGGAATACACCTAGTATATATATGGGGGGCGTCCAACTCTTGCCCGCCGCAAGTGCCAAACACCTGCGCTAGACGGCTCCCGCACCTTGCCCGGAGGTAGCTAATATTGGCTACCACAGGAATCCTGCTCTCGAACTCGTGTTATAAATTGTAAAATTCCTATAAATTGTAAAACTCATATGTGGGAGCCTTTTATCTATCCCGACCAAAATGTGGCTACTTTCTAACAATGATATCACCATGAGATATATTGTTGTTAACCACATGAGAACCATTATAATTGAAGGGTTGGGAGGATTATCTAGTCTGAACATGCTACATGTTGAACATTTTCATAATTTAGTTTTTTGCTAAATACATTCTTTAAATATAAGAGTTTTAGCAAATATCTTATATAACTTGGCACATATAAGGGGAAAAAAATCCATGCATACCGCACCTAATATGCTGCCACGTGTACAACAAAATAATCCAACGCCTATGGTCTTTTGTGTGTCTACTAGACCAGCCCATGACTAACGCGGCCCATGTAGACTACAAAAGACAGCCCGGTCTGCCTGTTGTTGGATCTTGAGATTCGACCCAGGGTGGGAGGCAGAGAGAGAAGTTTTTGTCTGTTAAATCCATTCGAATACTATCCCTTAGCATAAACAACATCTTATCTGCACTAATGTGTAATTTTTCTTTTATTCAAGAGTGTCCAGTAAAGGGGTTGGTTGTAGAAGTTCTATATCAATAAAATCCCACCCTTTTCCCAAAAAAAATCTTCATTGGTTAGCTTAGTTATTCTAAGCTGAGAGCTTGTGGGTTCGAGCTTGCAAGGGCCATGAGAAGGGGTACAAAAATTTTAACACTTGTTAGCAAGCAAACTAAGCATGGCTTAACTAGTTAGCTCGGTCAGGTTGAAACTTGAGATTGAATTGGCTCCAATGGTTACTTGCTTTTCTGCCACAAGTGGATCTAAAGGAATCTTTTTTGTTTCTTCGCAAGGTTGAACTTTTGGTTGTGGCTTTGCATTTTCTATTTGTTCTTTTTCATCTTCGTCCTAGGTGACTGTGTGAACATTTTCTGGGATAGGCAGAGTCTCTTTCAATATTTCTAGCTTTGGTTTGATCTCCATACATAGTGATTACCCTATTTATTGTTGGCATCTTCATGCACAAGTAAGATTAACTTATGACTTCTTCTAATGCATTCAAGCTTTCTCTTTCAAAGATTGGATTATATATTGACTATGCATTTCTACTACATCAAAGGCAATTTTCTCTATACTTTCATTGCTTACTGTACCGAATGATACTGGGAGAACAATTCTTCCAACTGAATTGATTTTCTTTTTGCCAAAGCCAACTAGAGAATGTTCTACCCATGATCCCAAGATCTTTTGATCAATTTGCATTGTGTCCAATGTGGATGTGAAAATGATATCTGCGGAGCTTCCACCATCGACCATGATTTTTGAGACTAACCAACCTTTAATGTTTGCTTCAATCACCATTGCATCCATGTGAGGATAATCTTTGAGTTTCAAATCTTGTTTTGCGAAAGTGATTTGTGAATGTGACCATGTTATCTGTTTGAATGGCCCTTTCATTGAGATTGATTTACCCTTCTAAAATAGTTTATTTCCTCATTATTATTGTTGCCTACTATTTTGCCCAGGTATTGTTAATATTCTTCCCTCGCTTGGTATTACTGCGTTATCATTGGCAGTTGATGATGATGGTGAAGTGTTCGCTTAGCTATTTTGTTGGTTGCTATTTGCACTACAGGTGATACGTATTGCTAGTGGTTCACAATTGTATATGGGAGGTGGCCCTAGTAGCATTGGATAATTGTAAATAGCTAGGAAGTAACCTTGATTTGGGTTTGATCTTTCTTGAACAAAATGGTTAAAACTTTTTATTAGAAAGTTGCTTTGTTTTCTTCTTGTACTTCTTCTATGCATTCTTCAATTTTGGGCATATTTTTTATGTGTGACCTCCCTTCCCACGAATTATGTGGTACATGTCTTCTGGCTTGAGAGCTCTTCTTTATTCGCTTCTTCCTTCCTTTTTATTGTAATTTCCCCTAGGATGATAATTTCATTTTCGAAAGTTTTGTTGATACCATATAGTAAATGTCATGGGGGTATTTATAGGGACCCCCTCCGTAATTTACATAAGATGACCTTTTTACCCTTGGGATTTACTATACAATCTTACTAAGACAAGAGGGGCAAAGAATTAATTTCCACTTTGACTGGTCTCATCTCCTCTTTCTTGTCTCGATCTTTGGCTTCCCTTCAAACTTTCATATCGACCAACTTTCTTTGAGCCCTTTATTCTTCAGATTTTTTCTAGCGAAGTCAAAAGGTCGACTTCGCTTTTCCTTGAATCTTCTTATCTTCTAGCAGATCCACTTTTTCTGTCTGCGAGGTCAAGATTTCACTTTTGAAACTTTCATGCGCTAAAAAAAATGGTAAGTAAAAAAAACCTTTTCTAACTCCAAATCTAGGAGTTGCATTTTCTAGCATAGTTAAATCCCAATAGTTTGCCTAACCGAAGATAATGTTAGCTCCAACCACCTGAATATATATTCACTCGCATGCTAGGCCTATTGCAAAGATGATGAACCAACACCTCTTACCTCTTATTAGGAAATTGTGTGCTTAGGCACCTAGAAGTTTAGTGAAGCATGGTCGTTGTCATTGTTGTTGTTGTTGCCATAGGGAATACGCCTCTCCTTCATTCACTTCTTGGACATAACTTACAAGTACTCTAGGTTGGTTTCCATCTTGAAGATAGGGCTCTTTCTCCGTACATTACCTCTCAAAACACTCTCCCTCACTAGTCTCCTTATATCTCCCGCACAGTATTGCGGTTTCACTGACTTCCTCCCTTTATCTCAGTGCCCCTCTATCTCTCTACCCTCATCAGCAAATCTCAACACTTGTGGCTATAGCGTGGTCATGGGAATACTTGGTAGGAGTGGGCACTCCTTCTAGCTTTGATATGCCCAGGCCCCTCACCCATTCTAGTTGGCACTTTCTACCGATGGTAGGCCCTGGACCTACCACAACCATGAAGATGAGGTAGACCCCATTAAGCATGGGTGGTGTGGACTCCAAAATGGTTGTGCAACCCCTCATGTTTTAGTGGTGTCCCATGGCCCCCTCCACCTCCAGGCGATGGTTCGATCATGGAGTAGGTGAAGAGGCGAGCTAGAGGGAGGCCCCATGTGGAGATACAAGTTGGATTTGATGGCGAAGATCCAAGGTGAGCCAGACCCTCTCCCCCTCAATCTGATTATAATTTGTCATCCTTCCCCACTGTGCAAGTGAGGGTTGTTGGTATTTCTTAGCGCTATCACTAAATGTTAGCAATGGTGCCAGAAATGCCTGAGGGGTCATTCAGAGTCCATTGGATTATTCCGCAAGCGTACAGAATATACCATTGTAGCACTTCACCTAGGAGTATTCCAAGTTATCGTATTTATATTTATCCCAAGGAAAAGTAGCAGCTAGAAAGGATAATAGGAAGGAGATCCCTATCTCAATCTAGTGGAAACTAGTGTAGAGGGGGAGATAACGAAAGGGTAGAAGGAAGGTGATGATCCAAAGATAACTAGTGTAGCGTAGCTAGGTGGGAGGGCAATGAGTGAGTAAAGGACTCCTATGGTTCTAATTCTACTCTCGAGTTCTAATCTAATCAGATTGTGGAAACAAACTAGGATTGCTACGTTACTACTTGGCTGCTGGGGATAGATGAGAGAACAGGAGACAGAACCCTTCATCAAGCGACTATACTCTAATGGGCGCCCTACCTTTTAAGAACTAGCCCGAACGTGAGGGGAAATCCTAATGCCGAGCAGGACCTGTCACTTCCGCTAGTGCGCCCCTACTGTCTGTGTGAGCCAGTGGCCTCCAACGATAAGTTTTAGCCTAAGCATCGCGCTTACACTAACTCTCACTACTCTAGTTGAGTATACGACCCAACTAGAACACCTTGCTACACGCGTTGATAACAACCAAGGAGTTGTTCACAGGATCACAATCTAGTGTGTAACTACAAAGACTAACTTAGAACACTACAACACAATTGCAAGGATAATATTACACTAAGTAAACTCAAAAAAGTAAAATAAGAATAATATATTAAATAAATAAAGTCTTACAAAGAGAAAGATACAAGAGGAATACCAGACACTCCAGAAGACGGCTCCGGAGACCCCGAGCTTTGCTCGACTCAACTCTAACCCCCACACTAGACTATTACAACCAAGCGTCTCTTGAATCCTTGAATCATGTGTTGAGAGTGTGGATGCAGCCTCATATTTATAGGGGAAGTGGAGTAGGGGTTACTCCATCGCCATGTCAGCGACCCGTGTGCCCCCTACTTCTCTACCATTGGATGAACTGCCCTTGGAACCAACTTGAATGAATGCTCGAGATGATTGTAACACCTCCAGTGTTAAGCACTAATTAAACTTGCTTAATCATGTCATCATTCGCATAAGCATGCATAATCATCTTGTTATCTAGTGTGTGATTGCTTAATTTGATAGAATAGGTTATCTTTGATAAATGCCTGCAAATGATGTTGGTAGTGTTAAGTATAGTGGTAATATAGGATTGAGAAATCCTCCTAAAGGATTGCAATTAGTTGATTTGTTTTGGATAGTTATGCTCAGATTAACCGGTTGACTTGTTTGATTTATTGAATGTCTTTGTTGGTTTTGTGAAAAAGTATTTCTCGGGCATTCCAAATGCTTTTGGGGTCTAAAGGTTTTAGATGGGAAATTTTATAAGGAATAAAACTCCCAAAGATCACTTTTTGTGAAAATGGGTGCAAGGTATATATTTTTGGGGAGAAAGACCAGCCTAGGGGGCTGTTTTTCCATTTATTGGAATTTAGAGGGTATTTTTTTGGGAATTTATATTTTCAAAACTATGCAGAATCTGACCAAACTTTCTTGAGGAGAAAGATTCTACTCATCGAGAGGATCATTTTTCATGTTGAAAGTTTTTGCTAGTTCGACCTAGATTTGGAGATATGCCGCTTTAAAATTCGTGCGTAGATACATTTAAAAATTAAAATTTGTTTTTTTAATGGGACCCACCTGTCATCCTCACCGGGAGGGACAGGCAGGTCCCCGTGTCGCCATTCCAGAACCGACGAAGGGCATGGCAGCCGCATGCCCTCCACGCGTCGCGAACAAGCTGGGGCGACGCCGCGTCGACCCCTCCGCCTCGCCTCGCTCCCATCGCCCCTCTGCTCCACTCCATTCACTCCCTCCCCTTCTCTCTCTCATTTTTCCTCTCACTGCTCTCTTTCCGCCATTGCCAAATAGCAGCAGCTCCGCCACCGCTGAACGGCGCCACCTTGCAGCTGAGCCACGCCGCCACCAGTTTCGCCAGCTCACGCCGCCCTTCCGCCGCCTCCTGGCCGTTGTCAAGCGCCGCCGGTGCAAGCTGCCGCCGCGCGGCTGCTCCGACGCGCTGCCGGCCGGCGCGGCCCGGCAGCCACGGGCCATCGCGGCCCAAACCACGGGCACCAGTGCGTGCGCGGCGAGCCCGCGGTGCTCCTCTGCCACGCCATTCCCGCCGGAGAGCCCCCGATCAGCCGGCCCCAAGCCAAAACCACCGTCTCCCTTGTGTTCCTGTGCGAGGACCGCGTGATTAGAATTAGGAGAAGGTGAGGGGCAGATCTGCAAAGTGCTACACACAACAGTTCGTGCATAAGGGCTCAGTTAATATCAGGAAACCGCAGGGGCCAGATTGAAAAGTGCTTGTCTTATATGAATTTCGTAATAGATTTTCCAGAAAATAATTTTAAGATTGTAAAATCCCTATCTCCTAGGATACTTGCCTGATTTGAGTGATTCAAGTTGCTACATTTTTCTTATGAGGTGTGCTATGCATTAAAAATATCATATGCCATGTTTGTGAAACTTTTCTGTGTAGTATTAATTAATTCTTGGTTGTGGTTTAATCTTAGGAAATTCATATGTAATTATAGGATACTCTGAAAAATGTGATTCTTGTTTCTATGATCTTATTTTGTCAGGCTGTTGCAGATGTCAAGTATGCATTCTGTGTGAGATTTAGGAGTTGTAGTTCAAATGTGCTAGAAAGGCGATGTGGGAAATAATTCATAAATGAATTATATAGGTGTGATATGGGGTTGATACTTTTTGTGGGCTCATTATATGTTATGATGTAGCCCCTGGTTCATTGAGATGCATGGTTTGATTAACTTCGTAGCACAAAGTATTTTTACGTGACCCTCTGCCATGCCGCTTGTGAATTTTGTGTAGGACAGTGGGTTCATCCAAATGAGGTGAAACTTGGATGATAACATGAATTTGACATGTGTTACCTACTGTAATTTTGGTAGGAGTTTAGGAGTGATAAATCTTTGTGTTGCTGTTCAACTCAAGGTTGGTCCAATTAGGGAGTAATCCATTGATGCCATGTTTAATGCAATGATAAGTTAGTCTTACGGCAAACTTGTCAATGTATGAAATGATTGTAATTAGTTTATATATCTACTGGTCAAATTTGGTGGTCATTGGATGAATAGTTTAGAGGTTGTGGTTTTTCAAGTTGCTTGACAGGGCTGTTTAGTTGCTGTTTTTCCAGAACCAGTCCTGATATTACTTATTTTAGGTATAGATAACTTAGGAATCAGGCTCTGATATCTCAAGATGTTTTGGGGGCAATTTGATAAGCTTTTCAGATTGTCTTCAATCATATCCATAGGGTTTATGGATATTTTAGTTATGAATTTATTAGTGGGATGTTGATTGTAGGGTTATGACTAGTAGTGATGCTTGATGGTGTGATGTGATATGCTAATTTTAATGTAAGTACTCATGGTGACTAATGTGTGTATGATTGGTTGTTAAGTAGTATGTTAAGATGAATAGGTCATGATGAGTTGATTAGGATGATTATGCTTAAGTATAAGTTAGTTTGCTTTACTGGTTTGTTTGCTAGTGATAGATGCAATAGGATCATTGCAACATGAGCATTCATAATCCTCGATCAATCATGATCATGCATATGCCGACTATATATTCACACATATGCACATGCATCATCTCAGGATCGCGGTTAGGGTATTCATCGAGAAGGACCAGGATCCCGAAGGACAAGTCGTGAAAGGAGTTCCCCGCACATGAGGTGATCGGGAACCAGACGTGAACCTGCCTGAAGATCGATCCAGATCGTCGAACTAACTCTTCTAGAAAGGCAAGCCCCGGGGCATTTCTCCTATGGTTTGCAAATATCACTTGCGTCCTTTTATATGTTTAATGCATTAAGTTATTGGAGTTGACTGGAACCCTTGCTGCATGTTATCTATTCCTTGTCCACATTAATATATCCTTTACCCTGTTAGGTCAGGATCGATATAACTGCTTAGCTCTGCTTAATTAGATCAGTAGCAGTCGGGTGATTTCCCATCACCTGCAAGATATAGGTGATTACCAGAGATATATTGGCATAAGATGATCATGTTGGATATAACCAAGTGTGTTGGATAATCTGAGATCGGACGGGATGTGGGGCAACAAGACATGGGTCTTGTGTGCCTGTAGTTCCCGTCTAGTGTCGATCATGGACCGATCGTTGTCGGCCCTCAAGTCATGTTGAACGCAGCCACACATTTAGTTGGTATCATGGAACCGCGAAGCCTAGTAGCTCTGTTTGTGCCTGTGACCGAAATGTAGGCAAAAACACCGAATAGCGGAGAGGTGGTCAGAGGCCCGAGTGACCGTGGGCAAGAATTTCTGAGCTACCTGGCATCATTCCGTGGGCAGACACGTCTTGATCGACCTGGCGCCGAACAACCTTTGGGTGTAGACTTGTCCATAGCTGTCCCGCGACTTTACCCGAACAGTACCAACGGTGACCTAATCGACCCCGACGGGGGACGTGTGGTTTGTGTGGGGCATATATCGCCAGCCTGTTAGTAATCGATTCGAATGGCCATCACTCCTGGACAGTGAGTACTTGACTTGAGCTTCGACCTCGTAGTAATGCTACTATGGAACAAGAGATCTTGGTTATGTGGATGATGTTGGATAATGCCAAATGGACTTGGTTACTATTGATTGCTTAATAAGAACTCAAGTGATTGCTATTAGCATAGGTGCTCACCTAGCATAAACAGGTTATAATGATAAGCTATGCAAGAATAAAATGAAAGGTTCATACTTATACATAGCTATAATATGATAACTTGTGCTTTTCGCAAATGAGTCAGCTAGTCCACTATAAGGCCATGCATCCCACCCCAAAGCGTCCTTATTTTCTGGTTTAAGACAGGTAAGTTTAGCTGAGTACCCACGTACTCAGGGTTTTATTCCCACTTGTTGCAGATCGAAGACTTTTGCTGTGGCAACAAGATGGAACTATATCCCACTAGGGAGGAAATAGACTTTGGGCAAAGTCAACTCTTATATCTCATCTACATGCTTTTGATGGAGTCGACCCTGAGCTGGCACAGTATTTAAAATGTAGGTGTGAGTGTAATTTCAAGAATATTTACTTCCGCTGTTTATTTGAAAAATCTAAGTTGTAATAATATATTATTTGATACATGTGGTGTAATTATTTTATTTGTAAACTATTTGATCAAGTGAATGGGAACTGCTAAACTTACGATTCGGGTGTTATGTTGTAAAAGTTCGAGATCCTTCGAGATTTTGCGGACTACCGGGCTAATATGATTGCGGTTTACTACTTAAGCTGCCACGGTGGCTCGATTAGTGAACAGTAATTATGTTAGTTGGTCGGTTCTGTTACAGATGGCATCAGCTCCATGGTTCAGCAACTACTGTTCACTTGAGTATTTTAAAACAAAAGAATTTGTTTTACAAAACTATTTTACAACTTATAGCTATATAAGTGTTTGAAAAACTATGAGTTTAAAAGTAAGAGTGTGCCAGTGGTCGTGTCCTATATGCCCAGTTAAGGACTATAGGTGGCTTAGTTAAGTACTAACTTGGGGGAAATATTGCATCATATTTTCTTTTTATCGCGCTCATACACAACGGATATGTATGGGGGCCATTCACTTGAATGGTTACGTATGGTTCATTTTGCCTCTACGCCCAGGTAAGTCCGTTCATCGCCAAGGTAAGTGTGAGTTGTGAGAGCATGATCGAATACACTGCCGATCTAGGGGAGTGCTTATATGACGCTGGATTATTTACATGTTTTACACATGTTTATATGAAAGTGTCCCATGTGTGGGATCGTCTTCTGGCGATGAATTTTGGGTAGCGTGCACCTACACGCAGGAATATCGGGGATATGCCTGTGTGGAGGGGGGTGTGGATAGGAATTGTTTGTAATCGGAGATTTGACCTTATTCTTAAGGTGCCGAGTTTTTACGTCGCTTGCATTCATTTGGGATTTTGGGCTGAAATGGATTTTTCTGCAGGTACACTAACCACGAAACGTGTAGAACGATTTAATTCCGTATATATGAGAGAACGTATGTATGCCAAGTAGTTAACTTATCTCTCCTAGGTTTGTGAGGACGTACGGAACGTTCATGCATCATGTGGAATGTTCATATCATGGCATTGCATTTCTTTCTTCCCTTAAGAAAACGAACTTATCTCTTTTCGAAAAAAAAAATCACCAACTTAATAATCGTTTCATGAGAGTCGTGGCAGAAATTGGGTATAGTGCAGTTGTCTCCCAGACGTCTCCTTGAGGCAGAATGGCATTGAAATCAATCAGTTCATCAAGTTAGGAGTATATGAGATGCTTTGGTGGAACCTTTGAGTCAGTTAAAGTGATACCTTGGATGTTATGGATGTGGCGATATCTGAACGCCTAAGAATCGAGCATTTGATGCTGGCAATTTTGGTTGTGTGAGAATGCTAGGCGATGTCCCTAAGTAATATAATTAGTAATGTTGAGTTGTGGAGATGAACTATTGTGCAACTGTTTTATTGTATGAACTTAGTTTCTGCAATAAACTCGGTTTGGCATAATTATGCATTCCCACAATCAGTACAACATTATCTAAAAATTACTTGTTGCTGAAATATGCAGATGGTGGACACTCGTCGTAGCGCTGCTCGTAGAAGGGGTAGTGGTGGTAGGCGTGATGCTGACAACAACCATGCTCACCCACCTCCATCTCCTCCTATACCCCCAATGGAGCAGTCTCTTGGTCAGTTCTTGGGAAGCCCACTCAACATAGAAAACTTACAGCGCCACATGGAAGATACCATGCACAACTTTGCTGACAATAACTGCCAAGGCGGAAATGAAGTGGTTCAACATAGCACTTTTAAGGACTTTTTGGATACCCAACCTCCGGTATTCGAGGAAGCCTTAGAACCACTCCAAGCTGAAGATTGGATCGTCACCATGGAAGACAGGTTTTGTCTGTTAAGGCTGACAGAGGAGCTTAAGACACAATTCGCTGCACTTCAACTGGAGGGACAAGCAGAATTGTGGTGGCCTAATTATCGTACCACTTTGGGTGCTGATGTCCCCATTACGTGGGAGCAGTTCACTACTGCTTTTCGTAAGGAGCACATTTTACCAGCACTAATGGAAATGAAGAAGAATGAATTCCTGAAGCTTACTCAAGGCACCAAGACCATAAGTGATATCTGCATGCCTTCAATCATCTCTCTTGCTATGCTCCCGAGTTTGTCAACATAGAAGAGAAAAAGATTGAAATCTTCAAGAGAGGTCTTCACCCCAAGATGGCAAAGTATGTGGGCACTTCTTCTTGCACCACATTCAATGATTTTGTAGAGGAATGTCGGGCACAAGAGATTATCAATAATAAATATGCCGAATATAAGAGTCGTAAGAGAGCTCTAGAACCAAAACCCACACCAGTAATTGTTCATATGGCAGTTCCTCCTCAGTATCATCTGCCTACACCAGATACAAGGCTTCGGCCGCCTCAGAAGAAGCACCAGAGAGCTAAGCCTATTGTATCTCAAAAGGGACCTGAACCAACAAGTTCAGCAAGCGTTAAGAAGCGTGCACAATCCAAGAAGAAGAAGCAAACCACACGTACAGGTCATCTGCATTACACTGCTATGGAAGAAGTTCCTGAAGGAGAACCTATAATGGCTGGCAAGTTTCTCATTAATCAACACCCTGCCACTGTCTTGTTTGACTCCGGGTCATCACATTCCTTCGTGAGCCTCGAGTTTGCACAAAAACATGATCTACGGGTAACAGAATTGGATTATGTACTCCATGTCAGTTCAGCAGGAGCTGACATATCTACCAGATGGATGGTACGCAATGTCACTATTGAGATTGGTAACCGAAAGATTCTAGCAAATCTTGTAGTGTTACCAGGATTGGCCTTAGATGTGATTTTGGGAATGAGTTGGATGAAGATGTGGAAAGCAGTGTGAGACACTGATAGTAGAACTCTCTCCTTGACAGATCCCAGGAATGGTAGTAAGTTTCATGTATGTCTACCTCGACATGTCAATCTGGTTAACATAACTTGCTCTACGGAGGTTATTGAACTTTCCAACATCCCAGTAGTATGTGAGTTTCCAGATGTGTTTCCTGATGAACTACCAGGTCTTCCACCAGATAGGGATGTGGAGTTTAAGATTGAGTTAATACCAGGAACTACACCAATTGCGAGAAGGCCCTACAGAATGTCACCCGAGAAGCTAGCTGAACTAAGGACTCAACTGAAGGAACTTTTGGATAAGGGTTTCATTCAACCTAGTAGGTCTGAGTGGAGTTGCCCCGTAATATTCATAAAGAAAAAGGATCAAACTTTGCGAATGTGCGTGGACTACAGGCCACTCAATGCGGTAACAATTAAAAACAAGTATCCTTTACCTCGTATTGATATCTTGTTTGATCAACTATCAAAGGCCAAGGTGTTTTCAAAGATTGATTTGAGGTCAGGTTATCACCAGATTAAGATTAGGCCACAGGATATTCCAAAGACCATCTTTTCTACCAAATACGGGTTGTACAAGTATCTTGTCATGTCATTCAGCTTCACAAATGCTCCTGCACACTTTACGTATTTGATGAATTCAGTATTTATGCCAGAACTGGATAGGTTCATGGTTGTCTTCATTGACGACATCCTGATCTATTTAGAGAATGAAGTGGATCATGCTGAACATCTCAGGATTGTCTTGACTAGATTACGAGAACACAAGTTGTATGCTAAGTTTAGCAAATGCGAGTTTTGGCTCAAGAAAATTCCTTTTCTTGGTCATGTCTTGTCAGAAGAAGGTTTATCAGTGGATCCTAGCAAAGTTCAACAAGTTATGGATTGGAAAGCCCTGACCTCAGTCACCAAAGTTCGTAGTTTTCTTGGTTTGGTTGGATACTATCGTCGTTTTATTCCAGACTTCTCCAAGGTTGCCAAACCCATGACCAGTTTGCTGCAAAAAGATCACAAGATTGTATGGACTGAAGCATGTGAAGAAGCTTTTTGTACCTTGTGAAAGTTGTTAACCAATGCTCCAGTTTTAGCATAGCCCAATATGCAAAAACCTTTTGATGTATTTTGTGATGCATCGAAAACCGGTTTGGGATGTGTTCTCAGGCAATAAGGATGAGTAATTGCTTATGCCTCATGCCAATTGAGGAAGCATGAGGTGAATTACCCAACACATGACTTAGAGCTTGCATCTGTTGTGCATGCCTTGAAGATTTGGAGGCATTATCTGCTTGGAAGTGTATGCAAAATTTACACAGACCATGAAAGTCTCAAATACTTCTTCACTCGACCCCAGTTGAACATGAGACAGAGAAGATGGTTAGAACTCATAAAGGATTACAATTTGCACGTGCACTCTCATCCAGGCAAGGCCAACATCGTGGTGGATCCCTTGAGTCAGAAGTCATATTGCAACAGTGTACAATCTTTGTTGGAAGATGGGTTCGATCTGTTACATCCAGAAGTGCTTTATAGTATTCAGAGTTGTCATTCTCTAGAAAGCTGAATCATTAAGGGACAGAAAACTTATGAAGAAGTCAATTCTCTGAAGGAAATGATAGTAAAGGTGCATCCTCCGCACTTTCATCTTGATGAGCAAGGAGTGTTGTCGTACAATGATCGTCTAGTAGTGCCTGTTGATGAGACACTTAGAAATGAGATCATGAGCGAAGCTCACCATTCTAAGCTATTGATTCATCCTGGGAGTAGTAGAATGTATCATGATTTGAAGACTCGTTATTGGTGGTCCAACATGAAGAAAGAGATAGCAGCTTATGTTGCCAAGTGTGACGTATGTTGCCGAGTCAAAGCTATTCATATGAAGCCTGCAGGTACAGTACACCCATTATTTGTGTCAGAATGGAAATGGGAAGATATATCTATGAATTTCATCACGGGACTTCCTGTTAGTGATGAAGGAAATGATTCTATTTGGGTAGTTGTTTATCGCCTTACGAAGTCAGCCCGTTTCCTACCTGTCATGACCAACTATCGGCCGAATCAATATGCTGACCTGTACATTTCTAAAGTTGTGGGACTATATGGTGTACCTAAAACCATTATGTCAGACAAGGACCCACAGTTCATTGCTCACTTTTGGGAGCATGTGCAGAAAGGTTTGAATGCCAATCTAGATCAGAACACTGCTTCTCATCCTCAGATTTTTGGACAGACAGAAAGAATTCATTTAGTATTGGAGGACATGTTAAGAGCTGTTGTGCTATCTTCTATCTCTTCCTAGAAGTCGTGGGAAAGATGGTTACCCATGCTAGAGTTCTCTTATAACAACAGTTACCAACAGAGTATCCAGAAAGCCCCGTATGAAGCTCTGTATGGTAGAAAGTGTAGAACCCCGTCAAACTGGGTAGAGCCTGGAGAAAGAAGATACTATGGCATTGATTTTGTCACTGAAGCTAAAGAACAAGTTCGTACCATTCAAGGACACCTAAAAACTGCACAGTCACGTCAGAAAAGCTATGCTGGCAAGAGAAAACGACCGCTCGAGTTTCAAGTCGGTGATGAGGTTTATTTGAGAGTTTCGCCACTAAGAGATGCCCAAGAGTTTAGAGTAAAGAGAAAGCTCCCACCAAGATATATCGGACCATATAGAATCCCGGAAAGGGGAAGTGGGATGGCCTATAGATTGCACTTACCTCCTGAGATGAGTGTGATCTTTCCAGTTTTCCATGTGACACAGCTTAAGAAGTGTTTGCGTGTCCATGAAGAACAGATTGAGACACGAGATATCAAATTGGAGTCCAACTTGACATATCAAGAGAAGCCAATTCAGATACTAGATAGTAAAGATCACGTGACTTGGGATCAATCAATGAAGCTTTACAAGGTGTTGTGGGATCATCATGATGCTAGTGATGCAACTTGGGAAACCAAGTCCTACCTTAGTGAGGTTTACCCCGATTTTTATAAACAAAGGTAACTAGCTAATTCAAATCTCGGGACGAGATTTCTTTTAAGGGGGGTAGAGCTGTAACACCTCCAGTGTTAAGCACTAATTAAACTTGCTTAATCATGTCATCATTCGCATAAGCATGCATAATCATCATGTTATCTAGTGTGTGATTGCTTAATTTGATAGAATAGGTTATCTTTGATAAATGCCTGCAAATGATGTTGGTAGTGTTAAGTATAGTGGTAATATAGGATTGAGAAATCCTCCTAAAGGATTGCGATTAGTTGATTTGTTTTGGATAGTTATGCTTAGATTAACCGGTTGACTTGTTTGATTTATTGAATGTCTTTTTTGGTTTTGTGAAAAAGTATTTTTCGGGCATTCCAAATGCTTTTGGGGTCTAAAGATTTTAGATGGGAAATTTTATAAGGAATAAAACTCTCAAAGACCACTTTTTGTGAAAATGGGTGCAAGATATATATTTTTGAGGGAAAAGACCAGCCTAGGGGGCTGTTTTTTCATTTATTGGATTTTAGAGGGTATTTTCTTTGGGAATTTATATTTTTAAAACTATGTGGAATCTGACCAAACTTCCTCGAGGAGAAAGATTCTACTCGTCGAGAGGATCATTTTTCGTGTTGAAAGTTTTTGCTAGTTCGGCCAAGATTTGGAGATATGGCCGCTTTAAAATTCGTGCGTAGATACATTTAGAAATTAAAATTTGTTTTTTTAATGGGACCCACTGTCATCCTCACCGGGAGGGGGCAGGTCCCCGTGTCGCCATTCCAGAACTGACGAAGGGCATGGTAGTCGCGTGCCCTCCATGCGTCGCGAACAAGCAAGCTCTCTTTCCGCCATTGCCAAATAGCAGCAGCTCCGCCACCGCTGAACGGCGCCACCTTGCAGCTGAGCCACGCCGCCACCAGTTTCGCCAGCTCACGCCGCCCTTCCGCCGCCTCCTGGCCGTTGTCAAGCGCCGCCGGTGCAAGCTGCCGCCGCGCGGCGCTCGGCGCGGCCCGGCCGCCACGGGCCATCGCGGCCCAAACCACGGGCACCAGTGCGTGCGCGGCGAGCCCGCGGTGCTCCTCTGCCACGCCATTCCCGCCGGAGAGCCCCCGATCAGCCGGCCCCAAGCCAAAACCACCGTCTCGTGTTCCTCGCCGCGTGATTAGAATTAGGAGAAGGTGAGGGCGATCTGCAAAGTGCTACACACAACAGTTTCGTGCATAAGGGCTCGGTTAATATCAGGAAACCGCAGGGGCCAGATTGAAAAGTGCTTGTCTTATATGAATTTCTAATAGATTTTCCACTAATTTTAAGATTGTAAAATCCATTCACTCCCTACCCTGCATTGAAAATATCATATGCCATGTTTGGAAACTTTTACTGTGAAATGGGGTGTTCATAATAGGATACTCTAAAAAATGTGATTCTTGTTTCTATGATCTTATTTTGTCGTGGTTCATCCAAATGGGGTGAAATTTGGATGATAACATGAATTTGACATGTGTTACCTTCATTGAGATGCATGGTTTGAATTTTGGTAGGAGTTTAGGATTGATAAATCTTGGTGTTGATAAATCTTGGTGTCAATTCAAGGTTGGTCCAATTAGGGAGTAATCCATTGATGCCATGTTTAATGCAATGATAAGTTAGTCTTATGGCAAACTTGTCAATGTATGAAATGATTGTAATTAGTTTATATATCTACTGGTCAAATTTGGTGGTCATTGGATGAATAGTTTAGAGGTTGTGGTTTTTGCAAGTTGCTTGACAGGGCTGTTTAGTTGCTGTTTTTCCAGAACCAGTCCTGATATTACTTATTTTAGGTATAGATAACTTGGGAATCAGGCTCTGATGTCTCAAGATGTTTTGGGGGCAATTTGATAAGCTTTCCAAATTGTCTTCAATCATATCCATAGGGTTTATGGATATTTTAGTTATGAATTTATTAGTGGGATGCTGATTGTAGGGTTATGACTAGTAGTGATGCTTGATGGTGTGATGTGATATGCTAATCTTAATGTAAGTACTCATGGTGACTAGTGTGTGTATGATTGGTTGTTAAGTAGTATGTTAAGATGAATAGGTCATGATGAGTTGATTAGGATGATTATGCTTAAGTATAAGTTAGTTTGCTTTACTGGTTTGTTTGCTAGTGATAGATGTAATAGGATCATTGCAACATGAGCATTCATAATCCTCGATCAATCATGATCATGCATATGCCGACAATATATTCACACATATGCACATGCATCATCTCAGGATCGCGGTTAGGGTATTCATCGAGAAGGACCAGGATCCCGAAGGACAAGTCGTGAAAGGAGTTCCCCGCACAGCACAGGAGGTGATCGGGAACCAGACGTGAACCTGCCTGAAGATCAATCCAGATCGTCGAACTAACTCTTCGAGAAAGGCAAGCCCCGGAGCATTTCTCCTATGGTTTGCAAATATCACTTGCGTCCTTTTTATATGTTTAATGCATTAACTTATAGGAGTTGACTGGAACCCTTGCTGCATGTTATCTATTCCTTGTCCACTTTAATATATCCTTTACTCTGTTAGGTCAGGATCGATATAACTGCTTAGCTCTGCTTAATTAGATCGGTAGCAGTCGGGTGATTTCCCATCACCTGCAAGATATAGGTGATTACCATAGATATATTGGCATAAGATGATCATGTTGGATATAACCAAGTGCGTTCGATAATCTGAGACCGGACGGTATGTGGGGCAACAAGACATGGGTATTGTGTGCCTATAGTTCCCGTCTGTGTCGATCAAGGACCGATCATTGTCGGCCCTCAAGTCATGTTGAACGCAGCCCCACATTTAGTTGGTATCATGGAACCGCGAAGCCTAGTAGCTCTGTTTGGGCCGGTGACCGAAATGTAAGCAAGAACACCGAATGGCGGAGGGGTGGTCAGAGGCCCGAGTGACCGTGGGCAAGAATGTCTCAGCTACCTGGCATCGTTCCGTGGGCAGACACGTCTTGATCGACCTGGCATCGGACAACCTTTGGGTGTAGACTTGTCCATAGCGGTCCCGCGACTTTACCCGACCAGTGCCAACTGTGACCAATCGACCCCGACGGGGGACGTGTGGTTTGTGTGGGGCATATATCGCCAGCTGGTTAGTAATCGATTCAAATTGCCATCACTCCTGGACAGTGAGTACTTGACTTGAGCTTCGACCTCGTAGTAATGCTACTATGGAACAAGAGATCTTGGTTATGTGGATGATGTTGGATAATGCCAAATGGACTTGGTTACTATTGATTGCTTAATAAGAACTCAAGTGATTGCTATTAGCATAGGTGCTCACCTAGCATAAACAGGTTATAATGATAAGCTATGCAAGAATAAAATGAAAGGTTCATACTTATACATAGCTATAATATGATAACTTGTGCTTTTCGCAAATGAGTCAGCTAGTCCACTATAAGGCCATGCATTCCACCCCAAAGCATCCTTATTTTCTGGTTTAAGACGGGTAAGTCTAGCTGAGTACCCACGTACTCAGGGTTTTATTCCCACTTGTTGCAGATCGAAGACTTTTGCTGTGGCAACAAGATGGAACTATATCCCACTAGGGAGGAAATAGACTTTGGGCAAAGTCGACTCTTATATCTCATCTACATGCTTTTAGTGGAGTCGACCCTGAGCTGGCACAGTATTTAAAATGTAGGTGTGAGTGTAATTTCAAGAATATTTACTTCCGCTGTTTATTTGAAAAATCTAAGTTGTAATAATATATTATTTGATACATGTAGTGTAATTATTTTATTTGTAAACTGTTTGATCAAGTGAATGGGAACTGCTGAACTTACGATTCGGGTGTTATGTTGTAAAAGTTCGACATCCTTCGAGATTTCGCGGACTACCGGGCTAATATGATTGCGGTTTACTACTTAAGCTGCCACGGTGGCTCGATTAGTGAACAGTAATTATGTTAGTTGGTCGGTTCTGTTACAATGATCTCCACGTGTCAGCTTCCTAGAGTCGGTGGGGAGTCAAACGACGTTGTTTGGCACAATGATAGGATCGACCGACCTCTCAATGACAGGTAAGCCTGATCCCACTCCTCTAGTGTGTTGCTGAAGTCGGTGGGATGAAGTGGCAGGTCAGGACCCACCATAGGGGGATCGGTCGATCCCCCTATGACAGGGTTGGCCCACTTGTTGTCTTCCCAGGTGTCCCCACATGTCATGGAGCAAGTCTCACATGTAAGTAGCTTCGGTTCTTTCGTGTGGGCGTATGAATCCGTGTGCTCTTCATCTTTCACCCTTAAATAGAAGCACAATCGAGATCCGAGGGTGGAAAATGGTTTGTTGAGGCTTCACATGGATCGTGGCACATCACTGAGCCCTGGACCACTCCAGGGCTTGGCGTCGGCCGATGCCCCTTTTGTGGGTCCAGAGGCTCAGTTTCTCCTATTTTGCTTATTCCTGCATCCAAATACTCAAGGTACAAGTGGAACCATTTATTGATAAAAAAATGTCATTCATGTTAATCTTTCTCTATTTCTAAGGCTGTTTTGATATGGACTTTTAGGGTATATCCACCATCAACAAGGATGTTGATTTGGCTCTAGGCATGGATGACAAGCTGGTGCGCCATCGATCTGATTGGAAGGTTGATCGAATCATGGTAAAGTGGCACCTGGGTGGCCCAGATCTAGGCCCCAAGTAGCACGGATGGTGGCCCAAACCGAGGACAGGAGCAGCATGAATGGTGGCCTAGATGTAACATACTGGCGGCGACACACTTTACACGGGTCCATTATTTTTATGGTTTTTATATTAGTTGAGGCGGGCATAAAAAGTGTCATTAATTAATAGAGGCCTCCTAGCAAAGGTGGCCCGTTTCCCACGGTAAAAACATTTAGCATAGTAGTTGCATAACCCTAACAATATTTTTGCCGGATGAGCGAGTAAACAATCATTGCTACTTTTGTAAAATAGTCTTTTATCACTGAGAAAGCACACAATAATTAAGCTTTAGTAGTTCTCTAAAAAAATAACTAAGCTTTAGTAGTTCTCTCAAAAACTAGTTAGTCGTCATCACCACAAAAGCATGATTGCTCTTTGTACGTGCGTTCTCTATGCGCTACGGAACCTCCTTGAACAGCCTAACCCAGAATTTGTTGCGCGTCATTGCCGGAACTTCCGATCTACTAGCATCACCACAGACACACGAGGTGTTTGTCCTGTGGAATGTTTTTGCCTGAACAACATCTATATTTAACATAAATAAATACCTACCGAAACCAAATGCCAAGCATATTCAATCAACATTCACTAGTCGCAATTATATTCATGGTTATGCATGTATTGCTTCCTTTTTTTTACAGAGCCATCAAAGCCACAGTTACACACACTGGGGGCTAGTAGCAAACTTGTCAACAGGAAACGACTTCGATATCCCACCAGCAAAGAAGTTGAACTGGTCGTCAGTACGATTGACTTCAGTGATGGCAATCCATGACACCAAAATCTTCACCTTCACCCCGTCCAAAGCTCGTATCCACTGGGGCTGGATGTTCCCAGCGATGACGCTACTGAAACGGATTAGCGTCCCGCCGGCGACATGGACACTGCAGTCTCCCGGGAGGTAGACCTCAAAGGAGCCGTCCGGGCGGAGGTCGTACCCAGTCACTCCTTCGGGAAGGATGCCCCGGCTCAGATTGTACTGCTCCAGCATCTCGTACGCTGTTGGTGTTGGCGTGCTTCCCGGCGGTGGCGACGTTGCCATCGGCAGTAGTGGTGCTGCTGTTGGCGATGTTGCCATCGGCGGTGGCGCCAGGCTAGCCGAGGCAGTGGCTGGAGTGACCATGATGGTAACAACAGAGAGAACAGTTACAATGAAGTGGAGATGCTGCTTGGCCATGGTTTGTGCTTGGGAATTTTACAGGGCGATGAATTACGATGATATGGGGGAGGGCAACCTTTATATCACCCTACATGCACTTCTTGTAATTAATATGCCCTCTGTCTAGAAAAGAATATGTAATTATGAGAAGCCTGTCAGTCAAATTATTTTAACTTTAACCAAATTTAACTTGTCAAAAAAAACTTTAACCAAATTTATAGTAAATAGTATTAGTATTTATGTCTAGAAATAAATTTATAATGAAAACATACTTTACAACTAATCTAATGATATTTATTTTTTCTCATAAGTGTTAGTATTATTTTATATAATTTTAGTCAAAATTTATGATGTTTGACTCCTTGGGATATGATAATTGCATTTTTTCTAGATAGAGAAAGTATTTTACAGCACAATATATATAATAACATAAGTAACACTAACACACAACAACACTGCTAAAAGCTTCTAACGTTATAGTACGTTACCGTGCAACTGGCAGGCAATCCTCCAGCCGGTCGACGAGGTGAGATCGCCCGGCGGCCGGCGCAAATCAAGCGACCACGGACTCCCCTCAGGCCTGAGCGCAAATCAGGCGACAAAAGAACCAAACCGCCCACACGGTTTTCTCTCTGCACAGCGGCACAAGGCACGCCAGCCATGCATACCTGATACCTCCTTCCGGGTTTTTGACCTCAGCTCGGCATCGCCCTCCTTGTGAGAACACAGCTTCTTTCCTACTACGCATGCCTTGTAGGAAAACCATGCCTCAGCAGCTCGATCGGCACCTCAGCTTCTTTCCACAAAGCATGCCTTTACGTTTCGTACGCGCGATCGGCTTCTTTCCTACTACAGCTCCAATGGCCTTTTTCCTCGCATCCAGTGTTCGGTTTGCAAGCTACCACTACGGGAGAAGCAATTTTTGTGCCCAGGACTTTGTCTAGTGCCAAAACATGGGCACTTGGCGAAGCGCCTCTTTGCCTAGTGCTGCAGCTAGGGGCACTCGGCAAAGCCCCGCATTTGGCAAAGAAGGCCTTTGCCGAGTGCCACATGCTGTGTTGCACTCGGCGAAACGCGGCACTAGGCAAAGACCCTCTTTGCCGAGTGTTGCACTTGGCAAAGAGGCCACTCGGCAAAGAGGCCGTCAGTTGACGCCTCCCGTAACCGACGTTGCCAGTTTAAAAAAAATAAAAATATTTTTTGCCTAGTGCCAGGGACAGACACTCGGCAAAGACAGTTTCTTTGCCGAGTGCTAGATCCGGGCACTCGCCAAAGGACCTCTTTGCCTAGTGCTATGCAAGGCACTAGGCAAAGAATTTTTGAATTTTTTTGAATTTTGATTTCAAATTTTTTGTGCAAGCCTTACATAGTGTCTAAAATAACATATTTGAATTTGGTGGCCTTTTATAACTAGTATAATGCCCGTGCTAATACCACGAGTTCATTCTAAGGAATCACATAAAAAGAGATAATCATCTCCAGCAGCCCAGCATTGTTCTCTAAATTCGATTGGTGGGAAGCCAGGTCATCAACTCTAGTAACCATGACAAATCTGATCATATATGCGGACTCATTGTTAGGTCAACTCGTCGATTAAAGTTTTAGTGAACATCTTGGAAACAAAAGATTGAAATTTTAGTGAACATCTTGGAAGCAAAAGATTGTTTGGCTAGAGAAGTGGCAATGCTTAATATGTATGCTGAATGACGACTATCCAAAAGGAAAAAAAAATGTGAAGGCTACTAACACCTCAATACAGTTTCAGAAAGGATAAAACCACAATAATATATGTATGAAATACAGTAAAAACATCAAGGAGAAATAGATAAGAATATCCAATACTCCAATACACTAAAACATAAGTGATACATCCAGATTCCTTCCACTTGTGCTCCCAACAGCATGATAGCATCCTTTAGGCTAGCATAAGAAACCTCTTCAGTCTTCACTGCAGTACTAAATACTCATGGAAGAACATCGACAAAATTTCTAGGTAATCCACAATACAGGCCCTTTCCATTAGGGTTTACTTCTGCCTTGTTTATAACAAAATGAGAAAAACAAATCTCACAAAATTGGTATGTGAACATTCAGAGAAGACTTGGTAGCAAAATAGATTATAGAGACAAATATACTAAGAATGACATGAGTCAGGGCCAAGAATTAATGAGCTTTTAAACGTAATACCTTGCATCCAGGAATGAGTTATTTGCAGAATGATGGTTGCATGGCAAGCTAAACAAAGGATGTTGCATTGAAATGTATAATCAACTTAGATAAAGTCTGGTATTTATCAGCAGGATATATGTAGAGATGTGTTAACAACAACAGCAGATCCTCAGCTGAGGCTCCCTCTGGAATTGTAAAAGACACGTCAGGCAAATGCAGCATAAGGAATTTGAAAAACTGACACTTGACTGTAAGAGTTAAAGAAAATGGTGTGCTCCCATTGAATACTTGTAATCAATACAGGAATCAATAGTCAAGCTGTTTTTTCTCGTTAGCTGAATCTCCAAATAAAGGATTGGATAGGCCATATCCAAATATAAGAATTCCATATCCAAATATGAGAATTCCAAATTCATATAGTCCAATATAAATTGGAAAAAACTGTCATGCAACAATACAAAACATTATTAGTCAAGAACTCAAGAAACAACTACAAAAAGGTGCTCAAATGAATTTGTCATTGCCATCAGTCTTGAGTAAAACAAATAGTGAATTTTGAAATACAAACAAAAAAAAGTCTTCCAATTTCAGTACGGTTACAAGATAAAACTACAAACCGCAAATTTAAAGCATTCAGATTTTAGTAAGATACCTGTAATAAACTGGCAGAACCTAAAAAAATCAAACAAATGATCACATCGGAAAAATAAGTCCAGAGTAGGAAATAAACAAAGCCTAGGTAAAATTTGAATGTAGCATGGCATTTTCCATATAAAAGCAAACCAACTTGTGTAAAGAATTACCTGCTTCTAGCACAATAGAATTAACATAATCTTCATCACTCCCCCTAAAGTGCCAGGCCATGTATCCGTTGCACTCAGAAGACATGCTGAAGGTACAGCGTGGACTTATGTTCTTCATAGACGCATTTGTCATTGCCAACAGTTTTTTGACCTTCCTCTTGGTAAGTCCCATTAGCGTCCAACCTTCGCGAGTGGGACTGGCTTGAGATATGTGCAAGCAAAGCTACTACTATGCTCTTGATCAACTAATGAGACCAAACCAATACCACCAGCACCGTTCGCAGGGGAGGGGATGAGACCAAAACCCAGGGCATGCCTAACCAGTACCCACTAAAACATGGCAAATAAATAAACCAACCATTGAATGTTGTCTCCGGAGTGACGCTAATCCCACCAGCTCTCAAATTGCTCTCAAATCAGGTAAAATTGGGTTTATTCTATTCTCCAACTATAACCTTTACGGAAGCATAAAATGTTTTATCTAGAACACATGATGAATGCTCAAAAGCCTGCTCCGGATAAATATATAACTTCAGAAAAATTAATCAACCACTCCAATAATAATTTAGCAATTTCTTTAATATTTCAATATCGCCAGCTTGCAAATTCAATAGCAATAATTGTCAGATATACATGCAAATTCGTTGTTCATGCCTAACCACAGCATCCACTGTCCAGGAACACAGAGAACAACATGAGTTTGGAAATTATCTTATACCTTCATCATGATCTGGTTGATATCCTCTACTG
Organism: Themeda triandra; assembly: GCA_018135685.1. Taxonomy (NCBI): domain Eukaryota; kingdom Viridiplantae; phylum Streptophyta; class Magnoliopsida; order Poales; family Poaceae; genus Themeda; species Themeda triandra. The sequence goes on along the minus strand of JAENPR010000579.1, from coordinate 345,175 downwards.
TTGAAACGTACTTTTTTCTAAAAAAAGAGAGTGAAGTTGGATGAGATATCTGCATATAATAAACCAATAGTTTCAAAACTATTTTCAAGACACAGTTCAGTTGAAAAGAACCAAATTAGTGCACACCTCAAGGAACGAGCAATGGTGACACACTGAAACAATAAATAAATCTAAATGGGGGAGACAGGAGGTTCTAAATTTGTTGGGGAACAGAATCGGTCTCATGCTTCCAAAGGAATCCGTCCTCATTCAAGCGAGCCAGGAGCCCACGACTACCAAAAGGAAGAGATCGCTACTCACCGGGATGGACGGATCTCCATGCCCGCTGCAGCAAGAGAGGAGCAGCAGCCGCCGGTGGAGGATCTAGTGGTGCGCGTCCAGGGCCACAGCGACTGGCAGACACGCCGACAGCATCGGCCGACGAGGTTGCGGGTGCCGGTGCCCCGCGGCTAGGGCCACGACGGCGGTTGCGTGGCAGCCGTGTCGGGGAAGGATCGGCGACACCGACGAGGCGGCGCCCTTCCCTCTCGGTCCTCTTGATCGCGAAGGCGGCGGCCCCAATCAGCGACAAGACGGGGCACGGCGAAGGGATCACCTCGCGATGATCATAGGAGGGAGGGATCACCTCGCAATGATCATAGGAGGCCGGCTGGATCATCTCACTCGGAGCTAGGAGTCTGGCGAGATCCCTTGCGTACTGCGGGGTGGCGGCGGCGCGCGGTGGGACATGCACCAAGGAGATTTTCCTTTTCATTTCTCCGTAATGAGGGAGCACGGGGTAGGAGTGAGTTTGAGGCTGACATGTGGGGGTAGGGGTGAGATTTAGACTTCCCACTCTTTTAGAAGAATTGCATTATAGTAGAGACTTTATGCTATATTTCTTGAATTAATTATGTTTACTTGTATTTTTTCCGAGTGTTGCACTCGGCGAAGAAAAGTAAAAAAAAAAGAAGAAGACGGCGACGGCCGACGGCGTCAAATCTTTGCCGAGTGGCCGCGCGGCACTCGGCAAAGGCTTTGCCTAGTGCCCGACGCTTGGCACTAGGCAAAGAAAATTTTGTCGTGGGCTAGTTTGCCGTCACCTCTTTGCCAAGTGCAAAACCCTCTTTGCCGAGTGCAATAGGCACTAGGCAAAGTCTTCGCCTGTTGTAGTGTACATTACTTGTCTCCTGCTCCCTCCATTCTTTTATCTCATTTTTTTTTCTTCAAGAAAGAAGAAACGGCTTCAAGAAAAGCCTAAAATCTTAGAAACGACGCACCTAAAAGCCAGAAACACCCCGAATCCACTACGCTAGCAATCGGCACCTCCTCCGGCTCCAGCTCCTGCTCCACATCTCGTCCGCAGAAAGTATACATTGACTTGTAACAAAATTAAAGTGACGAACAATAGTTAATTTAGAAAAGATGAAAGTACGCAAAACAAGAGGATAAATTGTCATGAACTAAAACCCTTCTTCATTCACGCCTATCTTTTATAAATTGGTACACTTATTAAATCTACAAGGACCTCGTAGACTTAAGTGGTTAGCCAGCTTATAAACTAGGATAGGCAAGAATATAGAAGGGATCTAGTCCATGACTTTTTTAGACCTCAGGATGCTGACCAAATCCTAAAGCTCACGCTTCGATCTGAACCTGTGGATGGTTTTATTACCTGGCATTCCAAAAACATGGTTTATATTAACTCAGGAGTGCTTATAAATTGCCCAATCGCTGTTTGGCGCGCGCGCACCGGCTCGGTTTCTAGCGCACACGCCCTTTTCTAGTAGAGTCTAAGTGGCCCCGTTGCCCACCTTTCCTTTTTCAGATTTTATGTCGTTTTGTTGTCCTTTTCCCCCGTTGCGCAAAGCATCTTGGAATCTTTTAAAATATTTCGAAAAATAGGCCGTCGGTTCCGTTTCCCCTTTTCTCCTACTCAACGCGCTGGTGGAATTTCTATCGCCCGGCGAGTTTGAGGGCGGCGGCACCCATGGATTTGTGGCGTCGGCGTCGGCGTCGGCGTCGGCCCCGACGAGTTTGAGGGCGGTGGCTCCCATCGGAGCGGAGGCGGAGGTGCGGTGTCGCGTTTCGGCTTCGATTTGAGGGCGGCACCCATCGCGCCGGTGGAAGCTCCATCGCCGTGGCGATTTCGTGCCGTCAGCCTCGTCGGCGCCGGAGCAGCTCAATCGAGATATGGCGTCGCGCTTTGGGCCAGATTCATCGCCGTCGCCGACACGGTCTCTATTTGGGCGGATTCGTCACCGTCGCTTCTCGATTTGGGCGAATTTGGGGGAGGCGGACTCGGGTTTCGAGTGGGCTGAGGGGAGGCTCGGGGAGGAGCAGGGGCCGGCGATTCCACCGGCTGCTGCAGCGGGGACGTCGACGTCTTCACTGGTGACGAGATCGAACGCCTCCAGCTCCTAAAGGTATGGGTCGCTGCCTCGTCCTGCCGTGTTCGCGTAACCCTATTTTGTTGTCCGTCGTGTATTGGGATATTCAAGGGGTTGGATCTGGGGATGGCCTTGGCGGCATGTCGATTGAGAGATTGGGGAGCAGCAGTCATACTTTTGTTCATCAACTATACTATGTGATTTTTGTGATGCTTTTTGTTCTTCGTATGTTTGGATTTATGGATCTGTAACATTGTGCGCATTAGGGTGGCTCCCTGAGGACCACCAGGGCCGCTCTCATGGCATGCTGCATTGGAGGCAATGGTGGCTCCGGAGGCCTGCATGCATATGCTAGCGAGTTGAGGGCAACTCTGGTTGCCTGATTCCTAGGAGGTGAACAAGGCTCTTGCTAGATTACTATTATTAGGAGGATCTAATTTCTGTGGCCTTTGTTTTTTGTTAAATACATGGTACTTTGATGGCTCCTGCTGGATTATTATTATTAGCATGATCTATTTTTTATACATTTTTTTTTGTTAAATACATGTTACTTGATGGCTGACGGATTTCAGCATGGTTGATTCTGTTCATGACATATTGTTGGTGTATCAAGGACATCATGGCACTAATCAAACCAGCAGAGGATGAAAGTTACAAGTGCATACTTGTGCTATCAAAAATCTATTAGCTGTTGACGCAAAAAAATCTATTAGCTGGAGTGACTTATATCTATTTTATGCGACCTGTAACCCCAATATTAGAAGGTGCAACGATGTCAACTTTGACACTAAAGCATGAGCATACTATCCTGTAGTTTAGGTGCACAGCACACTGACAGAGCAACCTTGGACCCATTGGCTTTATTAAATATCGAACTAAATAATGCATGCTATTTGTTCATTTCTTATATGTGGTCAATAGTTTAAGAGCATAAAGGGTTAGCTTAGATGTGAGGCGATGGTTGCTCAACTAGAGCATCAGTTCCGTCTTAGATGAAAGCTTTCTGTTTAGAAGAATTTCAGGGGGTACATGAACGTCTTTGCATAAGGGAAGGGAAGTTTGTCTCAGAAGCTAAATATGACATTGATACAGCTTTTTAAAGAGTATTCAGTTGCAGGCCAAACATGCTATATTAGAATAAATCGCATGTAGCATTCTTGGAGCAGAACCTCAATTTTTTCCTATCACAAACTAGATCACGTGAACAACAACTAATAAGATTATACAATGCTTAATATCGGCCCAAGGTTTATACTATAGGTTTTAATGAATGGAACATTAGAACAGCTTCACTCACACATTATAATTAAACTTTCAGGAACATCTCCAACCATGTCTAAAGAATCATCAATAGTTTCATGTTATTATTAGTTTTTGGGCCTATTTCTTTATATTTCAACATAGATTAAAAATACTTGTGGCATAAAGTATCCATGCAGATATATGATGTAGGATTGAAGCTAAATTGCTCTGCCAAGGTAAGTGTTTGTGGTTCTGTTTTTTGCTATGTTTTTCCCTTTTGAGCAAAACTCCTCGAACCGCGGATTCTGAATTGAATATAACATTTATAGGCCATTAAGGATTTATCTCATTGAATAGCAAGTAGCAAGACCTGTACCGTCTCATTGAGTCTAGCAAGTAGCAAGACCTGGACAACTACACATTAATAGGTTTTAGCTGATCCAAATCTTGCATATCTATGTTAGCTTGCAATCATGATCACACGGTGATTTTCAGAGTCTCCCAAATTCCAAATTGGCCTCCTAAATGGTCTCTGTGAGCTTTTCATGGTGACCATAGGCATCAATATTGAGTTTATTCTAACAAAGTTGTCTCAAATATGTTGATCATGTTGTTATATATCTTTTTACATTTTGTTTGTTAATGACGTCCTTTATGAACTATTGTACCTCTTGTAATGAAAGATTTTAACTCAATTTGTGATGTTATATGAGCTTTTGCACTCAAGGCACGAATATGCTCAAGAATTTTTAAGCTTTCCATTCGATAGAATGCATGATGAGTTGCTGAAGCACAATGGCGTTCGAATTCAAAGGGGCTATGGTTGTTTCTTCGCGATGGGGATGCTTGGGAGGGAGACAGTTGGTCGAAAGAACAAATTTGCAACAGAGCTAAATGCTATTTTTTGAGGGCAGCTACAAAGCGTTGTGAAAGCTATAGGTAATTTTTTTTCTTGCCTTGAGGGAGATGTCTCAGCTTTTCTTGATTTGTTATGCATGCCCATATCATGTTTCCACGAACACACTCCCTGTTAATCTGGTTGTTTTCAGCTTTTTGCCCGCTGTTGTGCATGTTGTCATTGCTTTTTTTCTACCTCTAGCCGCCTAATATCGGGGTCATTAGTTCATGTTTCAATAGCATTCTACATGTTATCAATCAAATGAAGTGTACGTCTGTCTCTGTTAGCCCTTTGATATGATGAGAGAATCTAGGACTTTTCGTATCCTTTAAGGTAATTATATATTGTCATTGCCATTGAAGTTTTACTGATAATAATGCATGAATGCATCTCATCGCTAAGCTAGCTACCTTGCTAAGTTAAAAATAGCCCCATTCAGATGCTTCTATTTTCTCCAATGGAAATATCATGATTGCATTAGTTATTCGCCATAGAATGGAAATATGACTTGTGTTGTTTCCTATCTATCTTTTCAGTGTTGTGTACTGATGAGTACATGTGTTAGGTAACATTGCATTCGGTCCTTCCTACTGTTCCATCTTGATGATATTCATTCACATATGCTATTCAGACAGTTAATGATGCACTTCATCTGTTCTATACTACCGAATCTTTGGAAGGATAAGCTGCTGGAAAGGTGTCTACCTTCAGCTTTGTGTTTACTATATTTTTAATCTTCATGACACAATATAATTAGCATGATGCAATGTGTTTTGCTAGCGAGCTACTTGTAGAGACAAAACTGTGAAATATGCATCTTCTGTCTTTTTTACCTTTAGATGCATCTCTAGAATGCTTTTTATGGTTTTTTATCCATGTCTCTATTTAAGGTGGGTTTATGACCTGTATGCTAAACTTTTTCTATTTATTAATGGTTTATCACTTGAAATTGCTATAAGTTAAATTTAGGCTGAGCTGTACTTTTCTATATTTTTATTTGTTTTGAGTGCCATAGTGCAGCTCTTCTTTTGTTAAACACAACAACATTTTGCAATCAGCTAAAATTATGATGTACGTATCAAACCTGATCTTGCAGGGTGGTTTGTTGACAACTAGAAAATCATTCAAGATACACGCTCTTTCAAAGATAATGATACCACACTTTTGAAGAGGTTCGGTTATGGAAATCATGGGGAGCACTAAAGTGTAGAAGCCATTCACTTCCCAAAAGAAGTTGGTTCTTAGTCGTGATCTACCGAGCTCGCATCAACAGAGGTGATAATCTGCTTGACATGCATTTGTAAATGTCTCTTTCCCAACATATTTTGTGACGTCTTTAGGTTTTGTAGGTGCATTCAGAACATGCTTTAGAACTTGGAGCATAAAGTTTTATAACATGATTAAAAGTTCTTGGTCCAGAAGTACAAAGTTTTCTACATGTGCTTTTTCTAGAACTTAGAGCACAAAAGTTTTTTAATATGTGGTTATAAGTTCCAAAATAAGAAGCAGAAAGTTCTGGTTATGTGGCTATAAGTTCTGGAACTAGTCTACAAATACATACAAATTTTCAAAAAGGGAATCCCAAATTTTGCCCACTAGTGCAGAGTCCTTTTTTGTAGTGCACCCCCATGTGTTTTTGTTTTTTTAATCTGTTTTCTCTCGCTTGTCTTTGATCCATTAAGTAGTAAGTCTTCAATCTAGCAGACATAGTTTATAGTGCGATAGTTGAAAGCTTTTAACGTATCACTACAAAGTTTTTATTTCAAAGCTTTCAAATTCAGAGTTTTATAAATCCTGAGTAAAGTTCTAACCTTAGCTGTACAAAGTTTTTAATGTCATGGTTCAAAGTTCTATAAATTCCAAATGTAAAGTTCAGAACCTAACTACATAGTTTATAATATGATAATTTTAAAGTTTTTAAATTACCATTACAATGTTTTCGCAATGTGATGGTTCTATTTTTCAATGTGATTATTCAAAGTTGTATCAAGGTCATGGCACTCATCTAACCAGTAGAGTAGAGGATGATAGTAGCAACCGCTATCAAAAATTCAGGAGATGGAGTAGCTTATATCTCTTTTATGTTACAACTGAAACCTTCTCAGTTGTGTTTAAAGTTCCACCTATATATAACCCTTGACATTTGTTAAGGTGCAATGATGTCAACTTTGACACAGAAGCATGAGCATAGTTTCCATGCTGTTTTAGATGCACATCACACTGGATGATTCTTGTGATTTCTGTAATGCGTCATTGTTTTGATTAAATAACAAATAATCAATTCATGCTTTTTTGTTTTCTTAAATGTGGTCAAAGAGCATAAAAGGGCTAGCTTGGATGGAATGGCGTACTCTATTTTTATACTGCTGCCCGTCAGTCCTTAGCATGCAACCATAATGCGTTTCTTTTGAATTAGATCGATATTGTAACTTCATGTTTTTTTCTTTAACCTCAGTTCCTTTTAGCGATTTATCTGTGCACTTGATATAGTATAGATGGAATTCTTTGATTCCTTGGTAACTACAGTACTATTTTTTGAAAAATGACTAGAATTGTTATTTGATTCTCAGAGCAACAGCATGGATTTGTTAATATATTTGGTCCACCATTTTTCCTCGATTGACTTTTGATTCCCATATAGGTGCCAACATGCAGGAACTTTTCCATCTCTTATGACATGAAACATGAAATCAAAGCCATGTCGGCAATGAATAAGGTATGCTAGGAGAGATCCTATTTTGTTGTTGTTTAATATCAACATAGCCTCTTTTATAATTTTTTGTTGTTTAATAAAATTTCAGTGCACATTCACAAAATAGAAACAATCAAAGAGATAAAGTCGTAAAAAAATTCATAAGCTATCAACTCAGCTTGGACATCATGGTAATAACATTGTTTGTTTTACTTCGAATTCAAAAGCTAGAACTTCTATGGTGCCTATGCACTTGTGGCTTAAAGTTTATTTCCTTGTATGAATTTCATCTTGACAAATATTTTTACTGTCCAATCTCCCCTATAAATTCCATCTTAGGGAGGAAGGTTTGGTCGTGGAAGTGGTGGGGAGATTTCCCGGTGGTGTCCAAGGAGGTGGCTTTGATAGAGGCAGAGGCACAGGTTCTCGGACTCTAGAGAAGCTAGCCAAATCCTCAAATCAGAGGTGCAGAACTGGTGAGTGAGGCTTACTTTCCTTTAGACAATTTATTGAACGATGGGAGTTTGGATCTGTTTGTGCCTCTATTTTTTTGAACAAGTTGTGCCTTCTATTTTCAGCCATGCAACTATAATTAGTACTAATTGTTATGAACTCAATTGGTGGTCTAGTGTTTTTGTATTTTTGCACTGTTAAAGTACCTTTTCACTAAGACTAAGTATTTTGTACCGTTAGTGCCGGAGGTAACAAAATTAGAAGCAACCCGAAACCTCGTTCTTTCTCAACCTCTAGGTGAAGGAGACCCAAGCTTTTCCAACAACATCCCTCTTTTTAGGACCGTTGTGGATGTTCCAATCCATCCTAAATATCTTTGTTCTTTTTTTGTCGGTTGTGTTGTGGTAGTGCCTGAAATTTGCAAAGGCAACCGGCCTAGATCATTGTTTTATTGCCTACAAGTAGGAATTCTTTGAAGATTGCACTATCAATCTCTTTTTTTGTTATTTGTCTAGTGTTCTATCAGTCTCCAAGATGCAACCATAGGTAGTTTATTAAGTCTAGTGAATTTGCCTCTTTATAGGAATCAGTTAAACAAGTGTTCCAACTGATAGTACAAAGTTTATTAGGGAGCAGTATAAAGTTTATAATCTGTTAGTTCAAAGTTTTGAACCTAGTACTACAAAGTTTTTGTAATGTGATAGTTAAATTTTTATAAATTCTTGAGTGTAAAGCTTTCAATCTCGTAGTAGAAAGTTTATAATCTGGTACTTCAATTTTTTAAAAAAAAAAACCCAAAGGTACAAAGTTTATAATATCAAAATAGGTAAAAGTTTTTATAGTTTCTGAGTATAAAGTTTTCTAACTAAGAGTAAAAAGTTTATAATGTGATAGTCCAAAGTTCTTTGACATAGTAGTTTAAAGTTTGTAATGTGATCATTTAAAATTTTTACAAAATCTTGGGTTTAAAGTTTTCAACCTAGCAGTCCAAACTTTATAATGTCATAGTTCAAAGTTTTTTGAACTTAGCAGTACAAAGTTGGTAATGTCATAATCGAAAGTTTATTACTTCTGAGTGTAAAGTTGTGAACCTAGCAGTATAAAGTTAGTAATCTCATAATTTTATATTTTATACTAATTCTGATGTAAAGTTTTGAACCTAGCAATACTAACTTTGTAATGTCATAGTTGAAAGTGTTTAACCCTAACAATGTAATTTTGTAATGTGATAGTTCAAAATTTATAAAATTATGAGAGTGAAGTTTTTGTACTAGTGGTATAAAGACTTTAATGTCATTGTTCAAAGGTTTTAACCTAGCAATACAAAGTTTGTATTGTGGTAGTTTAGTCTATAAAGGTTAATCTACCAGTCTAAACTTTTTCTTATATTTCTGGTGGTTTAGTGTTTATAGATTTTAACTATAAAGTTTTGAATGTTGCAGTACAAAGTGTTTTTTCTAGGCAATGGTATGGTTCCACTTTTCCCAGAGATGTGCAAGTAGTAACATTGCCTCTTTACTTTATATTAGGCTTATTCTTACTGCTAAATGTCAGTGATTTGGTCATATTATTCTCATATTCATATATTATGCTTTTGGCTTTGGTCTGGGAACTCAGGCATGACAATTCTTAGAGTTGTGCACAGGATCCTTTTTACTGCAGTTATCTATACAACATAATAGAGATTTACTCATCAACTCAATAATGGTGAAGCAATGAAATGCTCCGAAATATCATTTTTTACTACCCGTCCAACAAAATGTAATGTTTCCTTGTTAAGTCTGTGATTGATTTTCAAATATTCATAGGTTCCCATATTATATCTTTATCATATGCTGTATGTTTGGAATTCAAAAATCTTTTACTTAATTTTTCCTATATATGATGGTGTGAACCCATACTAATCTTCTATAAATTGAATTTTAATATTAGCCTTCTTATAGTTTAAATAATCTAGAATTAATTTCATATATTTGCAGCATTCATATCTTTTAAGTTTATACAAATGTAAAGTTTTTCAAGAAAAAATTATTGTGTGTTTTAATTATTTATTTTGGTTTTTCAGGGGTATTAACAATTGACAACTTTTCATTTTAGAAGTATTGAAGAACACAAGCAGAGCAAGAATCTAGTTTTTTTATATATTGGTTGACAAATAAGATGTACATTTTTTTTTTTGCCTTATCTGAGAAACATACGATTTTCGAGTACCATGTTTTGGATGAAAAATGTTGTATAATGTATTGTGAACATAAGATTTTTGGCTTTTTTTTCAAAAATGTTTTACTTTTACTTCCATATGGATTTGAAAACCATCCCCCGCCCTTTTATTCTCCCACAACCCCACTGTCCCGAAAGAGAAAAACGTAGCTCGTAGAATTTTTTTGAATTCGGTCTATGAAAAGCCCAGACAGGAGAATCCTGATAGGAAGTTGTACAAAAGAAAAAAAGTTAGCTATATGGGCCTAGGCCTGTAAATGGCCCATGAAAGCTGGACAGGGGAAGGGGGAAGAACAGCACCGAGGGCTACGTACAGAAACCGTGCGCCGGCAGTGCTCCTAGCGCGCGTGCACCGCTAACGGTAGGAGCGCACGCGCGCCGTGCAGTTGCGCCCTATAAATTGACGATGATCCAACTTAAGGCATAGCTGCCGCCGGGTCTACAAAAAAATGCCGCCACCAGCGCTCAGCCTCCCATGGCCACGCCTCCACCAAGGTTCAACCTACTGCACCAGGCCTTTGCCACCCTATGTAGAATTTTGCATGGGCAGTACAAAAGGACAGGAGCATGTGCACGGCCCCAGAAAAGTCCTGGACACGAGACCACGATAATACAACAGGCAGCATCATTGGGCTTTATAAAATTTAAAAAGGGCCTCCACAGATGAGAGCCTTGTAGATCACTTTACCCGGGCCGTGTTAGCTTTTTATTCAAGCCTTCTACAAAGGGATGCTGCACGTATAATGTTGCCCTTATCTTTCACAAACACTTTATAAGTTATGTTAAAAGAAAAACACTTTATAAGTTATTCAACACTAACATAAAGCGTGCTGAACATAGTAAGGTATACACGCTAAACTAACATATATGACTTTTTCAACACTAACTCAAAAGCATGCCCAAGACAATATGTCCCGTTTTGTGTGTTGTTGTGGGAGTTCATTCCTCTGTCCATGTTTATTGTTTGTGTCATATACCTACATATCTTTCTGTCCACATTCATTTACTGTTAGCTATATTTTGACAGAAGGTAAAATGACAATGGTAAAAGGACAGAGAGAGTATCTAAGTACGTGACAAAAGCTAGAAAAAAAAGAAGCTTTAATTCTTCACTTGTGCAGTTTTTTTTTAAGGAAACATGCACCGTTAAAATGGCAACGCCCAATAATAAGATGCAACTTATCTTTTTTTTGTCCAACAAGAAGGAGCTTATAAATAGAGAGCATTGAGTTCTCCTCAATGAGTTCTTTCACCTCGAAATGTGCCGATAAATAACGAACTGGGGAATGGGAATTAATAAGTAGCAAATAAGAATGATTTCTAACCACGTCCTAGGGATTCGTCCTAAACACTCTCTGCAACCAATCCTGGAGAGATTACATAACAAAGGCACACAAGAAAATCAAATCAACAGGCTTTAATTTCGTCTCCAATCGACTAAAGCTGCCTCAGCTCAGCTGCATTGCGGGCTGTTGGCAAATGTGTCGACGGAGAAGGACTTGGACACGGGGCCGGCGGAGAAACGGAGCTGGTCGCCGTCGCGGTCGACCTGCTCGACGCCGATCCACGAGAAGAGCACCTTCACCTTCACTCCCTCCAGGTCCGTGATGGACAGCGGCTGGATGTGGCCGGCGACGCGGCTGCTGTACTGGACGTGCATGCTGCCGGCGCGGAAGCCGCAGTCCGCCGGGAGGTACACCTCGAAGGAGCCGTCGGCGTTGAGGACGTACCCCGTCACGCCCTGCGGCAGGATGCCCTGCGTGAAGTTGTACCGCTCCAGCATCTGGTACGCCGTCGGCTCCGGCTGCGGCTGCGGCGTGGGAGCCGGCGGCGAGTCGTCGGCGACGGAGGCCCCGATGAGAGTGGCGACGACGAGAAGGATCACGAGTAGGCGGAGATGAGTGGCAGCCATGGTTGGTGGCTTTGGTGGTGCACTGGTGCCGGTGCTTGCTTGTGGTATCTTGTGCCACTACAAGCCGTCCTATATAAAGAAGCCTTGTAGCCTTCTGATTAGGTGAATATTTCGTCGTCTATAGCTGGAGATACGCTAATTTATTTCTAGAATCATGCAATTTATACGGTAATTTATATCTAGAATCATGCAATTTATATCTAAATAATTTATGTCTAGATCCACCTAGCTAATTAACCTTTGCAATTTAAATTCCTTATTTACAAATTTAGCATTGAGAGAATATGACCAAGAGTGGACTGGATTGAAACCACGTATATGGTAGATGATCTATTTATTTATTTATATATCATCCTAAAACACGAGTATTTAATTGACATCCAGATTTTTAGCTTTGCCAAAAAGACAGTACACGTATGACTGATGTTAAATAACACCCAAATTTAACAAACTTTGACACATAACATTTGCCATGCGCTGAGGACTGAGGTATAAGTTATGTTAGATAGGAGTATATAATAAAATCTATGTATATATATAAAAAAGTTGAACGACTTTCATTGAGAATTGATGTAGTAGGTTGCCACCTCAAAGTAGATCAGCATACGATACGAAGGGTCAAATATACTCCAAAGAAAAACCTGCAATTGAAATCTCAACTTCGCTTTAATCTCAAAGTTGAGATTTCAATTGCAGGTTTTTGAATAATAAATGATTTTGTCTTTTATGAAAAATAGAAAATTTTTATAGCAAAAACTTTATACTAAAACATACCATATTATATATCCACTGTGTAGATCTACTCATGTGGAGTGCAACAAAATTATATTTTCTATTTTATGATTTTTTATGATTTACTATGATTTTTTAAAGATTCAACCAAAAAAATAAAAACAAAACCACTGTTACTGTAGCAAAACCACCATCAAAAACCGCCGAGGGACGTAATCTGCACTGTTTCAAAAGTTGAGGGACGTGTTTTGTCCGATTTTAAAATTGAAGGACCAAAAATAAACTTTCGTGATAATTGAGAGACCAAAAGTAGACTTTTTCATAAAATGTGTTAGCACGGGAAATTCTCTCGGGCTGATGAGTGCGATCGCCCACTTTGTGCTTTTCGATGGTCTGTTCTCTATTCCGATTTCTTTGGCCAATGATAGTCCAGCTGACCCATCCTTCAAGCAACTGGCCCATCAACGAGCTGTTTCGGCCCAATTCAAGGGATGGAATTAGGCTACATTGGTGTGTTTGAGTATGGTTCATTTTTGGAAACTACGTCGTCATTTTTCAAACACAGCGTACACACGCATTTACACTTACCTCATGAAAAAGCACACACAATCCCTAACCCCAAGAGTGCCTTTGATAAATTGGAGCCGCAGATTTTTTTTTTTAGATTGATATAAATCACAACAAACATCTTCGATCGTTGCTACGCTGCCTATCAGTATAACTAGATGAAAAAAAAAGATAGTCACAAACTACATCAACCATGTATGTTCCATAAGAAAAGAAATAGCAATTTTTAGTTTAAATTTATAGTTCAATTTTTCTATAAAATAAAAATTGTTTCCGATTCACCAAACCTATTCTTATCTCTTTCTAAAAGAATTAAAAAAAATAAGAAAAATAAAAAATATTGGATTAATAGATTTATTATAAAGGGTGTACTTTCCTCGTTTCAAATTATAAGTCACTTTAGTTTTTATTTTAGAGTAAAATACAAACCCGGTCCTTAAACTTTACATGGTGTGTCATCCCGGTCCATAAACTTTTATAGTGTATCATTACGGTGCTTAAACTTGATTTGGGTCTCAAACCAACCCGTTAACACCCGATCGACCCTCGTAGTTATGCAATTAGGCCCTGCCTGTTGTATTTGTGTCATTACTTGTCCTCCTGATCCCTTCGCGCAACTGCTCCTATTGATCGCGTCACGCGACTGTTCCTGTGCCGTCGCGTCACGCGACTGCTAGCGACTCGCCGACCTCTTGGTGGCGGCGGCTGCGCTGTGCCCTTAAGTTGCCGGCGAAGAACACCGATCGGGGATCAAGAGTGCAGAGTGAACGTCCTTATCATGTTTATCTCTATGAACTTCGGCTATTGGACAGCAGCTATGTTCGTATATTTCAGCCGTTGACCAACGGCTGTTCATCATGGTTCAGAATTTCAGATATAGTTCTAGCACTATACCATTTATTTATGGAGCAAAAATTGACAGAATATTGTTTGAAACATGTCATGGGTATTTGCGCTGCTTTTAAAAATGGCATGTACGACATGTCGAGACTACAGTTCTGGCCATACAATCTTGAGAGCGATAATGTGTCTGTTTCAGCTACGTTGGTCATGGTGTACGGCGCACGTACAAGAGGCAAGGCTGGAGAGATCCTCTGTTCATCAGTTCAGCAGACGCTTTTATCAACAAATAAAAAAGTTCAGCAGACGCTGATTGAGCTCCTCTATTCATCAGTCCAGGAGGCAAGGCGGATCAATCCTCTCTATTTGAAACAAAATGAAGACGGGGGTTTATGCTTATATGCACAGCCACCTGGCGGGGACAAGACCCGTTACATAACAAATTGAGACCCAAATCAAGTTTAGACACCGTAATGACACACTTTAAAAGTTTATGGACCGGGATGACACCCCATGAAAAGTTTAAGGACCGGGTTTGTATTTTACTCTTTATTTTAAGTCAAACTTTTGTGTTTTGATCAAGTTTTTATAAATCTATATTAACTCAAGAATTTCAAATACATTCCTTAACAAAATATATTTAGCAATGAAGAGTTTAATGAAACAAAAACAAACTAGATGCTGTAGATATTAGTGTATTTCTTTTATGAATTTGGTCATTGTTAGAGAAATATATGACTTAATAAGATAAGCTAAAATATATACAATAGTTTGAAGTCGGATGGAGTATAGACTTCGCATGTTCAATATTTTGCCCGCCACTAATGTTACAATGCCGGTGGAACAAAGCTGCCTATATTTTTTTTTTTTTTCACGAGTGCCCACCTAAATGAATGGTGAATCGGCATAACAGCAATCTCTCCCAAGTGGCTAGGTGCAAACTCACTAGCTAGAGAAACTCATTGTCTCTTGAGTCTTGATCAAGAGACTTTTGTGGCACCTAGCTACTTGGCTACTTGAACTGTCGTCCTCCCATAGGCTGGTGGCCAGTGCCAAATTAAGGCGAACAATGGGTCCTTTGGTCAAAGCCCATACATCGTATATTAGTGTCTTAGAGATCTAGCTACTCCGTTCAAGGAAGAATAACCTCACATGTCTTTGTACCAAGTGTATAAAAAGGATATCATATTTTAGATTCTTCCTCCGTTCCAAATTATAGTTCATTTTTACCTTTTTTTTGGTACATGCATTTCACTATGTATCTAAACACAATATAGTATCTAGCACTAGTACACAAATGATTTTTCGCAATGAGCCCCAGATGCCCTCCGTAGAGGGCATTTTTTTTGCCTGCTGCGGTAAATCCCATGATTTACTGTGGCGGGTATTTTTTATTTATCGCGGTAAATCAATTTACCACAGCGGGCATCTTAATATGTCCGCCACGGAAAATAGATATTTACCATGGCGGACATCTTAAGAAGCCCGTCACGGTAACTAGATTTACCACAGCGGGCGTTCTTTGAGGCCCGCCACGATTAATGGTCGAGGCCCAAGTGGCCCATCAGCTTGGCCCAATAACTATCTCATATATATATATATATTGACACTTAGGGTTTCCTAATTCCATTCACTCCGCCTCCGCGCAGACAGCAGCCGCGGCCTCCCCAACGCAGCCGCGGTCATCTCCGCCCACCCCAACTTCGTGTGTCAACTCCAATCCTCCAATCCTCCCTCATCACCCTTCCTTGCAGGCCGATCCGACGGCGGCGGCGTTCGATCCATGGCGTATTCAGCGGCTGTGAGATCGATCCATGGTGGATCGAGCAACGGCGGGTTCGATCCATGGTGGATCCGGTGGAGGGACGTGGTGAGCGTCGGCGCCTCCAGGTGCTCGTGCGCTCTGGCCAGGCGGCGGCGGCCGGCACATCTCGATCTAGGGCTGGGAATGGGCATGGGCTCGTCTATGGGCTCGGAAATGGGCTCACGGCCGAGCTCCTGGATTTTTTTGGTTCTTCATGAACGATTTACCGCAGCGGGCACAGACGCCCGCTGCGGTATGGCCACGATTAACCGTGGCCTTTCCTTCGCAGCGGACGCCAATGCCCGCTGCAAAAAACAGTTTTTGCCCGTTGCTGTTAATTGGTGTGTACTAGTGTAGATACATAGCAAAATAAATGAAAAAAAAACACAAAGTGAAATATAATTTGAAACGGAGAAAGTACCCAATTACAAGATGTAATTTTTCATATAATAGATTTTCAAAGTAATATACCATTTGGTGTTATAAAGGTCGATACTTTTCTCTATAAATTTAGATAGTAGAAATTACAGGTGCAATAATTAATGTGTAATCAAGATAACGACATGATGTTGTGAAAAAAGTGACAGTGATGTGTCGTCTCAGGAGTGGCTGAAGTTTCTCTAAATTTGAAAACAATAGGGAATAGATTGCAAATTCGTAGCAGCATGTTGTGAAGATCGCACCTAACATGTCTCGTCTAGAAGTCTAGTAAACAGTAACAAATGGTGTCCACAATCCCATCGAACCACCGACGATAGGACGAGCCGACAACGATGCGGCCAGCTGGCTCACACAAGACGGGGATGGAAACCTACACCGTCAGATCATCAGACTAGTAGTAAGGAACACGCCAACGCAGGCATATCGCTGAGCGTGTCGTCGGATCCGCAGGGCATCTATTGCTTACGTGGCATAGTGTCCCGTCGTCTTTAGTTGGTTTAACATTAGAAAAAAAAAACAGTAGCCACATGCCCTCGCAGACTACTTGTAGAGGTAATATAGTTAGTAATCTCATCTCACAGAAACTATGTCATATTGAACTGGGCCTCATAAATTATATCATGTCAAAGTGTAGCTCATAAATTATGCCATGTCAAAGTGTAGCTAAAGGAGTGATTTTTTTGGGTCCGTCTCTTACTCTCTCTCCCATGCATACTCTTTTGTTATTTGTTACTCGTCCCTTATTCGTACTCTTCTCACTTTGAGTTTGGAGCTGTAAAATCTATTAACGTCACATGACTCATGTTATGGTCATTGTTACTTGCTCACACGCTTATTTGCCTTCCACTTCTAAACCAATGTCTCAAAAGAATATTCGATAGTTAATTCAATGATAATTATTACTACACACCATGATTGTTAGTATTAATCTATTCAATACATTTGGTTAAAATTGAGTTCGTTTTGACTTGAGGGAGTATAAAACTGGAACAACATACTGAGTATATATATCTATATAATATGTGTAAATCAAACTTGAGACAGAATTATCATATACCTCAACACTAGATACATCACAGTCCCACTGCCTTGGTTAATACAAATCGAATGGCTTGGCTTGACCTAGTGTCAAAAGTAGTACAAGTCCATCTCACAGATGACAAGGATGTTTTTAGATGGAATCTCACTAAAAATGGCTTGTTCACGGTCTGATCCATGTATTCAACTTATATTCAAGAAGGTGTTCCTTTAGACAACAGTCCTTTCTGGAAATTAAGGATACCACTTAAAATTAAGATTTTCATGTGGTACATGAAAAAAGGGGTAACTCTTACAAAAGATAATTTAGCCAAAAGGAATTGGCAAGGAAGTGTCAAATGTTGTCTTTGTAGTTCGATTGTAACTATCCAACATTTGTTCTTTGATTGCTACTTTGCACGCTTTGTTTGGAATACTGTGCATATCACATATAGAATTCAACCTCCCACAAATTTTGCCAATATGTTGAGTTCCTGGCTACATGGTTGAAGTCTAAAACTTAGAAACCAAATCTTGCTAGGAGCCGCTACAGTGTGTTGGTCGATCTGGTTAAATAGAAATGATATGGTATTTAAAAAAGCTAAACCTAATACATTGGTGCGAACGACATGTTGGATATGACAATGGTCCATACTACACAAGGAGGAAGACATGCCACTGTTCTCTGAGGGATGCAGAAGATGGGAAACGTTGATCACGAGTGCCTTCGCGAAGTCTGGATGGAATTTCATGAATCGTATTCAAGTTTAGTGTTTTGCTTCATTCTTGTGCCCACTAGTTGAGCGAAACTTTGTTTCTTTCCTTGGACATGTAAGTCTTATGGCATTGGTGTGTTTGTATGAATAACAGCTATGTATCATTTACTGATGGTAGAAGCTGAAACTTTGTTCCTTTATCTAAAATTCACTGTCCCACTACCATCAAACACAGTTAAAAAAATATCCCGTGTGCTGCTAATACAAACCCCTTCCACTTCACACCTCATCACACGTGCGTCCATCCCCGTGGGCCCCACAAGACGTGCCGACGTGGGCAGCGCGTCCCCGTCGCCGTGGGCCCCACAAGACCAGGCGCGCGCTCCTCATCTCCTTCGTCTCCGCCCGCTGTCAGCTGCCTGCCCACACGCCAAAGCCGCGTCCTCTCCTCGATCGATCCCTCCTCCTCGCCGGATTCAGGAGAGGCGGCGGCCGGGTTCCCGCCCCCGCATTCCGACGCCGATCGGTTCCGGATCTTAGCTCGACTGCCTGGTGGTGGTGCTCGTCGCGGGATTCTCGGTGAGAGCACTGTTCTCGCGGCGGCGCCCCACGGGATCGCGCCTGCCTTCCTCTAATTTTTGTTCTGTTTTGTGGCCGGCTCTTGGAATTTGGGTGGAGAATCTGGGGTTTAGCCCCACGGAATTGCCGCATTTGAGTGCCTGTGATGTTTGGGCTCTCGATTGGTTCCATCTTAAGGATGGTGATGGTGAAGCAGTGCAGTGCTGGGATGGACTGTTTATTTTGTTTTCTTCTGCTATATCTTCCGCAGTTATTCCTGCGTGAATATTTTAACACTTTCTTCATCTGTTAAGTCAACACTGAAAGTCTGAAAGTTCACTCGGGCACGCAATATAATCTTGTCCTTCTATTCTAGTCCGATGCACCTCTATGGAACTGTGACTTCTGTGCCATATTTATTTACTGAGCATTCCTGGTTGATTCCATGTGTTGAATTTGTTTCAATCAACACTGCCTGTCATCTTTATACAACATTGTTTTATACAGATGTGCCTGAATTTTGGGTTATGTGTTTGTGTAAAGTAAAATTGACAGAAACTTGATTCTATATGCTTCAACCAAATGATTTGTTTGCCTACCTTTACACATCAGCAGTTACAGGCTTACACTTACAACATCAAGTGATGTTTCTCTGATTTAAGGCAACTAGACTTAGTGACTCCTATGAGATATCAGTTCTACAGATTAGTTTTTAGACCTTGATTAAACTTTGAACAATTATATATTTGACCTTGGTTTCCTGTCATCATATCTCACAGTTGTCGGTTCTACCTGTAATAAATCCTGGATATATCAGCAGTGCTCAGACATCAGTTTTTTTATTTTATTTCAACTTTGGACACATTTCTGAATTCTGATGTATTTACAGATCAGATATCCTTTATTTATCTTTCTGTGTGATTTGAAATGTCTATGAATGTTCACACTCTTTGTCTCTTCAAATACCGTGTAGTTTGTAAAATCCTTTTGTTGATATTTATGGTCAGATGAATTTGATATATAATTCCTTAAGTGATTGTTAACCTGTTTGCAGGATTAGTCCAAGGAAATAAAGAAACATGGTAGAGACTCATGTTGACGAGCAACCAAAGGGTGTCTCTCGGAATCGCCCATCTGCCCGTATGGATGGTGATGAAGTGAGCTACTCCTTCCTATATCCATATAAAAGCTCCTGCCATTATGTTTACTTTATGAAAACTGAATAGTGTACTCAGTCATAATTGTGCTTGCCTTTAATGATCCAATTTTTATTTATGTAAGTATAAGATGCTTAATTTTATGTGTTGAAGTATGATCAATCTGTGCATTGAATGATAATTGAACCCATATCTTTCTTTTCATGATTCCAGCTAGCTCTATTAACTCATATTTTTAATGGTTCTATCAACCACCTGTAAAAAGAATATGAGTACTATTAACTCATAATTTTTGATGTCAGGAAAAGGTTTATCCTGGCCAACTCCCAGTGCTGACCTGGGAACAGAAGCTAACTAGTGTTAGACATGATTTGCCGCCATTCAGACTTACATGGAGAGAGATAGGGCAGCTGGTACTTCTTCTACACTGCCTTTTGTTCCACTCCCCCCCACCACAAACACACACTTAATCTTCATTTTACCATTGCAGGCTGGTATTGGTTTACGTCTTAGTCGACATATCCTTGAGGAAACTTCAAAAGGCCGAGTACGTTTCATGTTTTCACACATTCATGGATAATAACAAATTATTATCATGTGGAAAAACTGATGCTTCAGTTTTCACTTGGATACCATGTAAGTTCTACCTTGGTTAGTTTTCTACAGATTGCTGTTATTGATCCTATGAAAAAGCGGACTGGAAGATCTGGTCAGGGTGTCCCACTTGGTGGCATTGGGTATGTCTTCTTCTCTTTGTGTAATATGTGTTTCCTGTAAATATTGAGTGTATATTCATCATACTTTATAAGATATAAGATCTTCCAGGAAACTTATTGTTGGAGTATATACATGTATTACATGTATTAGAAGGTCCATGAGGCTAGGCCCATGAGGCCCATGTATGCTACACTATATAGCCACCCTTCTAGGGTAGGCCAAATCAATAGAGAACACAATTCAACATGGTATCAGCCTAGGTTAGGGTTTTCTACCTCCCGATCCGCAGCCGCCAGCTCCCTCCCGGTCCGCAGCGCGCCGCCGCCGCCACCGGCGGGCCGCCGCCGCCGGGGCCCCATGGCCGGCCATGGCGGACCCCCTCCTCCCCCCACCTACTTCTTCTCCTTCCCCCCTCTCCCTAGCGCTGCTTCCTGGGCGCAAATCGCCGGCGGCGCAGGCGCGGCGGCCGATCCGCGCGACGGCGGTCCGCGGGCTTCCCCTCCGCCGCTTGGATTCGCGCCGACTGGATCCGCGCTCCAGCCGCAGGGCGCCGTCGGTCCGCGGGCTTCCTTTCCGCCGCCCGGATTCGCGCCGCCCGGATCCGCGCTCCAGCCGCAGGGCGTTGCGCTCCAGCCGCAGGGCGCCGGGGACGCTTCCTCACACCCCGCGCTCGCTCTAGCGGCCGCCGGGGGCGCGCCCGAGTCAAGTGGTGGAGCGGGCACCGGTGGCGGAGCGGAAGATGCCGATCCCGACCATGGCGAGGCCGATCCGGACCTGGAGCTCGCCCCAGAGCACCGTCCGCCTGTCTTCACCGATCCTGCGGCCGTGGCTGCCTACGATGCGGCCGTGGCTGCTGCTGCCAGGGCGGGATTGGACCCAGCGGCTGTGGCACACTATGCTGCCGTCGCTGCTGCTGCTGCTCTGGCGGGTCTGGGACTCTCGCCCGACCCCGCGCGCCTCTCTCCTTCCAAAGACGGGGGCGGCGGCACCTCCAACCCTCCCTCCGCGGACCGCGGCGGCGCCCTCCACCCATCTGCGCGCGCCCTCTTTTGCCGGCTGCGGCCGGAGGCTTCACCTTCCCACCGCCCCACCGTCGACCACCACGCTCCCCGGCCGACTCCGCGCCTCGGCTGCAAAGACTTGTCTCCGCACGTGCGGCGCGCCGCAGCGGGCGGAGCGTCTCCGTGCCGCTGCCGGGCACAGCGAGCGTGAGCGGACGCCGCCGCCACCTTGGCTCGCCGGATTGCCGAGGCGGAGACGCCTCCGCTCAGCCTCCGCACCCCCCGGGGCCCCTCCTCCGGTTCGACGGGCCACCGCTCCACCTCCACCGTGGTGACCGGCACGACCCGGCCGACCCCTTCGTCGCGCAGCTCCACTACCCGAGTGGGGTGTCCGGAACATTGGCCGGCTACCATCCGGGTCGTCCTTGACCCCCCCGCGTCGACCTCCTACGCCGCGGAGGACCGAGGTCAT
This sequence comes from Themeda triandra, assembly GCA_018135685.1. Taxonomy (NCBI): domain Eukaryota; kingdom Viridiplantae; phylum Streptophyta; class Magnoliopsida; order Poales; family Poaceae; genus Themeda; species Themeda triandra. Next base: position 323,367 of record JAENPR010000579.1, on the reverse strand, counting down.
CTCACCCGCGCCGCTACGCCTTGGACGACCACGTCCTCGCCGAGCCGCGGGGGTCCAGACCGCGTCCGTGGCTACGCCTCGACGGCATCGTCCTCTCCCCGATCCTCAACACGGTCACCTCCGAGCCGCGGACCTCCTCCGCAACACTTCCTCCGCTCGACACGCCCGGCGGCCCTCGGGGACGGTTTGGGCAACGCCGAGACCCGGGCCCCGCAGCTCGACCTCCGCTTCCGCACCTTCGAGCGGGGACCTCGCGGTTGGGGGAGTACTATGCCGGCGATGAAGCACATGGCGGACTCCTGGCGACACAGGGTACCCCGTGGCGGACCGCGCACTCGTCCCTCAACCTCCTCCGCGGGCCGGCCGAGCGCTACGCCTCCCTCCGCCGCCGATCGTCCGCATGCGGCCGTTTCCACCTACCTCCCGTCCGCGACGATCTCGTCATGGAGGAGCTCGCTCGGGGGCCCGCGCGGATCCACCACCGCCGGCCTCTCCTACTGCTGGCTGCGGTTCTTCGCCGTCCTCGACGCTCGCCGCCACTCCACCGCCACGTCCGCCGCTCCGTACACCCCACCGTTGGCTCCTCTTCCCACCGGGCCGAGCGGGGGAGGTGGCCGCGGCGGGGGTAGCAACGGCGGGGGTGGCGGGCAAGGGCAAGGGCAAGGGCAAGGGCGGGGGTGGTGGTGGTGGGGGGGCGGCCGTGGCGCTACACACAGCCCACGTCCTCCACGGTACTGGCCTCCTACAACAACCCCGGTCCGGCGCATCGCCATGTGGCCCTTCCAGGGCCCGGGGAGACCCTCGTCCACCGGCGGCCATGTTCGCGGGAGCTCCCCGACGTTCTACCCACCCGCGGCGACCCCGTGGGGCACACCTTCCGCGCCTCGGGGCGGCCGGCCGGAGTCGAGGCTCCTCGCGCGCTCCTTCTCCACCCCGGGCTTGACACCTCCCCGTCGGCCGGGTGGATCGCCGACTCCCGGTGCCACCTACCACACCACCCCCGGACTCGGTATACTCGTCCTCCTCTCCTCCTTCTTCCTCACACCCTTCCTCTATCATGGTCGCCAATGGCTCGTGTCTTCCCGTCACTTCGTAGGTGCGCCGGTGCCCATAGCTCTTTTCGCCTTCCTGATGTTCTTGTTGCACCCCAGATGGTCCACAATCTTCTTTCTATTCGTCGTTTTACATCGACAACTCTTATTCTCAGGGAGTTTGACTCTTTTGGTCTTACTGTGAAGGATTTGGCTACCCGGCGTCCTCTGCTCCGATGTGACGGCTTGGGGCCCCTTACACTCTCCGCTTCCGACCTTCTTCGCCATCTTCGTCACCGCCCTCGCCACCACTACTTCTTCTACTTGGCGTCTCGACACCCCGGACGTGATGCCCCGATGCGGCTTAGTCATAGCTCGACATTCGTTGTACTCGAGTTCATGATGAGCAGCTTGTGTCATGCGTGCCCGGTTGGCGCGTCATGTTCGTCTTCCTTTTTCTAGTTCTTCTTCACACGCGGCTCACCGTTTTGATCTTGTACACCGCGACCGTGGACATCGCACGTACTCGGTATTTCGGCTATAAATACTATCTTGTGGTGGTTGATGATTTTTCTCACTATTTGTGGACTTTTCCCTTGCGTGCGAGTCGATGCTTTCCCCGCGATTCACCACTTCTTCGCTTGGGTGTCCACACAGTTTGGCCTCACTATCAAGGCCGTCCGGTGTGACAATGGTCGCGAGTTTGATAACTCCACCTCCGTGCGTTCTTTCTCTCTCACGGTGTCCGGTCTCTTGCGCATGTCTTGCCCGTACACCTCCTCTCGAACGGCAAGGCAGCGCATGATCGCACCATCAACGACACCATGCGCACGCTTCTTCTCCCGGAGCCTCACTTCCCCTCGCCCGGGCCGAGTGCTGCACACCACCACATACCTCAACCGCCTACCTTCCGCCGCTGTCCAGGCTCCTACACCACACCACGCTCTCTTTAGTACCCCTCCTCTGTCACGATCACCTTAGGGTCTTCGGGTGTGCGTGCTACCCGAACACCACCGCCACCGCTTCCCCACAGCCGGGGCTCCTCGGTCCACCTTGTGTGTCTTCCTTGGGTACTCCCGGATCACAAGGGGTACCGGTGCTATGATCTCACCTCTCGTAGGGTTCTCATTTCTCGCCATGTGGTGTTCGATGAGTCGGTTTTCCCTTCTCCACCCCTCTCCCACCACTTCCACCCCAGCCAGAGCTTGACGTTTTCTCTCGTTTCCCACGACGCGGTGGTCGAGCCACCTTTTCGCTTGTCTCCCCGGGTACTACCGCACCGTGCCCCGGCCGGGCCGTGCCCCGGCTCACGGCGGCCGGTGCCTCTCCCGACCTCGGCTCCCCTCGCTCGACCATGGAGCCGAGCGGGGGTGGGGGTCCGCCGCCTCGAGCGCGCCACCCGCACCTACGCGCTTCGCCCGGCCGGTGCACGTGTACCCGCCGTGGACCGCCCATGCCCACCTCAGCGCCGACGCCGCTGCTCGCCGCCCGGCCGGTGCACGTGGCCCGGCGCCGTGGACGGCCGCGCCGCGCCGCCGCCGCCGTCGCCGCAGGTGGCCCCTTCTTCGCCGGGTCACTGCGCCCACCGGTGGTGCCACTTCTCCCGCCGGCAACACCGACGCCCGCCCCGCCGCCCGCGGCCTCCGGCCGCCCGTGTGGAGCCGCCGATATACCACCCGCCGCCTTCACCGGGACCTCGTCACGCTCACCCGATGGTGGACGGCGGGCGTCCGTCCGGGCCCGCAGCTCCGCCCGCACTGCCGCGAGACGGGGATCTCTCCGTCCTCTTCCGTCCCGAGGCCTTGGCGGACCCTCACCGGCGCCGCGCGATGGAAGAGGAGTACGCGGCCCTCCTCGCCAACCAGACCTGGGATCTGGTGCCTCGGCCGCGAGGTGCCAACGTCGTCACCGGCAAGTGGATCTGGACCCACAAGCGCCGGGCTGATGGTACACTTGAGCGGTACAAGGCTCGGTGGGTACTTCGGGGTTTCACTCAGCGCCCTGGGGTTGACTATGATGAGACCTTCAGTCCGGTGGTGAAGCCACTGTCCGCACCGTGCTCTCACTGGCTCTCACCCGCTCTTGGCCCGTGCACCAGCTGGATGTGAAGAATGCTTTTCTGCATGGTCTTCTCACTGAGACCGGTCATCGCAGTCGGCCCGACGGGGGGTTTGTGGACTCTTCCGGCTGCGAGATGGTCTCGCCGGCTCAACAAGTCTCTCTATGGCCTCAAGCGAGCTCCCGGGCATGGAACCACGGGTTTGCTTGCTTTCCTCCGACACTTGGTTTTGTGGAGGCCAAGTCGGACACGTCCTGTACATCTGTCACCATGGGGCCGAGACGCATATCTGCTACTCTATGTGGATGACATAGTCCCGACGGCCTCCGGTGAGTCCCTTCTTCGCCGGATCATCACCTCTCTTCACGGGAGTTTGCGATGAAGGATTTGGGTGTGCTTCACCACTTTCTTGGAGTCACTTTGAGCCTCATCCGAGTGGACTTCTTCTTCACCAACGTCGGTACACTCGGACATACTTGAGCGGGGCGGGATGACGGTTACAAGCCCGCACCACTCCGCTTGACACTTTCGAGCAAGCTGTTCGAGGCGAAGGGCCCCCGGTGGCGATCCTACGGCGTACCGCGATCTTGCTTGGTGCTCTTCGGTACCTCTCCTTCACTCGGCTTACCATATCACCTATGCGGTTCGCGGTTGTGCCTTCATATGCATGATCCTCGGGAGCCTCATCTCACCGCTTGCTCTCAAGCGTCTCCTCGGGTACCTCCGAGGCACCGCGATCATGGCCTCGCTCCTACTCGACGGTCTTCCTCTACGGGCCGGTTGTCTACACCGACGCCGGCGGCCAGGCGGCCCGACACTCGACGGTCCACCTCTGGCTATGCCGTCTTCCTCGGAGGCAACCTGGTATCCTGGTCCTCCAAGCGCCAGCAGGTGGCCTCTCGCTCCAGTGCGGAGTCCGAGTACCGCGCCGTCGCCAATGGTGTGGCCGAGGCTTCCTCGGCTCCGGCGCCTCCCGGCCGAGCTCCATAGCCCCTTCGCCGGGCCACGCTCGTCCACTGCGACAACGTCGGCGCGGTCTACCTCTCCACCAACCCCGTCCAGCACCGCGCACGAAGCATGTGGAGATTGACCTTCACTTCGTCCGTGATCGGGTGGCCATCGGCGAGTGCGGGTCCTCCATGTACCGACCACCTCCCGGTTCGCCGACATCTTCACCAAGGGCCTCCCGTCGTCGACCTTCACCGACTTCGCTCCAGCCTCAACATCACCGGTGGCTAGTTGTGGCTGTAGGGGGACATGTGTGTGTGCTTTCTTTTAGATGTCCAGTCCGTAACTCCGCCGCGCCGGTAGTTCGGACTGCGAGTGTTGGAGTATATACATGTATTACATGTATTAGAAGGCCCATGAGGCTAGGCCCATGAGGCCCATGTATGCTACACTATATAGCCACCCTTCTAGGGTAGGCCAAATCAATAGAGAACACAATTCAACACTTATGTTCACCAGATTTAGGGTGCTTTTACTGTTTGATACTGTAAAGAGCTTGCGAGATTCCCTATGCATCACTTTGTTGCTAAACATGTTTGTATAGCACTTGATAGTTCAAGTGCCATGAAGAAAGATAAGCATATTGTATCTACTTTATTCGTTTCACTTGAAATGACACGAAGCTACCTACATTAATTCTCACTTGCCATCTTAAACACTACGATGGTAAATCAAAGGTCTCTCAGCAACTCGACCATCCGTTTTATTATTTCCCCATTAGGTAGTGGGGTCATGGGTGTCACCACACTGAAATATGCAGGAGTGTGTGCCCTACTGGGCAAAAGGGAGATATAGAAAACAGTTTCAAGTAGTGCACACCCTAAAAATGATTTCCTCTTGTTTGATGAAGCTTGTTTGCATATTTATTTATTTTCCTGATTGTTGGAAGTGTAGTGCAGGAAGTATTGGAAGAAGCTACAAGGGTGATTTCCAACGCTGGCAATTGTTTCCAGGAACTTGTGAAGATAAACCTGTATTGGCAAATCAATTTTCTGTAAGTCTTTAGTTTTCTCCACTATTTCTTTCTGGCTGTTAAATGTGTTCTTTTGTGTCTGATGATTCTTGGAGTTTGAGATACTCTTTTTCTAATGCCCTGAGGTGACTGCCGATGCACCTAGTAAGACTTTCCATGATTTAATTTATAAACTACAGTGTGTTTTGATGCTTCTCAAGCTCTTATCTGCTTGCATTAGCTGATGAGAACTGCGATAAGAATTTTAAATACTATGTTTGCTGTTTGTTTGATATTTAAGTGTTGTCCATTTAGGCCTTCATTTCCCGCCAAGATGGTATAAAATATTCCACAGTGTTGCATCCTGGGAAACCAGATTTGCCAAAGTAAGCACACTTGATGCTCCATGAGTTTCCTATAAAACAGGGAATAGTTTTGATTTTTTTTGAGTACTTGAAAAATTCGTTAGAGCTTTTTAAATGCAGAGGAAGTGACATTTCAGGAATTGGATCCTGGGACTGGAATATGAGTGGACAACAATCTACTTACCATGCCCTTTACCCTAGGGCCTGGACAGTATATGATGGTATTACAGTAACTACAGAATTCTCTTTTGGTTTAATACTTCTATCTTTCTCTCATTTTGGATTGTGCTTGTTAGGAGAACCTGATCCTGAGCTCAGTATAGTGTGCCGTCAGATTTCTCCAATTATTCCACACAATTATCAACAGAGCAGCTATCCAGTTGCAGTATTCACTTTTACAGTAATGCTACATACATGAACTTCTCTCAATCTACTATTTTACCTGTTCTTAACTTTAGCTCCACACTTGTGGCAATCATGTAACTTTTTTTTCAGGTAACAAACTCAGGACATACAGCTGCTGATGTGACTTTGCTTTTTACATGGGCTGTAAGTTTCAGTAATGTTTTTTTTATTTCGAACAGATATTTCATAACTTTTATCATTATTGAATACTTACATTTTGTATCCCTTTTTCTCTGAACCTTCTCGCCTTATGTTTATACATGCAGAACTCTGTTGGTGGACAATCTGAACTCACCGGATATCATTCTAACTCCAGTATGATGTAAGAAAACAATAAGTATAAATTGTTTAGCTGGTTTTCGAGATTTTATTGAATAAATAAGTTGTCGGGTTATTTTTTTATATATCCTAATGGATGACAGAGAAAAGGATGGCGTTCATGGCATACTATTACATCACAGGTAACTAAAATTGTTATTTTTTTTGTTAGAAAACATGTTATCTCCTAGAAACTGAACTCAGCTAAGGGCAATTTTCTAACTTTATTAAATATCTTAAATGTCATGTATCTGAGAACAGAACAGCAGATGGTCAACCACCTGTAACTTTTGTGATAGCAGCACAGGAGAAAGAGGATATCCTTATCTCTGAATGTCCTTACTTTGTGATATCTGGGAGCTCTGCATCTGATGAATTGACAGCTAAAGATATGTGGAATTCTGTGAAAGAGGTTGGTTCAAGCTGGGAGTGCTCTGAACTAACAAAGCATTTCTTATTATAAGAAAAAATAATTAAAAGACTAATTTCATTTGTATGCTGAAATTGTATTCTTGCCTCATTGGTGAAACTATCACCTTTATGCAGTTGCACATGTAGCTATCATTGAATTTATTCTATAACAAGAACCAGAGAGTTCTCATTTAGGCAGGACTTCATTGTTGTTCTATGTTGCTTCACTACATGTCAGATAGTGGATGGTACCAGGCAGTGCATTCATGTATCAATCTTTTGAAAGTCGTTTATGTTTGAATTCTGAGTTTTTCACTAATTTTGTAGAATGTAATGGATCAGATAACTCAAAATGTACCAAACTGCAGAAAAGTAGATACATTGGTAGTTGGCTCAAATTTTTAATGATTAATTGTGTGACCATATAATCTTGGAATATGACTGTTGTGGGTGTGTGAAAGTTGTTTCTCAGATGGTCTACAGATTGAATGAGCCTTTTCCTAATGCCATGCACAAGTGTAAAGATTGAATGAAATCTTTACTTATGAATTGTAGTTGGGGTATGTAAAAGTCAACAGGCTAACTGGGACGGACTTTCTGGTGCAAAGATATTTCATTTTCTGACTTGGAAAATTTCATCTTAGGTTTAGCTTCTTATACCAAACACTCTGCAAGCTTTAGCTTCAGGGCTATTTGCTTTGGTTCAACGTGTCAAATATTCTACCACTTTATTCAGTTTAATATCTGGTAAAATATGTCATTTGTATGTATGAGAGGCTAAAATAACTCCATTCCCATTGTGTCAGCATGGATCTTTTGATCATCTTGATCCCATCAAGACATCAATGTGCTCCAGACCAGGATCATCAATAGGGGCAGCTATCGCTGCTTCAGTTAAGCTGGCTCCCAAGTCAACCCAGGATATTTCATTTTCACTTGCATGGGCCTGTCCTGAAGTGAAGTTCTCTAGTGGGAAAACCTATCATAGGTTAGGACATCACAATTTCAAGTAATGAACAAAACAGTAATGCAACTGAAACTAACCTTGTTCCATGATTTTTAGGCGTTACACCAAATTTTATGGCACAGATGGTGATGCAGCAGCAGCCCTTGCTCATGATGCCATTCTTGGTATAATCCACTTCCCCATTATAACACTATTGAATGCACTCCTTTTGTACTTTAGTGTGCACCATACACCCATACTACAATAATCCACTTTACAGGAGCTCAGCATGTTTCTGAAATATTCTAACAACTGGAGAGTATAGGTCTTAATGATAAATTATTTTCACTAACTGTTTTTTAAATCTGCAAGATTAATACTAACAATTTTACATAAGTATTTGAAAAGAATTAAATTGATATTTCCATGTGCAAGCTTTGTAATCAATTAGGGAAGCTAAGTGGTTCCCTGTCAAGTTGCTAACTGAGGAGATTCCTCCCCTGATTACTGCAGCACTGGTATCATCCAATTAATTTTACCGTGTCCAAACTTATTTCATGAAAAATTAGTCCATTCTCATTTTTCTGTTGTACACCCATTGACACAGTATAGACATATTTTTTTTGCTGAAAATGTCATCTCTAACGAGGTCCTTGTATCTGAAAGGGGAACATCTTGGATTTGACTCTTCTCTTTTGTAGTCATATTTCTTCCTATTAACAGTTGTTACTGACTTCCTTTGTGTGCTTAATAAATTATAGAGCATGCTTCCTGGGAGAGGCAAATTGAGGAGTGGCAGGATCCTATTTTGCAAGATGAGAGGTTTCCTGCTTGGTTTGTTCCAAACCTTAATAATTCATTTATCTGGTACACAAGATCTGAGGCTACTGAATGTTGATTTATAGCATGAACTTTTTTCGACAGGTATCCAGTTACACTTTTCAATGAACTCTACTATCTTAATGCTGGAGGAACTATATGGACAGGTATGCATCCAGAAATTCTTTTTTTCCTCTAGATGATGAAAATTACTTTTCCTGATAATTAACTCAGTGACATTATCAGATGGATTGCCACCAATTCAAAGCTTGACAGCAATTGGCTGGAAAAAGTTTTCTCTTGACATGTTAAATGGTGAATCTGATGATTTCGATGAGATGGTTCGACAGAATAATACTGCTTCTGATATTCTTCAACGAATGGCATCAGTATTTGAGAGGATGCATGCATCTGTTTCATCAAATTCTGCTATAGGAACAACTTTGCTTCAGGGTGAAGAGAACATTGGCCAGTTTCTATACCTTGAGGGCATCGAGTATTATATGTGGAACACGTATGATGTTCATTTTTATGCATCATTTTCACTGATCATGTTGTTTCCAAAACTTCAACTCAGTGTCCAGAGAGATTTTGCTGCTGCTGTTATGATGCATGATCCTGAGAAGCTCAGGATCTTGCATGATGGAAAATGGGCTGCAAGAAAAGTTCTGGGTGCTGTTCCTCATGATCTTGGGTTATATGACCCATGGTTCAAAGTGAATGCATACACGCTCTATAATACAGATCGATGGAAGGATTTGAATCCAAAGTTTGTGCTGCAAGTTTATAGAGATGTTGTGGCCACAGGTGACAAATCCTTTGCTCGAGCTGTTTGGCCATCAGTTTATATAGCAATGGCATATATGGAGCAATTTGACAAAGATAAAGATGGGATGATAGAAAATGAGGATTTTCCAGATCAAACATATGACGTGTGGTCAATGGCTGGTATAAGTGCATACTGTGGTGGTCTTTGGGTGGCTGCTCTTCAGGCAGCATCAGCCTTAGCACGTGAGGTTGGTGACAAAGCTTCTGAAAAGCTTTTTTGGGACAAATATGAGAAGGCCAAATCTGTCTATAGCAAGCTGTGGAATGGTTCTTACTTCAGTTATGATGATGGCGACAACAAAGTTAGCACATCTATCCAGGCAGATCAATTGGCTGGACAATGGTATATATCACTAGTGTGTTAATTCTTTTAAAAAATTGAAATGTTTAATTTGATAAATGGATACAACTTTTCCCTTTTACATATTATTACATGAATTGCTAACAGGGTAGTAAATATTCGTGAAATTCTTGGATGAAGCCGAGCTGTATCTATGTGTTTTCCCAGCTGTGTTGAAACATGGACAGTTTCTGCCAATTTTCTAGGAATACATTTTTTCTCTCCATTCAGTATGCTTATTGCGAGTTTGTGTAAATATTTCTTGAAACTAATATGGAAAATAGTTAAATACTGCTTTTTGTCATTGCTATTAGTAACCTTTAAAGTGCCTAGAGTATAACTGCTTATTCATGCAATAAACTCCAATTATATTCATGTACTTATGTCTTAGCCAACAAAAAACATTTAAGTAGAATAAAGCGTACAATAGCAGAGTACCTTTGAAGGGCCTGTCTTGTATCTGAATGACAGTGAGCTTCAGTTCAGATAACTTTATATGAAGTCAACATTGTGCACAACATTATGCTTCCATGATTAGTTTTTCCATCACAATTTTTTTTTGAATGTTATCTTTGAATCAAATAGCATCATAAAGTTCTGCTGAACTTACCTTGTTTACTAATGAATTTGATGCTGGGCTATGTTACTTTTTTCCAGGTATGCCAAAGCCTGTGGTCTCTTCCCAGTTGTTGACAAAGATAAAGCACAGAGTGCACTGGAGAAGATATTTTCTTTCAATGTGATGAAGTTCAAGGATGGTACAAGGGGAGCTATGAATGGGATGTGGCCAGATGGCACTGTGGACATGTCTGCAATGCAGTCTAGGGAGATATGGCCAGGGGTGACATATGCACTAGCTGCAAGCATGATTCAAGAAGGCATGGTTGAGCAGGGATTTAAAACAGCTGAAGGGATCTATCATGCTGCCTGGTCTCCAGGAGGACTTGGGTGAGTATGTGCTGATAAACTGAGGTTTGATGTTTTTGCTGTCAAACCTTATGTGTTTGGACATGGTAACCTCTGAGATATAAAACTTTATCTGAGCCTAGTTATTTCATATAGTACCATGGACTTAGTTATAAGAATGCATTAACTTTGGTGATAGAAATTTCGTTCCTAAATCTCTATTTTCTGAACTTTTATGTAGAACCAGTAAGGCATGTATGAACTTGGGGATCTCCCTCTACCTGCCTTGGGTGTTTTTTCTGAACTTTAATTTTGTACACTAAATGATTTCCTCTTTTTTTCTTTGAATATAATGCACTGAAACATATTATCATACATTAATGTAGTGGCTTAGTTTATATAGATTTTTTTTTATATGGATAGAGTCCCTAGTGCGGCCTTTCTTATGCTATTAAGGAAACCTGACAATTTGAGTTCCTCAGATACGCATTCCAAACTCCTGAAGCCTGGAACAACGACGACGAGTTCAGGTCCTTGTGCTACATGCGCCCGCTTGCCATATGGGCAATGCAATGGGCACTCTCGAACCCGAAGCTCCACAACACTCCTCAGGCAGATATTCCCCAGGGTTCATTCCCCAGGAACCAGTTCGCCTACGCCAGGATCACAAAGCTCCTGCAGCTGCCCGAAGACGAATCGTCCAAGAGCTTCCTCCGAGTGGTGTACGAGATCATCCGGAACAGGTTTAGGTCTTGAAAAAATCTTCTCCGCACGCCAGTGCGCTGAGTGTCCGAATTGTTGAAACATTGATTTCATTGGCCATTGTTGCTGTTGGATAACCGCAAATTCGTATATAATCCGTCGTAATAAATATGTTTAGTGTGATAGTTCGTGTGTAATATAAATAAATATATGTGAGGTGTTATGCGCTGTGACGGAGACATCTCCCTTGTAATCTCCGCGCAAATGTCCGCCTCAATCTTGCTGACCTTTCTCGGTGCTGTCTGTCACCCTGACTGCCTTTTTTTAAGTACTTCCTCTGTTTCCAAAATGTTTATTGTTTTTGGCCTGTACTCAAACTGCACCACATAAATGATATTTGTATATAGATCAATTGTAAACTTACCTCGCTTTCTTCTCTTTACTCTTCTTTTTCCTTTATCTCAGCATTTAGTTCATTTACAACTTGTTATGATCTTATAGAGAGATGATTTTTCTAGTTCTTGAAATCAATATTACATGAACTAATTGCTAAGCTAAAGGAAATATCAGCATAAATCGTTTATCAATATAGTTGACAAAACCAAAAACTTTCCGCCACAAAAATATGCCTGAAATACTAAATAATAGTATTTGTACTGACTATTTTTTAGCGGAGTACTCACTATGACAATGCAGCAGCTTTTCAGCCTTGCTCTGATGAGGTATGCACAATTTTAACTGCGTAGAAACTAGGATTTTTTTTAAAAAAAAAGAAAAACTCGACCTACAGCTACGGGTATATGACAGCCCTAGAATATTGCGTTAAGAAGAAAACTTTTTCAACTAGGATGAGAAAAAATTCAAATCCCTACACTATTCATACACAGGGACACCTACAACCTTAATTAGACATATGCTTTGGTGTGAGACAAACAAGAGGACTTTTTTAAACTCAGCCTAAAATTAGCTCTCATGGCGAGTCGAGCTCAGGAACTGAGTACTACTCAAACCACTTATCCAAATTAGGCCCTTTCACAAAACTAGAAATTAGTCAGTCCAACACAATTTGGTTCACAGTTAGGGTTTAGGGGTGCCGCCGCCGCCACCACCGCTTGCGGCCCCCGTTCCCCCGCCTCCGGCCTCGTGGTGACGCGGAGTGGGGGTCCGTCTCGTTTACAGTTTTTCTGTCGTCATAGGGTCTTAGTCCAGTCCTAGGTCTAGGGTTTGCTCGCCGTCGATGTTCGGCGGCGGAGTTAGGTTTTGCCGGAGAAGCGTGGCTCCTTTGCGGTTTGGTTGTCCTGGCGATGCTGGCGATGCGGAAGTGGCGGTGGCGCAGCGGAATAACTTCTTCCAGTCTCTTCCGTTCTCCGATGGCGATCTACTCCGACGTCAATGGAGAGGCTGGGGAGACCTCTCTTGGAGTTGAGGGCCGATGCATCGTTGTCTTCTTCAGGTGATGATGTTGTTGACCCTGTTAATCTCGAGGAAGATGTTCTTTGGTGAAAACCTGAGCTCTGCTCGGGTTGCCGGCGATGGAATCGAAGGATGCGTCGTGGGTACAGGAGTTGGCCGATGCGCTTGGGAGGCAACGTCGGCTGATTCGCCCAGAAGTAAGTCCTCCTCTGCGGCCTCCACCCTGTGGAGTTTGACTCTGGTGCCTGACGACGATTGGTATGCGGCTTCGATGGCGGTGATGAATGGATCTCTGAAGGTTTCGAGGAAGATGAACAGGAGTTGTGAACTTATTTGTAATTTTCCTTTTCTTTGGAGTCCTGTCTGTAAAAGGGCTGGTGTAATGCACCTAGAATGAATACATATTCCTTCTCAAGAAAAAAACTAGAAATTAGTCACGCAAAGAATGAATAAAATGTTTAGGTGAGCAAGAGTACTTGTTTACTTCTACTTTAGCCAAGTAGATGCTTTTGTTCGATGATTTTGCAAGACAACACTCAAAAGTTAATGAAGCCGGGCACAAAATCCAACCATCTCCTAAAAAACCAGGCCATTAATGGTGGCAAACATTTTTATTTACCGAGACCCTTACATTTGCCCGCCTCGTAAAATCGATTTACGGAGGCAAATGTCTTAAGCAAACCGTCTTAAAAAATAGTCTATTTTCGAAGGCGATCACTTTAAGTTGACTGCCTTAGTAAATTAAAGTTGGAGAATATTTATGGGTTATTACTTTTACCCCTACATCTTGGAAGTCTATTATAAGTTGCAACTTCTATCTTGTTTACCCTTTCCAAATCGTTGAGCACCCGATTTGAAAAAAAAAAGTCTGTTTTTAAGTTAGAGAGCCGTATGGAAGGATTCATTTTGCATAGACAAATGTACCACCAGGGCTAACGAGATTTTTTTGGGTTTTTTTTTTTAGGGGTCAACGAGATTGATGGAGACCAGAGCCAAAAGAATTAAGAAACGGACGAACATGTCCCTGTCTTCACGCACGCACGTGACGTAGCTCGATCCGCATTCAGCGACAAGTGGCCCAACATGGGAATGTGCGTGTGCTCTTCTCCAACTCAGTTAATTAAAAAAAAGCAAAGAATGAAACCATTGAAATGGCTGTCACATCACACTTGGACGCCGTCGTACGAACCAGGCAAATTAACCAGAGGACGGACTGCGTCAGCCAGCGAGCCGGCCAGCTTCAGTTTCCGGTCCGGCCGGACGGCCGGCCGGATCAAAATACAGGAGTTGCTTCTCCCTCGCCGGCCCAAGTCTTGCGTTGTTCCAGTCGTCTGTCGTCGTTGGCGCCGGCATGCAGATGCAGATGAGAAATGGCTGCGTGAATACGCACACAGACAGGAACAGGACTTGACGAGTTCACAAGACATGAGTAGTAAATACTAGTAGCTAGTGTGTTGGATGAGGTATACGTTGGTTTGGTTGGAAGGCAGGTGGCCGTCGAAGTTTTCAACTAGTTTTGATTCTTCTTTTTCAGTAGAGCTATACTTGCTCCTGCATCATACTGATTCTCTAGAAGCAAAATATGAAGCATTTTTGGTGCGTCCCTGCACCGGCTTCTCGCGTGCCGCTCTAGCATCGGAGCGGGCGAAACCGCACAAAATTAAATGAGGTCGCACGCCAAAAATTAGCTCCTCTGTTCCAAAAGGCTACGGCTCCTCCCATGGAAGTATGGAACATTGGAGCATGCACATCCAAGCACCGCTAAACGTGTCCTTAGTTTTATTCGTTTTAGAATATCAGGTTATCACGAAACTATCTTCCAAGTTCGAAAAAGTCATAGCTCAAAGCTCCCTCGGATGTTCCTTTTGCAATCAAACTAACTCCATGGTACCAAAGAGAAACCCCATCGCATACCATACATAGCTTTTCCTAAGTATCTAGACAATATGTATGTCTAGGTGAGTAGCTAAGCTATGTATGTAGAAAATTCAGAACAACCTATAATTTAGAATGGAGAGGGTTATTAAGAATTACAAATTGCCCATGATAGCATAAGTGCATAACAACTACTTTGTTTTTTGCGAATAGCTTAACAACTAATTTGATCCGTTCTTTTATCTAAAAATGTCGTTGTTTGGGTTGGTATGGCTTTACACTTACACAGTCCCATGTAGGTCCAACCAAAACCAGCAAGACTTTTCCAAACCCAAAATGCTGCTTCTGCTACTCCTTCTCCGTTCTCCCTCGCCGGCCTGGCGGCGGTAGGATAAGTCTTGCGTTGTTCCCAGTCGTCTATCGGCGCCTGCATGCAGACGAAATGGCTGCGTGAATACGTATACAGACAGGCACAGGACTTGACAAGTTCACAAGACATGCATCAAGACGTAGTGTTGGATAAGGTATATACCATCGGTTGCAAAGCAGGACGCCGTCGAAGTTTTCAGCTGGTTCTTCTGGCTGCTGCCATATGAACGAAGCATTTTGTCCGTTTCTGTAGAAGCAAAATTTCACCCTTGGACACTCAGTTGGAGTACTATGAATTGGTATGGCGCACAAAGCCAAATTCTTAGTTTTGTAGTATTTCTGACTATTATTAGCAAACTATTTTTGTCAGGAAAAATCCTGGTAGCACTGTATATGCATGGAGTTGGTATCCTGGCTTTACACAGCTGCAGGTCCAACCAAAACCAACAAGACTTTTCCTAACCCAAAATGAACTATTCTTCGATTCCCTGACCATTTTTTGACCACTTTTCTTGTGTTCTATTTTATTCTTCTACCATGTGCCGTTTGGTCAACTCCTTTCTGTTTCCGGTCTCCAACCAATTAATGAGAGCATCATGCAATGCCATTGTACTACGTTTAATATACACATGATGCCTTGTGGATGAGCCACTGGTTGAGTACAGAGAACGAAGTTGCTGGAAACCTTGTCTGCTAAACAAGCAGTTTTCTTATTCCTAAGTTTCATAGGAAATATAGAAGTGTTGCATTTTTTTTCATTTGTATATTGTCAAATTCCAATCAAATTCCAATCTATATCTCTTATAAAAGAAAGTTAAACCCCACAAGAATGGATATCTCTCTATGCAAGCTATCCACATTAGCAGTCCGCTGGCGATTCAAGATATATACGAAAGCAAGATATCCATGTCAGCAATCCATATTTTCCACTAATGAGCATTTATTTGTCCATATTAATAGACCGCGCCATCCATTAATATTTATTTGTAACAGTTTATCCTTTCATGCAACTAAATATAAATCGTCTAATTTCATTTCAAGTCATTTGCGGTCATGTAGGAAATGCGTAGGGTATCCTTCTACTTTCTATAAATATTGTACAAATAGAAATGAGAGGACTGTCAAGGCATCTCTAATAATGGTCTGTTTGCACCACAACTCGATTATTACAATATAGATTATACATAGTTTTGTTATAGTTAGGATTATGGATGATAATGATCAAAGTGTTTGGGTTAATGGATTATGGTGATTGATTATGTGGGTTAATTTGAGAAATTTCTACATTATTCTTTATGTAATTAGCAAGTTGGACAATCAGTTATGGGGCAAGTTGGATTTTTAGTACCTCACCTAGTTTATTAGATAATGGTAATCAAGAGTTTTGATTATAATAATCTATCATGTAATCAAGCCTATTTGGATAAAAAAATAGTTATTTCATCAAATTATTATAGTCGGAGGGGTATTAAACAAGACCTAAGATAGAGGTCATCCAAGTACATAGAGGTCATCCATGTTATTCTTTGCCCTACATGTGGAGTTAAGGAATAAAAAACGAAAAGATTGCCAACTATACTGGTAGCTAAGTAGCAATAGGTTTGGTACATGTATGGAATATATATATATATATATATATATATATATATATATATATATATATATGTATGGGGCCGGCAACAAGGGGGACTTTCGTCATCTGCTCTGATAACGATACCCTAGCAAAACCAGTAGCCGTTATGTTTGAGTTGGTGTATGCTTCCAAACAGAGAAGTCGTTTCTTTTTATGTTTTGAAATGAGTGAAATGCACTGTAGGTCCTTTAACTTGCAGCAAAGTCTCATCTGGGTCCGCTAACTAGGAAACCAGACATCCAACCCAACAAACTTGTGCACCGTGTTCATCTAGGTCCAACAGCTGTATTGGAGCCTGGTTTTGCTGACGTGGCCTGGTTTTCCTGGAGTGGGCCGGCCCAGTTTGCACAGGCGGGTCACGTGAGCAGCGCGTGACCGAGGGGGTCATCTTCAACCTCCCGCCGGCTGCCCTAGCGGCGGCGCTGGCGCGGCAGTCCTTCGCCGGCGGTGGGATTTGGGCAGCGCTGCGGGCACTAACGCGGCCTACGCGACGATGCGAACTTCCTGAGCCTACTAGTGCCACGCCGGACACAACGACGCAACGATGCTGGCGGCGGTAGCGGAGCGGCGGCGCTGCGGCACGGCGGGGAGCCTAACCGGAGCCCCTCCGGCGAAGCTAAGGCGAGGAGCATGACCAGCGAAACTAGGCGAACAGGATGCACCGTGCAATCGACAAAACCGACACCCAGACGACACAGCACCGAGCGCCGCGGCGGCGGCAAGCAGAGCTCCGGCCAGCACCGGTTGTACGCGGCTACAAGGCGACTCCGACCCAAACGAGGACACGAGCAGCTGCAGGAGCTCACCGCGGGCACGGTGTGCTCGAAGATGAGGCGGTTGAGTGGTCGAAGATGGGAGTTTGGTGGCAGCAGGATGGTCGGCGGCGGAATCCGGCGGCACGAAAGGCGTTCCCGCGGTTCCTGTCCACCAAATAGAAGACCAAGGAGAACCCTGTGAGCACAAGATCAAGGAGAATACGAATTTCATGGCTAATTAGAACGAAAGTCAATGATGGCGAAGCTAGGCGACGGCGGATCACGGCGGCTCGGCGGCCGGCCGCGAGGAAGAAGACGGCGCGCGGGCGACTCTAGTCGAGGAGGAAGGC
The DNA here is from genome assembly GCA_018135685.1 of Themeda triandra. Classification (NCBI taxonomy): domain Eukaryota; kingdom Viridiplantae; phylum Streptophyta; class Magnoliopsida; order Poales; family Poaceae; genus Themeda; species Themeda triandra. The sequence goes on along the minus strand of JAENPR010000579.1, from coordinate 305,882 downwards.
CATTATCATGTTCTCTGGGTTCGCAAGGACGAGACGGACGCGTTGGTGTGGTTGGTTTGGCTGGAAACCGAACGACGGCAACGGCGAGCGGTGGCGGAGCTCGGGGCGGCAATGGCGGAGGCGGCAAATGGATGGGGACGAAGCCGTCCACCTCGACCATATGCAGGGACATGAGCGCGGGCGGGACGACACGTCAGAGCGGCGGACACCACGCAGCTGCTGCGGTTGCCAGCGCAACACGGCGAGGGCGGCGACGCGGTTTGGAAGCTCTCCGAAGGTCGCCGGCGTCGAAGCAGGTAGAGCAGGCTGGACACCAAAATTACCTAAGTGCCCCTGCAAACTGGGCCGGCCCATTCCAGGAAAACCAGGCTACGTCAGCAAAACCAGGCTCCAATACCGCTGTTGGACCCAGATGAACACGGTGCACAAGTTTGTTGGGTTGGATGTCTGGTTTTCTAGTTAGCGGACCCAGATGAGACTTTGCTGCAAGTTAAAAGACCTACAGTGCATTTCACCCTTTTGAAATTAGAAAAGTCCTCACTACAGACCTAACCAAACCAGACAGTTTCAAAAAAAAAAAAAGACCTAACCAAACCAGACTTTTCCGAACTAATAACTTGAATTATTGATTCTTTATTACCACTTCCATCGACTAAGTAGATCACAATAAATCCAAACGTTCTGTACAGTATGAACAGGACTTTTTTTTATATATATGACTTGTCAAGGAAAAAGATTTTATATTTAGATACCAGCTGAAAACAAAACATACTGTAAGCTATCCCATATAATATTAATCGTTACATGCTTTTATAGAAAAAACATAGTATTTTCTTACAAAGGAAAATAAAATAATAGTTCCATTCTTAACTTTCAGTTTTTGACATTATTCTAGTATTTCTAAAAATAAACTAATACAATTCCAAAATCGCAATAAGCCATGCACCGTTTAGATTAGTTAAATGACGATAACCATCCATCCAAAAAAATCATTTAGTTTTCAGATATCAGAAAGTTTCAGTTAATGCGCCTTTTTTTTTTTTGCAATTTCGATCTAATCATGTATGCTACCATAAAGAATTACAGTGTATACTATGTTTGAGTTAGTGGAAATTAAATATTAACATTCTTCTAGAAGACAATGAACGTGACAGGTCAGGTTATGTTTTACCAATAGCTCAATATGTACTCCTAGTACTAGAGAAATGAACCATAATTAATAGTCTCTGACATATATGTCTTTACACAGTGCCATGCGCGCAGGCCCATGGCCAGCCTAGACTTTTTCCTAACCCTTCTGGAACCATTCCTTGCTTACCACTTTTGGCCACTATGTTTATTTTTCTCTAACACCAGCCAATTTGTCACTCTCTGTCTACTTCATGCTCTCCAGCTATACAGCTATACTTAATTCAAGGGTTAGCATTTAGAAGCTAGCAAGAGCGTAGCTTGCAATACATTAGAGAGGGTCTGAGCGCCAAGGCGTGCTGTATTGAACTTTTCTCCATCTTAATATAAAAACAGATGCAAACTTTTTAATTGATAGAGAAACAAAGAAGCTAGTAAGAGCATCTGCAAGAACTTTCAAAACCCACTCCCAATCTTGAGTTGTTGGCAAGATAAAAAAAAAACTCTCCAACAACTCTTTATGTCAACTCTCAATCTTTCTAGACTTGAGAAAATCGTTTAGAATCGCGAGGAAGACACACGCGCCTATCCAGTTGGCCAACTTGGAGGTGGGAAGAACATGCAAAAATTAAGAAAAAGTACAGAGTTCCTAATGTAAATGTATAAGAGGGAAAAAGTATTGAAGTAGCATTCCTAATGCAAATGTATAAGAGGGAAAAAGTATTGAAGTAGCAAGTGTGACTTGACAATAGTCTGAAATTCCCGATGCAAAATAGCTTTCTCTAATTTTTTAGGAGCAAGATATTAGAAATGATTGGGTTTTCACGATGTGGTGAAAATAGTCAGAAAACTCCTAAGTATGGTTGTATAAAGAGTTTTCACGATTGCACTGAGTAGGTGGTTTGCACGGATGCAATTGTGAAAACCCTCTATACAACCATACTTAGGAGTTTTTAAAAAATTTAAAACTTTGCACATTGTTAGCGTATCTATAGATACACATTATCACAAAATTTTGGATTCAAACTCCTTTTATATAAATTCATATGAAAATAACAAATTTCACTTGCATATGCACTAGAGGACAAAATTCTAGAAGTTTTGTCCTCTAGTACATATGCAAGTGAAATTTGTTATTTTAATATGAATTTTTACATAATGAGTTGAAATCCTAAATTTGTGACAATGTGCATCTATAGATATACTATTGATATGTATGGTTTCAAATTTTTTGAAAATTTCTAATGTGGTTTTCACGGATTGTACTGAGTAGATGGTTTGTACTGAATATTTTGCCCTGCACTGAATATTTTGCCTTAGAGAAAGGCAACAAATATGTTATTGCTAGTTTTTTTAACTTATAAATTCTCATTGATTTATCATTGATAAGGTTGCTATGATCAGAGGTTATACTTAGACCTAGTGAGGGCATGAGCTTCTACACATCCCCTGAATTGATCCACCTTTACTTTTTTTTTTGAAACTTGATCCACCTTAGTACTTGCTAGATGGTGCAAAAGCAAATTTCCTATTGGTCAGGTCAGACGATAAAGGACCCGGCACGATACCGGGCGCACGGCCGTCCGGATTAAGTAAACGAGAATCCCCGGTGAGAATATTAAAAACACATATGCCCAGCCCGGCCCAGATGATCTGGTCACTGCATTGACCGGTCAGCATCAGTGACCCAGCCCTTCCACTCCTCCATTTCCTGATTCCTTCGTATAAAACCACACACCTCGTGCCCGTGGCCTCTCATCGATCTCGTCTTCTTCTTCCTCTACGATCGCTCAAGAACCAGCAAACCAGTTTGACCATCCATCTGCCGAGAGCATCGTCCATCTCCCCGGCCGGCGACCCGCGACATGCTGCTGCACACCGTCAGGTTCCTGTGCTCCGTCGTCGCCGCCTTCGCGCGCCTGGTTCGTGAGCTCCGCAAGAAGGCGTCTGCCATGGCAGTACTCGCTGCTAAACAACCCGCCGTGTCGCCCATCGGTCTGATAGCATCCACGCCTCTCCCGAAGCGTAGGAAAACGCTTGCCCTCCCGGAGAACCTGCTCGTTGCGCCGCCACCACCACCGGCGGTTGTGCTTCCTCTTCCAGCTGCAGTGGTGTCCGCCGAAGACGTCAGTGGGGTCGGGATAGTAGAGCAACCAAAACAAGCTCAGAGTCAGAGCGTGGTCAAGACGAAGGCCGCGTGGGCGGCCAAGAGGAGGCCGTCGAGGCTCGTGATACCGGTGGCGAACGACGCTGGCGAGGTCGCCGCCTGCTGGGCCGCGGCTGCCGCGTCGGCGAAGGAGGCCAACGTGGAGGTGGAGGGGGACGGGTTTTGGGTGGCAAGTAGAGCAGGACCCAGGCATGCCATGGAGGATGCGTATGCTGTGGTCACTGACAAGAATGATGCAGATTCTCAGCTGGTAATTGAATCTTTGCCATCATGTGAAAATGTTTCATGCTCATTATATATCTTTAGTATGCAAAGTTTCACCACTTATAGTTTACACTGTTTTTAATTTCCTCACATATAATCTATGTTACCACAATTTGCAAGCATTATATTGGTTTAGAGAGTTCCTTTTACAAGTTTTTTAGATACAGTAATGAAATATCTACAGATCTATACTACTAGCTGGAGCAAAAAATTGTTATCTTTTGTTATAAAAAATTATGTTTATTTAAACTATTGTTGTGAGTGTGAAGTAAATCATCGAGGTGTATCCCAAATAGTTAGGAAGTCTCAGATGGCATGATCAAATATAATTATATACTTAACACATGTTCTATACTATTATAACCCAATAAAAAAAAGCTACATACCGGTATCCTCACTCTCACTCTGCCTCTGAGCGAAGCATATACGTAGCGGATAGCTCGATCTGTTTTGAGTTGACCCAGTAAAAGACCGACGTTACAGTTACACTCAACACCGAAGAAATATTAATATTGCAAAACTTTATTAAATCTCACTCTCAACTCCATTTCTGGCAGGCATTCTACGGTGTGTTCGACGGCCACGGCGGCCGCACGGCCGTGGACTTCGTCTCCGAGCGGCTCAGCAAGAACGTGGTGTCCGCGGTGCTCGCCGCCGCGGGAACGGAGACGCGCGGCGAAGCATCGTCGGAGGAGGACGCCGTCTCGGCGGCGATCAGAGCGGCCTACTTGGCCACCGACAGCGAGCTCCTCACGCAGCATCAGGTTTGTGACAACGACGCCTACGCACGTTAGAGGTTCCTTCGTTTGTTTACCGGGTCTACGCACTTTCCGACGTTGAACGCGTCAAAAAGCTTCTTTTGTTGTTGCGAAAGGCACATGTCTTTTCTGGATTATCATGTGATGGTGACTAGGGTTTAGAGGACGTACGTACAGTCCTAGCTTGCCGTGTCCTTAGCGTCTTCGTAAAAAGAAATTCAAAATAAAAAACTTTTGAAATTTCAATGTGAATAACGTCTGATTTGTTTCCTCTTTTGAACTAACGCAGGATGCAAGCGGCGGTGCGTGCGCCGCGACGGCGGTGGTGAAGGGCGGCGACCTCTACGTGGCGCACCTGGGCGACTGCCGCGCAGTGCTGAGCCGCAACGGCGCCGCGGCCGCGCTGACGGCGGACCACACCTGCGCCAAGGAGGACGAGAGGGCGCGCATCGAGCGGCAGGGAGGCTACGTGAGCCGCAGCGGCAGCGGCGTGTGGCGTGTGCAGGGCAGCCTCGCCGTGTCGCGCGCGTTCGGCGACGGTGCCATGAAGCGGTGGGTCGTCGCGGACCCAGCGGTCACCAGGGTGCCCCTCACCGCCGGCTGCGAGTTCTTGGTCATCGCGTCCGATGGGCTCTGGGACAAGGTCAGCAACCAGGAGGCTGTAGATGCTGTCGCCAGGTGCCGGGCGACGGCTTGCAGGGAGCTGGTGGACATGGCGCGGCGCAGGGGAAGCAGGGACGATGTCACAGTCATGGTAGTCGATCTCCAGAAGTTTGTAAGATAGTAGCTAGGATAATTGACGGATCGGAACTGATGGACCGGAAACACTAACTGACCAACACGTTTCACCTGGGTTTTGATCGAGGGAAAGAGGTGAAAGTGAAACGGAAGATGATAAACTGACTGACCACAATAGCACACAGATTCTTCGTCGATTGTAGATATTCAGCATGAAGTTTCTTTATTTCCGAGGAGAAAATTAGTTGCCGTAAACATCATGCCGTAAACAGCATGATTTTGGGAGGGCTTCGGTAAACCATGGTTACCGTCCCCGTTTTGTAATGGTGTCAAAACTCCTTCCTGCTTAATGCATTACACGTCTAGGCGTGTTTAGAAAAAAAGTAAAGTAGTACTACCTGCTTAAAGCTAGCCATTTTTTGGCAGGAAATTTTAATTATGGTGTTTATTAGAATGATCTACTGAACTCATTTCCTTTTATAAGCTCTTATATTATATAACTGTCTGGGGTGTGGAAATAAGAGATGATGTGGAAATCCGAACTATCCAAATTCGCATCCACTAAAACTCTCAATATAGATACTCCCATATATGTATTTGTTTTAGTTAATATGGAAATTAAATAGATTTATCTAAATCTATTTTCTATTATTTTTCTATTTGTAATATATACTAGATCCGCATTAAAAAAGATCTGATAACATCTGTATCCATAAAGAATATATACTACTAGCAGGTGAAACTATCTAGAAGTGTAGGGAATTCTTAGCGATAGCTAGAATTCACCATTTGTAGAGGCAAGTGGAAAGCCAAACCACATTGAAAATGACATTTTGGAGGCGGTTTGTCCTGCCAATTGTCTCCAGAAAAAAGCAGGCATTTCAAGGGGTTGCAGGAAAGCTCAACTTCCTCTAAAAATCATTTCTAGAGGCAGGTCACTTCGTAACCATTTTTAGGGATAGTTTGGTACAGGGCTCCAGCTCATCCTAAAGTGGCTCTAATTTTATCTTCTCAATTGGAGTTGAAGACACTTTTGAAAACGTTTGGCAAAAAATAGCTCCACAACAATTGTGTAATAATTTGTGTCCAGGTTTTTTTTGACCGAATAATTTGTGTCCAGGTTGTGAGCAGAAGCCAGAAGAAACTATATTGTTGGACGATCTCCATGCAAGCAGATGTGGATTTTGGTAGAGCAATCTCTACCACTACAAAACGAAAGGCTGACGTAAAAATGGTTTGAGTATTAGTGACTGTGTCTCATCAGGAGGCACGCAGTTTTTATTTTTCTTAGAGGCAGGCAAAAGGTCATTTTGAATCGATATTCTCGGAGGTGGTTATCATGTCCACCTCAAGATTCGAATGCTCGATCTATTGCTCAACAACAGCACCTCCTTATCACTACATCACACACTCAGTTGTAAGTTATATATGACTTTTACAAATATTTCTTAATTTTGTATTGGATATTGTGGCTACTAAATGAACTCAAATAAAAACAGTTTCAACTAAAAAGTTTTAAATCTTTGTTAAGCTCTACACCTTTGGTATATGAAGTGTCTTAAAACAATTCAAAAAATTGAATGACAAAATATGTGAATTTAAAATAAATATTCAAGACACTAACAAACTAAAAATATCAAAAAGCTTGTCAACATCAAACATGCATACACTTTTGGAGTGAACTATGTGAACATTCATGGTCTTTTAGAAATTCTAGATTTTAAATTTCAAAATATATAAACTTAAAACACATATTTGGGACTCTCTATATGAGTTCTAAATAAAAAACATTTTGACTAAAAGTTGTTGATTGTATTGAGAATTACAACTTTCTTGTAGATGAACATCGGATGTTTCAAAATTTCAAATTTGGAGTTTTAAAATCCATGAAGTTAAAACAATATTTTGGGACTCAAATCAGTTTCAAATCAGTAACAACTTACAACTAACAACTTTTTCTGTCAATTGATTTTGTAGAGACAAGCGCTTAGAATGACCACTTTTTGTTAATAGAGATTTTTAGAGACGAACATGTTAAGATATCCATCTTTAAAAATCAATTTACAGAGATGCGTACTCTCTCTGTCCCATTGAAGATGTCGCCCGGGAAGCGTGTTTGTGAGAGGGACACGGATTTTCAACGACATCTTCAATGGGACGGAGGGAGTATGCATGTACACGACAGTCTTTGTTAATTTAGATGATTAACAGAGGCAACGCATCTAGGGCACCTACTTCTTCATCAGAGGTGGTCATTTGTCTAGAGGTGGTCATCTATCCATTTATGGAGTCGGTGTCTACTTAAGTTAACCAGAGAAGAGAACCCTTCTCCAAAAATTGTTTTTCTTGCATGTAGAAAGACTTGATCTAGTCTTGAACCAAAAGGAAACCAACGAATACGTCCTTGTTTTGAGGTTTCAGCATCATCAGTGTTGTAATACCATGTATGCACGTGATGCAACCAAGAACGGCTGGGCAAGGAATTGTTTATTTTTATTAGTAATACTTATATTTTTTTAGATAATGGACACTACAAGAAAAAGGAGTATTAACGATGGGATATGTGGTCATTAAAAGTACAAATGTGGTCGTTAAAAGTTATTAACGACCACAAAAGTGTGGTCGTCCATGGTCGTTAAAAGTTCCTTCGTTAATACAACTAACGACCACACAATATTTCCCGTCGTTAACTTTTCAACGACCGAACAATATGTGGTCGTTGATATCAGACATATAATGACCACATTTTGAATAATAACGACCACATTTTTCATCGTTAATATTTTTACACCATCTATCATGAGGCACTAACGACCATGTTTTAATAATAACAACCACAATTTTGTAATGGATAATATTTGTGGCCACATTTACATTGATATTTTTTTAACATTGGCTACTTATTTATAACACCAGCCATGACACATTTTTCACTTCTGAGAAAATACAACTAATAAACTTGCAACATGGAATTATCATTTATCCAACTGTCAATACATAAAGATATATCTTTGAGAAGTACAAAGGTAGCTAACCATGAAAGTAACAACACCTAACTTAAAATCATTCCTATAATAAAAGCAGCAATAATCTATCATGAAGGTGAACACCCCTGCACTACTATAACTAAAATACTAATCTTTGCAACATTTTCCTCCAATAGCTTTGTCTTGTCAACATGGTGAAACCAGGAGTAACTTCAGTGTTAACACTATACAAACACATAACAATCAGTTAATACTTCAATGAACTGATGTCAGACTGCAAGACCTAAAAGAATGTAACTTGTTACCTTGTACATATCTATACCCATATCCATTATTAAAATAATTAACAAGATAGGTAATAATTATCTTTACAGTAAACTGAGGATTCTGCTCTTCGATAGAAACACCAGCATATGTCACCGAAACTAAGGTAATCCTACCTTATTTTACCTCAAAGTTTCATTGATGGACAAAGTTGTTTTCAGATATATGAAAGAGGCCCGCTAATTTAAATTTTGAATAGATGCAGAGCACATTGCTAAAATTAAGACTACACAAACTTAAGGAAATAATAATCTAAAGCAAGAATAAAATTTGGAAACTAACCTTTACTTCATGGCAAAAGAAAAAGTACTACTTGTAGCAACATTTGGCCAATATCTCCATGATTTGTATCCCCTTCGATGAAGTTAATACCTATTGCCTGAAACATGAGAACAAAAAGTGTTGGGGGACAACCGAACCTTGGGCACCTTGCCCGGGCCGAACCCCCGGTAGATTTGGCGAGGCCGCCGAATCACCCACATCCCGACAGCCATTCGGGGCGTCGCCGGACCGATGGCGAGTGCACCGACGGTTGCTATTCGGCGATGGGGCCGAATCCACTTGACAGAATTGTGTTATTTCATCATTTCCTCTTTTGCAGTTGGTTCGGCGGTGCTCCGCACTCTTGGGCCCAAGAAGAGGTGACACTGGCAATCGATGGCAGGTGGGGCTCCGGCGGTCGGCCACCCAGGAGACAAGGCTTAGTGCTGGAGGCTTAGACTGTTTAGCCCCTTGCCAGCGGTGGCACAGGGCTTTAGGGGGGAAACCCTAAGGGCAAAGTTGCCATGTAAATGCCCACGGGCAGCTATAAATATGCCTGAAGGGCAACCATGTAAGACAGATTGAGTATTGAGTAAAGAAGCAATTCCTTCCTGTTCGTTTTGTTTCTCTATTCGGGGTTCCAGGCTTTCGGCCTAGAACAACATTGGCGCCCACCGTGGTTGTTGCTTGCAACGGCCATGCCACCGAAGGGGAAAGCTAAGCTAGGATTCACCAAAGAGGCCTCCGCGTCTGGCCTCCGCGTCTACGGGCGCGGCGGATGGCGGGCATCATTCTTAGCCACCGGTGGGTGCTTTGGCACCAGCGGTGAATGCGGAGGCCGCTGGGACCGAGGCACCTGTTCTGCAGCCAGCTGGCCCCCCGGATCCTGAGGCGGGGGATGGAGTCCACGACGAGGAAGCCGAAGTCGAGGAAGAGGAGGAGCCGCCGGCAGCAGAGGATACCGAAAACGCGAAGCTTCTTAGGGTCCTTGAGGAGCGCTCTTCCAAAGTAGCAGAGCTCACAGCGGAGCGAAACTGCCTGGCCGGCATCGTCGCCGCGAGGAAGCGAGTATCATCCACCCAGGCAGCCATCGAGCAAGCGGTGGAGGAGGAAGCCAGGCTACTACACGAGATTCAGAGCTTGCAGGAGAGCGGATCCACTTCACCGAGGTTCACCAAGGACGTAATCTTCATCGGGGAAAAGCGCGGTGGCAGCACCACCGAAGCTATAGACATGGCCTCCCCCCTGTCCATAGCGATACAATGCCACCCCTGGCCTACGGGCTACAAACCAAAGATACCGCAGTACAATGGCAGATCCAACCCGAGGAAATTCATTTCGAGTTACGAAGCCTCGGTTCACTCAGCAGGAGGAAACAACGCCATTCTCGTGAAGTCCCTAATCATGGCGGTCGACGACGTCGCGCATGATTGGTACATGTCTCTGAAGCCGTTATCCATCACTTCATGGCAGCAGGCGAAGGCCGAACTGCTAACCACCTTCCAGGGGTTCCAGACCGACAAACAAACGACTGCGGATCTGACAAAACTTTTCCAACCTGATGATGAGTTGTTATCCAAGTATCTGGAGAGAATCATCCAGCTGAAGGCCCAGTTGCTGAATGTGTCGGATGACATCGTAATTGCAGCTGCAATAAAGGGTTTGAAAATCGGCCCGTGCACCGAAGCCTTGTCTGGTGATCCCCCGACAACCACCAAACAACTTTTCGAGCAGATGAGGAAGTTCGCCAGATCGGAGGATGACTTGCACAGGAGAAAGGCCGCGCGTCACAGTTTCAAGCAAACCACGCCAAAGAATCCGTCGCAGGCCCCGACGAAAGCCAGTCAGCAGAGCAGTCCGGTTCACAATGTGCAGCAGGATCTGGTTTCACAGCCGAGTGAGCCGGCGCAGCAAGGGTCTCAGCATGGTAGAGGCTCAGGAGGTCAGGGCCGCGGTGGTCGCGGGGGCGGCGGCGGAGGCCGCGGCAAAGGGCGCGGGAAGGGCAACCGGACCCATTACTGCGCGGTGTGTGGAGAGGACAAAGGCCATTTCACCAGAGATTGCAAATACACCCAGCTCGCGAAGCAGCAGTGGGAGAGAGACGAGTCCTCAAATTCAGCAGAAGCGCCAAAGCACGTATATCACGTGGCCCCGGCTCAGGTGTATCTTCAGCCAGCATACCGGGGCTATCCATCTCCGTACACTTGGTATCACCTGAACTATATGCAGTTCCAGCAAGCCCAGCAAAGCCGACCGCAGATCGCCCCGGTGCCGGCTCCGCCTTCGGCCCCTCCGCAGAATCAAGCCCAGAAACAGCAAACACAACCAGCACCAGAAAGTTCAAGGAAGCTGCAGCTGGTAAATTCGGTAGCCCCGGTGAATATGATGCCATCAAATGGTCACATCTACTCCATCACCGGGGGAACCAACCTGGACCACGAAAACAAGAGAGCCCACAGGGAGTACGTCAGAAGGGTGCACTCCATTTCAGTCAAGTGCCCCACCGCTAGACCTGCATGGAAAAACGAACCCATACCCTTTAGTGAGCAGGACATCCAGGTCCGGGATTACCCGCATAGCGACGCATTCATCGCCACAGCCTATGTTGCCGGATACACACTACACAACATTCTCATTGACAATGGTAGCTCGAACCGACATTCTATTCACCAAGGCTTTTGACGGAATGAAGCTCAACAGGAAAGATTTAGAGCCCGTCGGAAACGCCCTATTCGGATTCGGCGGTTAGAGGATTGACGCCATTGGCAAGAAAACCCTCACTGTAGCATTCAGTGAAGGCCAGAAGGTCAGAGCCGAAGAAATCAGTTTCGACATCGTCGACATACCATACCCCTACACAGCCATATTCGGTCGCGGCATCATCAACAAGTTCGACATCATAATCAACTAGGGGTACCTGTGCATGAAAATGCCTTCCCGGGCGGAATCATCGCCGTACACGGGGATCAGGTTGCCGCCAGGAACATCGACTGCAAGCCCATCCCGGGTTACAGCATGGTTCACGAAGTCAAGGAGACAGCACCCGATGACGACCAGAAGTTTCAGCCTTAGCAGAGAAAAGAGCCTAGAGCGGCACCATGTGAAGACATAGTTCAGTTGCCCCTTAGCTCTGGCAGACCTGACGAATGTGTACACATCGGATCTGGCCTAAACGCCGAAGAAAGAACTGAGTTACTAAAGTTCCTGTTCGAAAATCGCGATGTGTTCGCATGGTCGGCGAGGGATCTGCAGGGACTAAACCGGGAGCTGGCGCAGCACAGCCTAAACGTGGACAAACAAGCAAGGCCAAGAAAGCAAAAGCTCAGGAAAATGTCCGACGAAAGGGCAGCAGCAACCGAAGCCGAAGTACAGAGGTTGCTGGACGCCAGGGTCATCCGAAAGGTGCAGTACCCGGAGTGGTTGGCCAACGTGGTACTGGGAAAAAAGAAGAGCGGGAAGTGGCGAATGTGCGTGGATTTTACAGACTTCAACAAGCACTGCCCCAAGTACCCGTACCCGTTGCCTCGCATAGACAAGCTGGTGGACATTGCGGCGGGATGCGAAATGATGAGCCTCCTCGATTGTTTCTCGGGGTATCACCAGATATGGCTAAACCCTGAAGATAAGGAAAAGACAAGTTTCATCACACCCGCCGGAACGTTCTGCTACCGCCGAATGCCAGAAGGCCTCCAGAATGCTGGCCCTACCTTCTCCCATATGACTAACGAAGCTTTTCGGGAGCAGAAAAAGAAGAACAATCTTGTGGCATATGTGGACGATCTGGTGGTCAAGAGCGACGAAAAGCAATCGCACATCGAAGACCTCAAAGCGACGTTCGCCAGCCTTCGTGCCAGCGGACTGAAACTTAACCCGGAGAAGTGCATATTCGGCATACGCAAGGGAAAGCTATTGGGGTGTCTGGTATCGGCAAGAGGCATTGAGGCCAACCCTGAAAAACTCGCAGCCATCATGAACATGAAGCCACCAACAAGCAAGAAGGAAGTGCAGAAGCTTACGGGGCGTATTGCAGCTCTGAGCCATTTCATCTCCAGGTCAGCCGAGAGAGGGCTGCCCTTTTTCAGGGTGCTGCGAGAAGCTGATGCATTCGACTGGGGCGCCGAACAACAACAAGCGTTCGAGGACTTAAAGGCATACTTGACTAAGCTAACCACGCTTTTGAAGCCCGAGCCGAATGCCACGCTCATTCTGTATCTCGCAGCATCTCGGGCTGCAGTCAGTGCAGTACTCATCCAGGAGAGAGAGCATGAGGGGAAGCTACACCAGTTCCCTATATATTTCATTTCGGAAGCACTGTCCGGGGCTAAGCTCAACTATTCAGAACTGGAGAAAATCGCTTACACTGTGGTTATGGCATCAAGAAAGCTGAAACTCTACTTCCAAGCTCATGTAATTCAGGTCTTGTCCGCGCAGCCACTAGAAGCTTTATTTCGGAACGTCGAAGCAGTGGGCTGGATCGGAAAAATGGGCCGCCGAGCTAAATCAGTACGCCATTCAATTCGGGCATAGAGCCGCAATCAATTCACAGGTTCTTGCCAACTTTATCGCAGACTGGACCCCAAGCGGGAATGATCCCACCAGGGAGTTTTCTGAGCCCGAATGGACCACGCACTACGATGGCTCCTGGTGCAGCACCGGAGCGGGTGTTTCGGCGATCCTGACACCGCCGTCTAGCCCGAGAATACGCTACGTGGCGCGGTTGCAGTTTTTGTCCACCAACAATTCGGCGGAATATGAGGCAGTCCTCTTAGTGCTGAGAAAGCTAAGGGCCCTGGGTGTGCACTGTTGCGTCATCAAGTCCGATTCGCAGGTGATCGTAGGACACATTCAGAAGGACTATGTTGCCAAAGAGCCTGAGTTGGCGAAATACCTGTCCGCAGTAAGAAGTATGGAAAAAATTTTCACCGGTTTCACCCTGAGATACATTCCCAGATCAGAAAACTCGGAAGCTGATGAGCTGGCCAAGGCAGCGGCCCAGGTTTCATCAATGCCACCAGATGTGTTCTACCAGGTCCTAACTACTAAGGCGGTCAAAGAGGAGGAGGAGAACCCAGCTACAATTCACGCCATCACAAGCGATGACTGGAGATCCCAGATTTGGGCCTATCTGCAAGGGACTTACGAGCCTTCGTCCAAAAAAGACGAGCAGCGCATGGCATCCAGGACAAAGCAATTCTCCATTGTCGGGGAAAGTCTGTACAAGGAAGGGGTGGTCGCCCCCCTACTTAAATGCGTTAGTAGGAACGAGGGAATCCAGCTGCTAACCGAGATACATTCGGGGTCATGCGGCGCGCACAGAGGACCGCATGAGATCGCTCACAGAGCCATGAGGCAGGGTTTCTACTGGCCAACCGCGATGGAAGACGCCAAAAACATAACGCAAACGTGCAAAGGCTGTCAGATGTTCGCAAAGCAACAGAACGCTCCGGCAAACCCCACAAAACCAGTGTACCCCACATGGCCACTACAACGGTGGGGGGTCGACATAGTGGGAGCACTTCCACCGGCACCGGGGAATTTGAAATACGCCGCGGTGGCCCTGGAATACTTCACCAAATGGGTCGAAGCCAAGCCACTTCTAAGATAACTTCAGGTACACTAACCAATTTCGTGTGGCAAAGAATTATATGCAGGTTCGGTGTACCCGCCTATATCACCATCGACAATGACAAGCAGTTCGACTCAACATAGTTCAGAACATTATGTGAAGAGCTCAGAATAAAACTGTCTTTTGCGTCGGTCAATCACCACACGTCCAATGGAGCAGTCGAAAGAGCAAATGGGGACATCTTCGGCACCATTTCCAAGTCGCTTGAAGATGCAAAGAAAGGGAGATGGGCTCAGGAGTTGGTGACAGCTGTCTGGGGCCACAATATATCCAGGACCAGAGCAATGGGGTTCATGCCATTCAGGCTGTTATTCGGCGGGGAAGCCATAACCCCTGAAGAGGTGAAGCTTGGCTCCTTCCGAACTGAGATCTCCCCAACAAACCCAATCCAGAGAATGATGGAAGTTGAAGTCTCCGACCACCGAAAGAGTCAAGCCGCTCTGAACCTCGACGCCTACCACGCCGAAACAAAAAGTTGGAGAGACAAGGTCCTCAGGAAAAGCCTCGCTCCGGGCGACATGGTGCTCATCAGGCAACCAGACAAGCAGGGCAAGTTGCAGCCCCAATGGTATGGACCGTATATCATCACAAGGATGATCAAGGCGGGCGTCTTTACTCTGGTGACCGAAGACGGCACCGAATCGACACACACCTGGAACGCAGACAACCTGCGTCGCTTCTACCCATGACTTTATGCTCCGAAAAAGGAGTTGTAATCGTCGCCTTTTCTTTTCTTACTGCATTCGGTTATGACACCTAAAGACATTCTGGGCTCTGCACTCTTTTTCCTCACTGAGGCTTTTTAACGAGGCATCCCCTGTAATAATTGCCATTGCATTTGATGTTTTATTTCGCACAAAGTTGTCGCTACTTGAATACTTGCACCGAAAACGGCCAAGCTAACAAGCTCGGCCATATATTCGGCATTATTTCTCAGGTTGCAAGCAACCTCATCAGCCAAAAATGGCTGCACTTGAACTCCCCAAAGCTTAGGGGGTGTACTGATGTTCTCCAGCTCAGCAAAGTGAGCAGAGTCCACCATGAATCAAAGCAGCCAATCAGGCATAGTAAAGACAAGGATATTTGTCAAACAATCAATGCATGGTTAGGTTAACGCATTTATAACCCCTAGGGTGTGAAAGAGCCTATATAAGCACGACCTTCTCCCCTTAGAATTCCCATAAGTAACAAAGTTCTGCCAAGTCTCAGCCGCAAAGCAAAGCATCGCCTAAATGAGAGGCCCCGTTGCCACGCATTTAGGAGTAGGAAGCACCAGGAAAAGGTGGATTCGGGAAGCTAGGAGAAAGGCTACTTCCAAACCATCACCAACTGCATCTAGTTTCAGTGTTCCTGGCAAAGCCCATTCGGCGTACGCCAGGCCCTCACTAACCACTGAAAGAGACGTGCCCATAGCCGCGTTCTGTTCCGCAACACCAAGCGGCCACGGATAGCGCCATCGGCATCCGGCAAGTCAGATCCGGATGATGGTACAAAGAAGCGCTTCATCAATGTCAGTTTCTGGATCCTCTCCCCTGATTCTAAGGTCACGGTTGCCGGGAGCAGCATTCTGGTCGTCACCATCAACCATGGGGGCTTCACCAACCAAAAACCAATGGGCATTTGACGCTAGATCCCCTAGCTCCAGGACGGCATGTACCGTCATGCCATGATATATCAATTAATAACGCGCGAGCTGCTCGTCGTCAGAAGCTGCTCATCTTCGCGTACCGGCCACAAACTGCAGGGCCGCATTTGGCACTAAAGTCGAGTGCGCCCACCTTGACCGCAAATGCAATTCACACATACGCAATCTGACGGTCGCGGTGCAAAGTCGCAACGGAAACGCTTTGTACCCCAGCTTTACCTGGCAAAATTGTAAGCCATTGTCTCGGCTCTGTAATCCAGCGAATAATCTTGCGTTTCCTCATTATAAATTCTCTCAACAAAATTTCCATTCAGCCTTGAACCCAAAACACAATCGCGTCCTTCTTTTCGACTTCAACAAGTTGGGGGGACGGTGTTTTTCAAAAATGAATTCGGCGTCGAAGCCGAAACACGGTCGCATCCTTCTTTTTGACTTCAACAAGTCGGGGGGACGATGTTTTTCAAAAGCGAAATCAGCGTCGATGCTGAAACACAGTCGCATCCTTCTTTTCGACTTCACCAAGTCGGGGGGGACGACGTTTTTCAAAAACGAATTCGGCGTCGAAGCCGAAACACGGTCGCGTCCTTCTTTTCGACCTCAACAAGTCTGGGGACGGCGTTTTTCAAAAATGAATTCGACGTCGAAGCCGAAACACGGTCGCGTCCTTCTTTTCAACTTCACCAAGTTGGGGGGGGGGGACGACATTTTTCAAAAACGAATTCAGCGTCGAAGTCGAAACACGGTCGCATCCCTCTTTTTTTCGACTTCAACAAGTTGGGGGGGACGGCACTTTTCAAAAACGAATTCGGCGTCGAAGCCGAAGCACGGTCGCGTCCTTCTTTCGACTTCAACAAGTCGGGGGATGGTGTTTTTCAAAAATGCGGCGTCGACGTCGAAACTCGATCGCGTTCTTCCTTTCGGCTTCACTAAGTCGGGGGGGCGTTTTTCGAAACCACACTCGATGCCAAAACCGAAATGCGTTCGGATAAAAGGATGGCGTCCAACAATACAATGCAAGTACGACTGTTTTACAACCAAGAGTCCATTCGGCCATACACGCCGAAACATAAAAAGTTAACAAACTTAACACAAGTCCAACCATGCATTTCACCAAGTCGCATAAGCTTAACAGAGCCCAACGTCAAGACGGCAACATCGCCAAAATCCGAAGTCAAGCGGCGGGGGTGTCTCTCGCTTTGTCGGTCTCAGGGGCCGGCGGCGGCGAAGACCTTTCGGTGACCTCTGGATTCGGAACAGACGCCGAAGTAGGACGGGTAGAAGCAGTAGCAGCTGCGTCACCAGGGGTTGAGCCAGGAAGTTCCGTGACCTCGCGCCTCGGGGTACCCGCATTGGACGACCCCTCCCTCTCGTCGCGGGCCTGAATGTAGGCCTTGACTTTGGCCTTGATCGCTTTCCCCTCTTCCTCATCATGCGAAAAGCATAAGTCAGTATAGTCATCCGACTACAAAGGTGACGTGTTAAGATTCGTCATGCGCAACGAAGGACTAGTGCATACCTTGGCATGAGTAAGGGCGGCACGTAGCAGGCTCAGGTCCCGGCCGCCGGACCCCCAAAACCCATTGAAGAACCACTTCCGTGAAGCTTCATCAGCCTCGGCGTCATGGGCCCAATATGCATTAGCATTCTTAGTGGCCTCCACTCGGGCGAAATGGTCGCACCCGCCATCCTTGAGGGATTTGCAAAGGGCACGAATGCTCTCAAAAGCAGCATATTCGTGCCCAAATTCAACCAGCCCCTCAAGGGTGCCGAGCCCCCCATTCAGCAGCCGAATTTTCTCCAGAGTTGAGGTTCTAGAAACCGGGGTCAGAAATTCCTCCCCAACCCCCGAGGTCATACGCTGCATGAGGGCGATGGCTTCTTCAACTGCCATGCCTATGTTTCGGTGGTTTGTCCGATAATGCTCCATCTTCCCGTTCACCTCGTCCACGACCTTCTGCTTCTCTGCCAGCAATTTCTCTTTCTCTGCCACCTCCTTAGCTAGCAGGTTCTCGGTGAGAGACAATTTCTCTTCGAGTTCCTTGGCCTGCTTTTCAGCATGAGCCAAGGCAGCCTGCTCTTGCTTCGCCACAGCCTCCACCAGCACCGCAGTCTGTAAAAAGCAAAAAATTAATCATTCGGCATATCACCCGAATCAAAGCAAACGGAACTGGGGGCCAAGATCTTTACCGAGATGGAGTGAAAGTTGATAGCAGAGAGCAACTCGCCGCGAGCAGTGGCCAACAGGCCCTATTCGGTTTCGGTGGCATTAAACGCGCCACTACACTCATGTGCAAAGGCCACCCCTCTGGCGGTGGCAAAACGCCGGACTGGCGGGGGTCTACGTTCGCCACCAAGTGGCAATCTGAGCGGACCCCTAAAGCACGAGAAATTTGATAAGTCTCTGCTTGCTCTGAATTCCCCTCATCCGGAGAAGATGAGCCCGAATACACCCTCATGTCACCATACCGAATCCGATCAACCTCCATCGGAACAAACCCATGGCCGAACAGAATACTCTTGGCCATCTTGGGTGTCATTTGGGTGTTTTCCAGGTAAAATCGGGACTTACCAAGGCGACGTTCATCGCGTGAGTCGCTGTGCGCCGCGCCTTGGCTGCTAGCCGTCTTTGCCGCCACATCACGATAGCTGGTTTCGGCATCGACGGTAGGCGGTTTCGGCATCCTCACCGGAGCCAGCGGATTGTCCCCGCTGCGCGTCTTCCGTTTCTTCCTGCCGCCGAACTCCAGCCCGCTCACGGCCGGCAGGGAGTTGACGTCCATGTCACGCGGGTTCACCATCTTCCGCGACATGCTGTTGCTCAGCTCGTCCGAGGCGCCGAATTCCTGCACCAATAATGCGAATCAACGTAGAAGTCAGCGTCAAAACTTTACCAAGTAGCAGAGCACAAAAATCGCAAAGCAAGACATGAAAAACAGGCAAAATAAATGGCCCACGCGCGGGTCCGGTACCGTATGCCCGGCCAGCTCATCGGAAGTTTTGGCAATCCGAAGCGCCGGCTGACGGCTCCGTTTCAGGGGTTTCGCCCAAGCACGCTCAGACATTAGGCGAACTGCCTGAATGTCTTCGGCTTCGGTAGGTGGCGCGCGCCGGGCTCGTTCCTTTCGGGCGCATGTTTCGGCCTGGGCGGTGCTTCGGGTGGACGCCGAATGACGGCCGGCGCCACGAGTGCCAATGCGCCCTCGCCCACGCCCGCGACCAAGTCCGGCACCACCAGCTGCGCCACCAGCAGTGGATGTCCCCACGGCAGCATTCGGTTCTTCAGCCGAATTGGATCTCCTTGCAGGTGCGGGGCGGTCAGGATAGCCAAGGCTCATTGCCTCCCACACGCGATTCAAACGTCCCAGGCGGCCCAGTTTCGGCAACTTCGCCTGATGCTCTTTATTGTCGTATCGGTCACACAGCTCGTTGGCCTGCCGTTCGATCTCGGTCATGTACGCCGAATCTGTCGAGAACCCGCCAGGCCGTTTCAGCACCAGGGAGGGACTTTTGTAGCCGTGAGTTGTGGAGAAATAGTCGAATCTCATCTCCCGGCTTAGAGGCCAGGTCCCCAAAGAGAGCATCTCCTCCACCAAGTCGCGGCTAGTCTGGCGATTCGCGGTCAACCGATAAGTTTCGGCGGCATCCGCATCCACCACATCCCCATCACAAAGTTCGCCTTGTGTAAGACCCACCATCGGCGTCATGGTAGAAATCAACCCATGCGCTTTCGGCAAGCCCCTTAGTTTGGCTTCGGTAACCACCAAATCTTCACACACTCGAATGTAGAACCAATGTTTCTTCCAATTATCCCATTTGCTCTTAAAGTAGGGAACCATACATTCGGCAATTTTCTTCTTGGCATGCATAAAATTGTAAGATCCAATCTCCATACGGACATCCTTCTTGGAAGTATACTTCCCGTGGCGGTATGATTCGTGAAACTACATGAATACGGGGACACTCAGTGGGCTCCCCATCATCTTCATGCATATTGCATAAACGCTAAGGCGTGAGATGGCATTCGGGGTCAGCTGGTGAAGCTGCAGCCTAAAACGGTCAAGCACCGAAACCAGAAAATCTTCCTCCAAAGGAAAGTGAAGGCCGGCCCTAAAGTAGTCGCGAAACACCAGGGCTTCGTATTCTCGAGGATCCGGGTATTTTTCCCCTTTCGGGGGAGCGCGACATTTGGCCCTTTCGGCAACCGTCAGGTACCCATCCCTCACGTAGCTTTCCAGTTTCGAGTTAGTCACGTCAGACTCCCCCAGCAAGCAAGACCACCCAACTAGCTCGACGCATTTCGCGGGGGGACCCGAATCCGCATCAGCAAGTTCAGTTCGTTGCCGCGGAGCCACGCTAAGAGTACCCGCCTCCCCAGCCTCGAAGCATTCCACGTCTTCATCCATCTCATTCTCCCCCTCTGATTCGGAGTCAGAAGGGTCTTCATCCATGGCAGGCGCGATAGCGCGCAAAGGGACGGCCCGCTTTCCGGCCGCAATAGAAGCACGGGACCCACCAGCAACGACAGATTCGGTAGATGACTCCGAGTTAGATTCGGACTCGTTGCCGGATCCAGATTCGCTGGGGGCGCCGGATTCGGAGCTGTCACCGGATCCAGTGATTTTAGGATTTTCACTCTCAGACTCCGTTGAACCTGCCATGTTAGTAGTCAGCTCTAGCGGACGCGCGGAAATTTGACCGAAACTATAAAGGTTAAACACAAAAAGGAACAGTAAGATGCTTTCGCAGCATCTGCCGAAGCAAAACGAGAAAGCCCCGACCCCCACACACCGTGAATCTCAAAAGGAAGAGTACAGCAGAGAAACTCACCGAATTCGCCGGGGAAGCCGAATGCCTTCTCGGTGCACGCACCGAATCTCCTCAGGGGCTCTCTTATGCGCGAGTTTGGAGGTGGCGTGAAAATGACGCCCGCCGCCGGGGGGCTTTATATAGGCGCGTGAGGCAGCCATTACGCGACGAAACGTCACGTCAGTTGCGCATCCCGAGGTGACTGTTCGCGCCCAAAAAAAAACCGTTTGCACACCTTAGACCTGCGATGAGCAAGGTTCCGGTGTGCAAAGCTGGGACGACGTTGGGACATTCGGCCCGTGCACCGATTCCTAGCAATCAGGATGCAGGCGCACAACAATACGGCAAGGCACCTTTCGGCGCCTTAGTCCAAGTCGGCACCTGCCGAATCTCCAGGCGGCCAGATTCGCCAGCCGCCGAGGGGCTACTGTTGGGGGACAGCCGAACCTTGGGCACCTTGCCCGGGCCGAACTCCCGGTAGATTCGGCGTGGCCGCCGAATCACCCATCCTGACAGCCATTCGGGGCGTCGCCGGACCGATGGCGAGTGCACCGATGGTCGCTATTCGGTGATGGGGCCGAATCCACTTGACAGAATTGTGTTATTTCATCATTTCCTCTTTTGCAGTTGGTTCGCCAGTGCTCCGCACTCTTGGGCCCAAGAAGAGGTGACACCGGCAATCGATGGCAGGTGGGGCTCCGGCGGTCGGCCACCCAGGAGACAAGGCTTAGTGCTGGAGGCTTAGACTGTTTAGCCCCTTGCCAGCGGTGGCACAGGGCTTTAGGGGGGAACCCTAAGGGCAAAGTTGCCATGTAAATGCCCACGGGCAGCTATAAATATGCCTGAAGGGTAACCATGTAAGACAGATTGAGTATTGAGTAAAGAAGCAATTCCTTCCTGTTCGTTTTGTTTCTCTATTTGGGGTTCCACGCTTTCGGCCTAGAACAACACAATGGTTCTATATTGATTGACATCCCTGATTCCTACATTATAATATTTTTGAACCAAGGTACAAACAAATGAGTATATACTCAGAAGTATAATACTCTTGTACATATTCAGAAGTATATCATGCTTGGACCAACAAAGTTGGCTCTAATGCAAATAAATGTGGACTTGCCTGCGCCAGGTAAGCCAATCAGACCAATAATCTGATTGAATTCATCCTGTAGAAATTTTAGGTAGCATCTGCAACAATTGTCAGATATTATTAGCTGTTGGAGCAGAAAGCACAGGGTCAAGGACATTTTATTGAGTATAGTTATTTGAGATATTTAGTTTCATAGAAGATCTTAAATTTCTACTTACACAGATGTGCATCTGGGAATTCTGAACTATCTAGGTTTATCTAGCTATTTCATTAATTAAAAAATAGCAGCACTTTAGCAGTTTGAAAACAGCAGTCAAAGTATTATATAAACCAATGGAGAATTTCAATGCCTCTACTAACCGATCTAGTAGCCCAGGGCAGGGGTAAAGATGCAAGGAGGAGAGAGGTTGAGTATTTGTTGTCAAAGCACACGTGTGAGGCAAAACAGGATGAGACATCAGAGATGTGTCATTTCAGATTACGACTTGACTGTGGGGCCGATCTGTGAATGGGATAGAACAGATTTATAAGCTATCCCATCCCATGTGTTTTGTTCAAACGAAAGGTAAATACAGAGGAATTTGTTTCCACTACACTGATCAGATGAAACTTTGCAAATTCACGTGAGTAAAAATTACTTAGATCGCTATCAACTAATAATCATTAATCTCCAACAACATCATTTCCTGGCAGTACGCAACAATTAAACTTTGTGATCTGGGATAAATATGTAGTATCAGAGATCAATTATTGAGATGGGAATCTGAATTAACTGACCTATGAACAACACAGGTGGTAGGAGTGTGTAGCCGTGTAGGCCAATGATTCTGCGAAGGGCAGCAGGAGAACGCACCGGAGACGATGGGGTCGATCGACCATGGAAGAGGCGCGGGGAAGGGAGGTTGAGGACCACCGCTGGACGAGCCGGTGAACGGAAGGCGGCCAGCCCAAGAACCGACTCCGCATGCAAATCCACACCGAGGAATAGAATCACGGGCAGATAGATCCAGATTTTCCAGCACGGTTCTTTCTAGAAGCACAGTTAGCGACCACAAGAATGGGCCTGACAACAACGGGTATTATTTTGGTCGTCGGGCCTTCGTCGTATGTCTTGGGCAGGCACGATACATCATCCAACGACCACATATTTATAATGGTCTTTAGTTTCACGTAGTTAAAGTGAGGATTTCTTGTAGTGGGATAAAAGTATCCGACCTCTACATCCAGAGATGTACACAACCAATACTTATATAACTTCACAAAACCTAGAAAGCAGACGGCGTCGTATGCAAATACGTAATGTAAAGAAGACTAGGTCAGCCAGCCGGCCAACTTCCAGATAAAAAAGCTACGTAGTACGTACAATCTAGTCTAAATTCCACTATAGTAGTACTTCCATCTCCCTCGCCGGCCTGACAGGACGATCTGAGCTACACTCTTTACGTTGTTTCAGTCCCCAGCGTCTGAATAGATGAGATGAGTACGTAGCTTACAAGTTACATACATACGTATATAGCATCGCAGTTGCTGATAGTCGAGATTGACTTGCACAAACAAATTGCACGGCCGAATTTAAAACGTTGGACATTATTTTCGGTTCAAAAAAAGCTGTCTCTCTCTTTTTTTTTTTTAAGATTCATGTATTGTAATTCCTGTTTAAACCTTCTACCTTTTGAATAAATTGCTGTAGGGCTGCAAACCCCTCCAGTTCTCTTAAAAAAAAAGTCGTCTTGGCCAAGCTTATATGTAGTAGATTATTATTTCAACCTCTTGCAGGCATGAAAGAATTATGTAAAACTACTTCGTTGTTTGTAAGACGAACTTCGTGTTGGCCAAGCTCTAGATCCAGTACTGTCTAGATCGAAGGCCGCAACAGACTAATTCAACAATTCGTTTTAAATTTTCGGGATCGATCCAATACTGTATGGATTGTGTCGTTGGTGTTGAGTTGGTATGCATGGCTCAGTCCCAAGCAGCTGCGCAGGCCCAGTTCCAGCCCGGGGTTTATTTTTTCCTGCGACTTGTCTACAAACTACTAATAACTACAATACCTACACACGCCTACTTTTCTGTTTGACTTGTTAAAGTCTGACAAGTACTCTAATTTTAAAACATGACTGAAAGGGCATTTATAAGAAAAAAGAGGGCTTTCTGTATAGATGATACACACTCGACAAAAAATTATTTCGCCAATTATTCTAGCTAGACAATAAAACATTGCAAAATATTTTCTAACTTCTAGAGAAGTATAGATACTTATATTCTTATATTTCCTAATTTTCTTTGATAAAGTATGCACTTTATAGAATTATTACGCATTTGTGGTCAACTTATATAGGTATGTCACTTAGGTCCACAAGCTTTTAAAAATACATTTCTTGGTCGCAAAACTTGTTAAATGATGCACCACAAGGCCATGCCCTAGCCACTTGGTTGTTCCATGTTGCTGTAACATATTAGTATCGAAAGTTTTTTTTTTTACGTTTAACTCCTCTCCTTCCCTATTGTATCCCAATGGATCCTTGATTCCTTCCTTCTCCTATGCGAACCCTAGCTCGGTGGACACTGGGCTCCCCTCATCCTATTATTGCTCGTCTACGTGCCACCATTTCGTCCCACCAAGGGCCAAGACCCCGTCATCCGTGCGGTGTAGGAGCTTGTCACCACTGGCGTCGATGTCGTGTGTAAGCTCGTGGAGAAGAGAGTGTGGCAATATGGGTCGGTGGTCAGAGAAGAGCGACCTGTCACACATGTATTACCAGTGCTTCTCCATCCCCTCATTGCACCACAGGTCAGCTCTGCTCCCAAACTATCTAGCCACAAATGCTACATATATTAAAAAAGGTAACATAAAACATTCCAAGGGTATAAAGGCCATTGCCATTGAAACATCCCATTTCTGGAGTTGGAGTTAGATTGCATGCCAAATAGGGTCTATCTTCTGTCAAAAAAAAAGGGTCTATTTGCTTCACAAACCTTTTTTTAGAGATCATGCCATATACGTTTTTTATTAAGCAGAAGAGCAACTTAAAGTACATAACAAGGGTGCAATGGGGAAGTCAAAGCTTAGCAAGCCCCAAAGGCACACAAAACCGAAAAAACAAGGGCCAATGGCCCGACCACTGAATCTGCTTCATGAACTCTAAAGGAGAGCTGCTCTATTATGGAGTTGTGGGAGCGAAGTTGAGAAAACTGGACCAGAGCAGTCCCAAACAGGCCCTAAAACAAAGCATGACATATAGATAAGCAACAATGAGGCTAGAGGGAGCCAACATGAGAGATGACATTCGTGGGACAAAAGGGAAGGTGAGGGCTTAAATAGAAAGAACATGTCACGCAGGCAATGCCACATTAGCATGGAACACATTACTAGCTAGCATAGGGCTATAGCACCTTAACAAGTTTAAAAAACAAAATGTATTTTTAAAGATCGTGAATCTAACGAGAAATTGGCTATTATAAGATTCTAATCGTGGCGGCTTCTATGAAATAGGACTCCAATCGTTTCATCCTCCCAAATAGGACTCCAATCATTTTCCGTAAGCTATTATAGGATTCCAAGCCCTTCTAATCAAAATATGGTAAATCAAAATACATGTATTTTTAAATAAGACCGTATTGCCCCTTGCCTAGAATGACTGTACCCACTCGATCGATGCCTGCACCACTCGACGCCGCGCCTGTACGTACCCACGCGATCGCGACTCTTTCTCCTTCCTGTTCGACGCAGCGCCCAAACTCGACTCCGCCGCAGCCGCTCGTCGATCCGCCATGGAGGCTCCTCTCCCCGGTGATCCCACGTCGGCTGGAGAGCCACCGACTGCAGCCATCGAGGGGCCATCGGATCCTGCCCTCGATGTCCAGGTGAAGGGCGCCCTAGTGCTTGCCTCATCGGGCGCCCTAGGGTTGGCTGAGGAGGTTGTTGTAGGGCTGGCGGAGGCCGGCCGTGGTGTAGATGGTCAAGCGATGGGCACCCTAGGGATGGAGATGGCATCCGATGACCAAGCCCTGCCCAAGGATGCTGTTGCCCATGCAAGGTCACTGTTGCCTACTGTTTGTCATTCAGGAATAGCTTACAACCTTCCTGTTTGTGAAGTGGCAAGGTATAATTCTTGATCTCTTGTTTCATAACATTACAGTAAATATTAGATGCACTTCTTGTCTTTTTTTGGTCCAGTAGTAGACAGTAGTTAATGTATGCATCTCTTGGTTATAGGTCTCAAGTAGATGGTGTGGAAAATACGGAAACAATTGATTGGACAACACTGGAAATTGTGGAGACATGTGATGATGAGGGAAGAATTGAACTTATGAGTGAGAGTCAAATGTGTCACCTTTTAGGCTTCGCAGATGAGGGGGCACCAAATGTACATACACAACGATGTCCAATGGAAGATGGGCAAGTCAATGCTAATGAACTTGATCAAGATGTTGACGGTGCTGCCATTCCTATTAATGATGCTGTACTGGGTGAGATTGTTATTTCATATGATAAGAACAATCCATCAATGGAGGTTGGGACAAGCTGGCAGTGCGGACATATGCCATCAAGAAGGAGTTCTAGTTAGGAGTGGAGAAGTCAACTACGAAGAGGTATAGGGCTTTTTGCAGGTCTGGTGATGAGTCGACGAGCTCTTGCCCTTGGAGGATAAATGGTTCTATAGTGGATGGTAGCTCCACCGTGGAGGTAAAATATTTTTTTGTATCACTTAATTCATTTATGCATCTTGTTATGAAATTTAACATTTTTTATTTTTGTAGGTAGTCATGTTAGTTGATAAACATGAATGCGTTTCTAGCTAGAGGATTCAGGTTACAACTCCAAGTAGCAAGTGGGTAGCTGATAGTGCTGTGGACATCCTTAGAGTTGAACCAAACATAGGCACCAAGGAACTGAAAACAAGGATAGAGACAAACCCACTGCATAAGTGTACAATTGGATGTGATACTGTACAACGAGGTAAACAAAGAGCTCTTCAAGAGATTTATGAGAAATGGAACGATAGCTTTGAGCTATTGTTTAGGTGGAAGGCCGAGGTGATGAAGCAGAGTCCTGGGAGTGTTGTAACATGTTCAAACTTCAGTGCAGAGGTATGGGACCATAGCCACCCGATTTCTATGAGGCATATTATCAAGTTACGGGAGCGAACATGTACTTGTTGTGAATAGCAGCATACTGGTAAGCCATGTGCACATGTATTGGCTTATGTTACAAAAACAAGGGGAGTGGATCTAGAATAGTTTGTGCATGAGTACTACTCTGTGAATAGATTCAGGGTGGCTTATGGTAGAGAGATTGAGGCAATGACAGATAAAACACAGTGGCCACATGTTGACCTCCCATTTGGTGTTGGTGCACCTAAGACTAAAGTATCTGCTGGAAGAATTAGGAAACTAAGAATCAAGGGATGGGATGAAGGTAGACACAGGAAGAAAGGAAAAACTCCCGATGAGGATGATGGTGAGAACGGATGGGATGTGGGGTAAGGTGATAATGATACTATTGAGGTTAACGCAAAGGGACAAAAGAAGAAGAGAGTACCTCAGACTTGCAAAAAATGCGGATTAAAAGGTCACAGACAATCTAGTTCCAAGTGCCCAGAAAATGGGACCACAAAAAAGGGGTAATTGTTTATTTTTCTTTATCAACAAACTAGAATGAAAATATCAATATTGATTTATTTCATCTCTTGTAGGAAGCGTAGGCAACCTAGGAGGAATGCCGCAAAAGAAGGACCGGCGGAACCCAGCACCCCACGGAGGCCAACCAGGGAAGAAATCCTACATGATAGTCCAGGGAGGGTCAAACTCATTTTCCTTTTCAACTCTTACAGCCCAAGAGTTATCCATGTTTTTCCTTGCATCTTTCATGAATGCAGAATTGACTTGATTGTTCCCACTCATTTTGGGAGGGGCAGACCAGACCATTGAGTTTTTTCCATAACTCTTACCATTCCCATCACCAGATTTACTCATATTAAGTTTCTCCTCAGAAGCCTTGGTTTTTTTTCCTAGAAGTCATTGCTGGCTTATCTTGTTTGCTGGCAGATTGCTCACCATTCAAGATTTTGGAGCCAGTCACTAGCTGCTTATCAGACTCTTCATCTGGCACCTCCCTTTCAAACTCAAATGGTATCTGCTGCATACCTAAAAAAGCTTCAGCAGTCTTACGCACTTTGGTGACATCTCTACAAGCAATTTTGACTCTCACATAGTCATATTTGTATCTTGTGCCTTCATCAATTTCTCTAGCCTTGCCAACCAGCCCAACCACCTTTTCCAATAGTTTGTGTTGACCTTTGATCAGCTGGTATTTTTTTGACTCTGAACCATTCAGTTTCGAGGTACCCTTTAGCCCCTACCATTGGCTTCCAGCTTTCTATCTCCAATTTGGCATCGTTCTGCATGGTAAGGTTCTTAATTAGACTCCACTGACTTGCCATTTTGATAGTAGGGAACCTCATGAGGAACCTATCATCAGCCACTTGTCTGGCTCTCCACTTCCATGACACATTTCCAGTCAGGTTAGCAAACTCCCCTTCAATTTGTCTAGCAGTAGCAAATCCACTTGCCACAATTATGACTGTAGTGCTGGCTTTCTCTTTAGTCACTCTTGGATCTATACATTCTTCAATGTATAAAAAACTCCATCCTTCCACCTGGGTGGCACACAGCTCTGGCCCATAATTATAGGGGAGGCACTTCTGACATTCATAAGCAGAGTGATCATTATCACCACACATATCACAACATTGCCATTTGCATTCAGCTGTATCATGACCAACTATGCCACAGATGTCACAAAAAGCCTTAACAAATCGACTGGACCCTCTAACGGTATCACTGTTAGATTTAGGTGGCCTCCTGCAATCTACAGTATCATGGTTGAACAACCCACAGTTGGCACATGCGACCTTCACTTTTTTATCTCCAGCAGACGTCCCAGGCTGACTACTTAGTAAATGTCTAGGACACTCAGATGAGGCATGATCCAACAACCCACAATGAGAGTAAGCAATCTTATCCTCAAGACTACCCCCTTTTGTGAATCAACATTAGGTAGAGTTTGAGATTTATCTTCCAGAGCACTGCCAGTAGCATCACCTGAACCATCAGATCTGGGGGCCCAAGTTGTATGCTGATCAGTAGTGGAGCTTTTCTGCTCTGCCCACTTGGAATCATCTTGCTTGTTAGTTGGAGCCGGCTTCTCCCTCCCATCATTGCTCACAGATTCTTGAGCTTTGAGATCGGGGACACCCTCCTGATCCCTCATCCACTGATTACCACACGGGCCAGTGCGCCCACCTCCCCTTCCAAATCTGTCACTGCCGAAGCCATCGCGACCTCGGTTGCCGCCAGTACGCCCCTGACCAAAACCACCTCTCCCTGTCCAAAACCACCCGGCGACCATACCCTCTTGGTTGCATCATCACTTCCACAATAGGGGCCGCCTCTACCCTCACAGCGGCGGCGTATGAAGTGGCTAGAGATTTATCCCACAGATGACCGACGATTTTACCCAGGGCCTTGGCGAAAGAGGAAGAACAAGGGGAATTGGGTTCTAGGGTTTTCTGTGTCCCGATCAGATCTTTAACCTTGTTGGGATGTGAGTACCCCATGGTGTACCAACCTTGGTTCACCTTACCCCCACACCCCACAACACCTGTCTTATCGGGTCCAGACCCAAGAATCCCAGGGATTATTCTCACCTTAGGAGGTGGTGTGAACCACCTCTCGAAATAACTATTTTTCCCATTGCTCTGTTTCAAAATGCTCTGTTCCCTCCCAACCAGCTCTGCCTCGCTTATAATGAGGCCAACAGAGTCTGATGGGGGCATACCTCAATTTGATAGCATTTGTGTCAATAGTATCAATGGCACTCGCATAGTTCTTATGATTCTTAGCTTTCTTTGATTGGCACCTTCGATTGGCTTCTCCAATAGTGGGGAATTCACCCAAATTCCGCTTACTCGGTTGTGAATTCATATTCTCAACCGCGCCTGTCATTCTAGGCGATGATGAACCAGTGAGGGGGGCATCGCCCCTACAATCCTCTAATCTGGACTCATCTAGGGTTCGTCCAATTGACGAAGAAATTCCAGGCCCGATGCAGGATTGTCATTCGGTGTTGCAATACTAGGCAAAATCACCTCAGACCTACCCGAATCGCCCAATTGATGATCCTCCCCAGCCATATCGACAGGATGATCCCCAATCGAAGCCTCCGCTGGGGGATCCCCATTGGAATCGCTCAACGCGCTGGGAACAGAAGAAAACAAGGGAGAAGGAGAGGAAGTACATTTACCGACGACCTCCGTGTGGGGGCATGTCGGCGTTGATGACGCTGCTGGCGCCGCCGGATCGGGGGAGACCGCCGAGGACGGCTGCGCCGCCGCGTTCGCCCGAGTCGCCTGCGCGGAGCCCTCTGACATCGCCAACCGTCTCCGACCACTATTATTGATGCAGAGGTGTCCAACCTTGTCGTCGGTGCTTATCGTGATGACGTAGCAGATCAGCAACAAGTTGAGAGCAAGAAGAAGAAGAAGACAGCGTGGGCTGCGAGTAGGCCCACCAGGCTGGTGATACCGGTGGCAGATGACGCCAGAGAGGTTGCCGCCGGCTGGACCGCCCAGGCGAAGGAGGCCGACCTGGAGGAGGCAGAGGGCGAGGGGTTTAGGCTGGCGAGTAGAGCAGGACCGAGCCACCGAGGGTCCGAGGCATGCGATGGAGGATGCGTATGCCGTGGTTACTTATAAACATGGAGATTCTGAGCTGGTAATTAATTTTTCCTGTGTGGCAAATTATTTGATAAATTGTTTGTTTGATTTGACTTTTATTGAGGAGAAAATTTTATTATTTGCTAAATTTATTATCCTTCGTAATCCTTGTCTTATGAACTCGTAAGTATTGCAATGGATTAATTAAGACATAACAACAACCATTTCTAATTTAGTGATGGCTTTGACCAAGATCAAATACTCCTTGAATATAATGCCTATAACTTATATTCATGGACAAATTTAAAACAGCTTATGCACATTTTTTATGGATGGATTACAATTTTTATTCTCAATTATTAAATGTACCAAAATTATGGTTGCACTGTTAGAAGAGGGAGAGCTATTTGTTGTGATCAAATTAAAGTTTGCCGCAGCTCCTTTGCCAATAGAAATTACCATGGATGAACACTAAATAGCATCCTCCTATGTGTTAACCAAAAAAAAAAAAAAAACATCAGGGGTCCTGTTTATTTGATCTGCTGCTATTGGGTGTTCTGCTTAAAGCTGTCTTTTACTTTATATGTTTTAACTTTTTTTGCTATTGATTTTTGCACTCATCCCGCCAAAAGTTAGAAAAACTACTGAAAACCTGTTTTTTAGTTTTTGTTCATTTTTCTCAAAAGTTAACTTTCTATGCTATTTATTTTATCTTCTTCGCCACTGGCTAGTAGAAGCTAGCTGAAGTTGAACCCAAAATATAGTGAGTTTTGGTCATATAGCTTGTCTCTACTCCTGGCCCTATCTGGAATTATCAGGGAGCAAGATCCGCCACGTGGCAGATATAGAAAGGTTATGGTTGACCAAACATATATAGTACTTAAGTAACTATGGATTATTGGACATGTTTTGACTCAGTAAGATCCATGTACGCCCATCACCGAGGCACCGTAGCACGTTTTGGTTTGTTATTGATCTGAGTTTTCCGGCAGGCATTCTACGGCGTGTTCGACAGACACGGCGGCCGCGCGGCCGTGGACTTCGTCTCCAAAAGGCTCGGCAGGAACGTCGTCTCCGCCGTGCTGGCCGCGGGAACGGAGACGCACGGTGAGGCACGGTCGGCGTCGGCGGACGAGGCCGGCATCTCGGCGGCGATCAGAGCGGCCTACTTGGCCACCGACAACGAGCTCCTGGCGCAACACCAGGTGCGTACAGCGTACTACCAGAGTGACACTACTAATAGGCACGTGTTCCATCTTTTGTTTACCGGGTCTGCGCATATGCACTTTCCTCCTACGTTGAACACGTCAAAAAGATTCTTTTTTGTGGTTGCGATAGCATCCTCAATGTTTTTAGATGGACATGCGTGACTGCGACTAAGGCCTTGTTCCTTTCGAAGCGCTCTTCATGATTGGCCGATGAGATTACCTACGCACATTTGCCGTGCCACTCCCGATATGCTGGAACGAAATAATAATAATAAAAAAGATGCTTTAGTAATTAGACGCTTCAAGCTTGCATTATATTGAATTATTTTGTACCTACAGTACTTAATTAGGAGGTTTAATTTGTCAACTTTCTCTAAAACATGCTTTGGATCTTAGACACTTAGGAACGTCAACATTTGAAGCTTCAATATCCAGCCGCGGTCCTGTAGTGTACAGTTTGTTTGAAATTAACTGACATTTAATGATTTTCAGTCTCCAAACTTGGTTGAATGACAAACCATAGCGTGTTCAAAAGTTTGTTTGCGCTAGTTGCAGAAAAATACAATAAATGAGCATAATCTACTATGCGAAACTGATCATATTCGTTCCTTGGACGAACGCAGGGTGAAAGCGCCGGCGGTGCATGCGCCACAACAGCATGGGTGACGGGCGGCCACCTCTACGTGGCGCACGTCGGCGACCCGCGCCGTGCTGAGCCACGACGGCGCCACTGCCGCCCTGACGGCAGACCACACCTGCGCCAGGGCGGACGAGCGGGAGCGCATCGAGCGGCAGGGCGGCTACGTGTGCCGCAGCGGCAGCGGCGTGTGGCGGGTGGATGGAAGCCTCGCCTTGTAGTGACGGAACCAGCGATCATGATTAAGGGGGCCCGAACAAATGTGATCGCATTTTTTTACTATGATAAAATAAACATAATAATACGTTTCAACAAATTTTTTTTAAAAAAAATACACTATTTTTAACTAGAATCATAGTTTTTCAATTAGAAATGATGATGAGTTTTTTAAACTAAAAATGAGTTAAAAAATTAAGTTTTTTAACTAAAAATAGTAAACCTACCGTGGGGGGCTGGGGGGGGAGCACGGCCCCTGCTGGCCCCCCTAGTTCCGTAACTGTCGCCGTGTCGCTCGCTTAAACGACGGCACGATGAAGCGTTGGATCGTCGCCGACCTTGCGGTCACCAGGGTGGCCCTTGATGCTTGGTGCGAGTTCCTGGTCATCGCGTCGGACGGGCTCTGGAACAAGGTCAGCAACCAGGAGGCTGTCGATGTCGTCTCCCGGAGCCGGGCGATGGCAAGCAGGGAGCTTGTAGACATGGCACGACGTATGGAGCAGGGACGACGTCATCGTCATGGTCGTTGACCTGGGGCGAGGTTTGTATGGTAGAAAGTGTCCAAGGAGGGCAGCAAGGAGCTGATGATGCACTCATTGAGCAAATTAGTTTGATTTGCGATTGTGGACGATATACTGACGTACGTGACTTCCATGGTCAACTCACAAACTAAATGTCTGGAGAGGTGAGGTGTACATATACAACATATACGGGAAATCTATTTTTCTTTTAGAGAAAGGGGATGCTAAGCCCCCAGCCTTATGAGTTCACTCGAGTGAATTCTTGCTTTGCGTCACTTGAGTTTTTTGGCCGTTGGATCTGTCTCTCTTGAGATCTGGTCCGTCTGGTTTCTTTTGTCTTTGTGATCCGGTCTAGCAAAGGTCAATGAGTAGCCAGGCCATGTTCTGTTGTAGAGGCTGCTAGAAATGCTAGGTGTCTCCACTTTCTGAAATGTTTAATTTATCTCATATTTTGGTATATATTCTTGATTGTAAGGAACAATTTACACTATTTATTCTTTGGTATATTTTCATTTAAGCTTGGAACATCGATTAATTTAGAGTAAAGTGCATGGCCAATCCTTAAACTTCTTCGGGTGTGTCATCCCGGTCCTTAAACTTAGAAAGTGTGTCACCTAGGTCCTTAAACTCTATTTGGGTTTCATATTCATCCAAATGGGTATAGGTCCACGTGTCAGCTCTGTTTTCCATCTCTCATCTCTCTCGTGGCCATGGCTAACTCGTTTGTGAGCTGTTGTTCGGCCCGTGTGTGGTCGACCTGCGCGTGGCTGAGGCGGCTGGCGGTACACCGGCACCCTCCCCCTCGGCGAGCCTCGCGGGCACCTGGATCGACACGGCTCCTTGTCCCAGCAGCGCTGCACGAGCGGTGCCTGCGTGGGCGCGGTTGCGGTCAGCCCCAGCGGCCCCAACGGCGACGCCGCGACCTGCGAGCCCGGCGCCCCGCAACAGCCACGGTTCGGGAGCAGCTCGCCCGTGAGCGCAGGTGAGTACAAAATTTCTTGTATCACTGAACTCTTTCTTGTTCAGCCTGTTGAACTGACATGGAGACGCAAGGAAGACACCCACCAGCCTAAAGTCCGTGTGCATGCACATGCTCCGTTCACGGGCTAAGGAACGTCCTCATGGTGGCAGCAGCTCGCCCGCACGGGCAGCATGTGCGGCAACGACGGCGGCTACCGCGGCTCGACCATGCCCCTGTGTGCGGTGGTGGCTTGTGCTCATGCATGTGCGCGGCGACGGTACTCTTGCCTTGGGCTCCTGTACAGAAACAGAGGCGGCTGCTATCCTTCGTGGCGGTGGCGTCTCGTCGGCCGCCGGCGCCCCTGTGCGGCGGTGTGATGCAGCGGCTCAGCCCACACAATGAGGAAGAAGATACTTATTTTTTTTTAGAAATAGGCGAACCTCGACTTTTACTGAAAGCCAACATGTCTGGTACAGAAAAGTAGAGCTGGGATTACCAGCATACAATTAGTTCCAACTTCCTCTCCCTCACCAAAGACAAAAGAACATGAAAGCAATAAGGCATGCAAGCCCACTCAAATCTCAACTACTGAAGACAACTGAATTGTAGTCGCTTGGAAATTCTTCAGGCCCTCCAAAGCCACCGTCTTCAGTCTCTGAAAGGTGCTTTCATCCTTCTCATCCAGCGCCACGCTCCAGGTCTGCATGTGTGATATAGCACGGTAGATAACGTCAGTAGAAGCCTTTGGCATTATCTTGGAGATCGCCATCCTGTTTCTGGACAGCCATAGCGCCCATGTGATTCCTGCAAAAATGAAAATGACCATTTTGTTTGGCAGGTTAACTTCTCCCCTAAGCCAAGTTTGGCAAAAGTCATCTAAGGATCTAGGATAAGATGCCAGGTTGAACACTCCCATCACAAAACTCCAAATAAATTTAGCCATTGGACATTCAAAGAAAACATGATCTACTGTTTCTATCTCACCACAAAGGCAACAGTTTATCTCCCCTTTCCAATTCCTCCTCACAAGATTCTGGGCTGTTTGGATATTATCATTTATCATTTGCCACAAAAAGACTTTGATTTTAAGGGGAATTTTACTCTTCCAAATATACCTGGCAACTCTACAAGATGTGCCTCTATCAGATAAAAATCTGTATAGAGATTTAGTAGAGTAAACTTTCTTACTTTCTAATTCCCAAACCATCCTATCAGCTCTGTTGTCAGTAAGTGTAATATCCTGTAGCTCATTAAGTAGACCCAGCCATTCCTCATATTCCTGAACTGTTAGGGATCTTTTAAACTCCACATACCATGAATCATTCTCCCTGCACTCACTGACATAAGCATAAGGATCCCTAACAAGTTTATACAGATTTTTATGATAAATCTTCAGAGGGACTGGTTTGGCCCAACAATCCTCCCAGAATCTACAATGGTTTCCATTCCCAACCTGGAAAGCAGACCCCCAGTCAATGAGATGTTTCACACTGTGTAATCCCTTCCAGAATTGAGATCCACCAGCTCCACTTGATCCAAAGAAACCATTGGAGTCTAAATATTTTGCCTTAATGATTCTGAACCACAGACTCATTGGTTCCTGAAAGAGTTTCCAGATCCATTTCACAATTAAACATTCATTCATCCTCTTGGTATTAATAATCCCTAGGCCTCCCTGGTCCTTTGGCCTACTTATAATCTCCCAACTGGCCATATGATATTTAAACCTGTCTTCAGCTCCCTGCCAGAAAAATTTGGCTCTGATAGAGTCTAATTCTTTGTGGATACCATCTTTTAGCAGGTAGAACCCCATACAATACATTGGAATGCTCCCCAAACAGGTATTAGTTAGCAACTGCCTCCCACCAGAGGTCATATGCTTGCCCCTCCATGGGTCCAACCTTTTCCTAACTTTCTGAGTTAGAGGTCTGAAAGTCACCATGTTTAGATGTTTGAAACTTATAGGAATGCCCAGATAAGTCATGGGGAAAGATCCTAGAGCACAGTTTAACATATTTGCTAATCTTTCCTTTTCTCCCTGAGGCATTCCAAAAACATAAACCTCACTTTTATGGAAGTTGATTTTGAGACCTGACAACCACTCAAAGCAATACAGAATGAGTTTCAGATTCCTAATGTACTTCTCCTCTGGTTCAATCATGATGACAGTGTCATCTGCATACTGTATATGTGAGATGCCCCCTGGGATTAAGTCATTTAATACTCCTTTCAAGTGTCCTCCCTCAATCCCTTTTTGGAGTAGCACTCCCAAAGCATCAGCCACTAAATTGAACAGTAAAGGAGAAAGAGGGTCTCCTTGCCTCAAGCCCCTATAAGTCCTGAATTGAGAACTTCTTTCTCCATTGACATTAATACAGACCTTTCCTTCCTTGACTGTACTCATTACCCAAGAAATCCATTTTTGATGAAAACCTCTCCCTTTCATCACATCCTCCAAAAAGTCCCATCTCACCCTGTCATAAGCTTTTTCGAAGTCAATTTTGAGAATCAGACCTTTTGCTTTGCTCTTATGCAATTCATGCAAGACTTCATGTAACACTACCACTCCCTCTAAGATGTTTCTCCCTTTAACAAATCTAGTTTGGTTTTCTCCCACAATTCTTTGAGTTACTGGAACCAATCTATTAGTCAATACCTTGGTAAAACATTTATAATCCACATTGAGCAGACAAATGGGTCTGTATTGTTTCACTGTCCTAGCATCCATCACTTTAGGTACCGAGTAATCACTCCAAAGTTCGCCTCTTTTGATGTCCAACCGATTGTCCCAAAAATCATTAAACATTGCTACCAATTCTTCCTTGTAAGTCTCCCAACACTTTTTAAAGAAAGACACACTAAAACCATTCGGCCCAGGAGCAGAATTCTCTTTCATATTCATAATAGTTTCCTTAATCTCTTCCATAGTGAATGGTTTGATCAAATCAGTTTTATCCCTTTCATTTAGGCAATATTCCTCAGCCCAGAAATCATCTCCCAATCTCACAGAGTAGTCCCCACTATCACCAAAAAGTTGCTTATAGTAAGCCACTATGTGATTGGTAATGTCTTCCTGGCTTCTTATCTCCCCCTGTTCAGTCTCTAGGACCACTATTGAATTCTTTTTCCTTCTTCCATTCATGAATAAATGAAAGAAACTTGTATTAGCATCTCCTTGCAGAACCCAGTTTTTCCTAGCCATTTGTTTACACTGCAAATTTTCCATCTCAATCATTTCTTCAATCTGTTCTCCACACCTTAATCTCTCCTCCCATTCTTCTAAAGACAGTAATCTTGTTTCAGCAATCTTATCAATCTCTTCTATCCTCCTGTTAATGTTACTCTTAATTCTATTTTGCTCTCCATTAAGCCTTAGATTCCATCCCCTTAAGTATTGCCTCATCCCCTGCAGACAATGGTGCCAGACATTTAGTGAGTATTCTGCTATTCCTCTATCATCCTTAAGCTGAACCCATTTCTGGTGAACCAACTCCCCAAATCTCTCCATTTTAAACCACTTTTCTTGAAAATAGAAGTATTTAGCCCTTTGCACTCTATGTTCCCCAGTATCCAAGATTAAGGGAGAGTGGTCAGATCCCACCCTGGGTTTAAACCAAGCATAGCTGTTCATGTAATGCATATCCCAGCTGACAGAAACCAGAACTCTATCCAGCCTCACTAAGAGAGTGTCTTTCTGTCCATTTGTCCAGGAATATTTTGTGCCTTTCACAAATATATCCCTCAGCTGGTGCTCCCCAATAAAGTTGTTGAATAAGGACATCAATTTGGGATCTCCCTGCCCCCTGTTCCTGTCCTTGTTGTCTCTTATCAAATTGAAATCTCCCCCAAGTATGACTGGTAGGTTAATCTCTTGACAGAGATTATGCAGGCTTTGCACAAAATCATCAGAAAACTCATGGTTAGCAGGACCATAAACATTCACAATCCAGAACCTATAGTTAGAAACTTTGTTTCTAACCAGTACTCCCAAAGCATAGTCAGACATAATGGAATCCTCCACCTCATACCCATCTTGTTCAACTCCAGTTAGAATACCCCCTGAGTGGCCTCTTGCTGGTATCCAAGTCCACACAAACTCCCTGTTTCCAGATAATTGTTTCAACTCCCAATCCTCAAAATCTGATTTTATTGTTTCCTGAATAGCAATCACATCCAGCCCTTCCTGCATCACATGCTCTCCCACTAGATTCCTTTTTCTAACTTTCCCAAGCCCCCTAACATTCCAGAAGAGGAGCCTCATTTTTGCACCATTCCCCCCCTCCTCTTCACATTCAAGCTCAATATGATTTTCTGCATCTCCACTCAACACAGAGAATCTATTCTTATTATCAATGACTCCCAAAGACAAATCATCAATTTGATCTTGAGATACTATATTGTCCTTAACCATCAGTTTCTCAAGGAACAGTTTATAATTTTTTTCTGCTAAAGCAGCCCTAACTAATTTGAGTATCCAAATCATTAGAAGAAACATTTAGATCATGTAAAACTAATTTTAATTCACAAGCATCAGCATTATTGATAATGGTAAAGGGATTGTGATCTAGGTTATTACCTGAGTTCTTAGTATGAAGCCCCACCTTCTCCCCTGCAGATGCTTGAGTAGTGTTATCCTTAGCTGCCATCCTGGCAGCAGCCTTCTCAGCTATTGGAATCCCATCCCTGGGTAGCCTACTACTGGTTCTAGTAGCAACTACCACTGTCTTGATCTTCTTTTTCCTCCCTTTTTTGGCTCAAGATATCTCCTAGCCCTGTGTTCCCTCCTCCCCTTCTGAATCCCTGCTTATGTCAGACCAACTGTCCATGGCATTTTCTGCCTCAACTGTTCCTTTGTCATAGCTTTTTGGTGTAGCATTTTTCCCCTGATCCACCAACACAGACTCCTGTGTCAAGCACTCCCCATGTTCTTTCTCACTGTTAGTCAGCAACTTTGGCCAACTAGATTTGTTCATCAGGTACTCCCCATCTCTTCCATGCACCAAGAATTGATTTTCATTAGGGCTTAACTCCTGGCTCTCTTCTGCCTTTTCCCCATCATTCTTCTCCTGAGTTAGGTACTGCTGTCCTTCATCCCCCTTGTCTATGTTTGCACCCAGATTTTTAGATTGTTTCAGCTCAGCCAAGTTCATAATTCCAACACTAGGATGAAATGCAGCAATTGGAATCACCTCTATTGGCTGATCCCTTCCTTCATCTGTTCCCTCCATATTCTCCAGCCCTTCCTCCATTTCCTCCCCATAAGATGTATCTCCTTCCTTATCTAGTTCCTCAAACCTATCAAACTTGCCAGAATTCTTCCTGGACCCATCCTTTTTCTGATCTTTATCTCTGTCCTTATCCTGCTTGTCATCAGATTTCCCATGTCCAGGTGGGGGTCCAGCTCCCCCTCCCCTTGGTCTGCCGAGAAGGTTATCTTCCACTTCATATCTAATCATAACCCCTTTTCCATTGAAGAAAACCTCAATTGAGCAGTTAAGCAGACTAGGATTTCTGCATCTTCCCTGAACTCTCACTGGCCCTGCTCTGATCAAGCTCACCTCATCCACAACTAGAGGTTCCATCACCAAACTTGCTACAGATTTGACAGCCTCAGTTTCCAGAGCAAAATCTAGGATTTTGTGTATTTTGACCCAAACAGTCTGTAGAACTGAAGAGGTGTCAGGATCTTTCTGAGTTTTCACCAACTCCACCCTCAATCCATACAATTTCATCTTAAACTCTCCCACTCTAGTCCAAGTATCCAGGGATTCTTTGTTAGGAAACATAACAAAGAACTCATCATGCCCCATCTTCTTTACTTTAAAGTCCCATTCCCTTTTGACTAGATTTTTCAGCTCCCTATCCACTTTGTATTCATTAGCATCTCCCTCCAAAACTGTGAGAACCCCAGCAGTTTGCACAACCTTCACAGCTGCATTAGGAATTATCATTTCATAGAAGCCCTGATCAGGAATTGCAAATCCATACATTTTAATCTCCCTGCTGGAATTAGCTCTGCAATCTGCAGCCATATGACCAATGCCATTGCATCTATAGCATACAGAGTCATTTTTGCAATCAATTTGCAGGTGCCCCACCTGTAAACAGTTATAACATCTCATCTCCTTAGGGTTTGCAGGTCGGTTACCTTCTGTAGCGTTGGTTTTGGCAAGGATGAATCTCCCTTGGTCCCTTCCTGCTTCTTGCCATGTTTCTTTCCCCTGTTGGCGATATTCTTGACGGAATCCGATGTTTGGAGCCTGACCACCCCCCTCCCCCCACCAGCCCGAAAGTTAGGAGGAAAGGGATTGCGGTTACCTCCATTACGGTCTCCCCCAGCACGGAATCCGCCATCTCTCCCATGGTCCCGGGTACCCTGACTTGGCCCCTGAAAGCTTCTTCCCTGCTTGTCTTCTCTCCCAAATCTCACTGGACGATTTTCTTGGCATCTTCTATTCATCTCTTCTAGTTCCTCTCCTAGTATGTCGTCATGGTCCATCCACTCCTCATGGCCCCAATCCTCTTGCTTTCTCTTTCCTCTTCTCCACTCCGCCATAGGTGCTCTCACAGCTTGCGCAAAGGATTTGGTGAGCGGCGCTGGAGGAGGAAAAACCCTAACTCTCCTCGCTCTGTTACCAAATTTCCACACATCCTCCCTGCTAGCTGGGTATACAGTGTCCAAGTTAGTGGCCCCTTTCCTAACCCAGTAGAAGCCTGGTTTCGGCCCACTGTCATTTGGAGTCCAAGAGTGCTGATATCTAATATCATTCCAGCCCATTACTCCCATCTGACTGTGTCCCA
Source organism: Themeda triandra (assembly GCA_018135685.1). NCBI lineage: Eukaryota > Viridiplantae > Streptophyta > Magnoliopsida > Poales > Poaceae > Themeda > Themeda triandra. The sequence goes on along the minus strand of JAENPR010000579.1, from coordinate 265,027 downwards.
AACTCCCTTGATCATTCAAACTATTTTGCTTTCCCTCCAAGTCATTGTTCCCCTGATCAACTCCCTTTTTACCCTCTTTCCACTGGATTTGCTGCATCCTGTTCATGGATATTTCAAGCTCAGAGCAAGCTAAATCCAATTCTGCCATGTACTCAACTTCCTCCCTAGGAATCTCCTCCAGTGAGGCTGAATATCTATCATTGAATAAGTGTTGTTTGATTTCATTCGCTAACTGCATACGCGCCCAACGCTTACCCCCTTCCGTGGTTGGTTGGTACCCCGTGCTGGCAGATTTTCTCTCCACACCCATCGGGGCCAGGGTAAGTCTGCGATTCCCCTTCTTCACTTCAGGAATTGAACCTAGAATCGGCCAATCTCTCTGACTGAAACCCTGTTGAATCGGCATCAGTTCCAATTCGATGGCAACTTCGATGAACTCCCCAATTGCGAACCCGATGCCCATCTCCCCGATGCAAACGAGTATCCCCGGCTGAATCCATCTGCACCCAGGCCCTCATGCCCTCCTCACGCGAAGGCATCATCCCGTGCGAAGCACGCCAAGCATCTCTGTCTCGCAAAGCATGAAACAGGGGATCCTCATCGCCGCGCGGCGACCCCATGCTTTCAGAGGAATCAGGCGAGGAAAAGGAGGAACTCACCGGTCAATCGATGGAGCTCGGTCTCCTGATTCGATTCCCCTAGTTTTTGTGGCCGGAGATGCCTCGCCGTCGCCGGAATCCTCGTCGGCGCGCACGCCGCCTATCGCCTCCCAGTCGCCGCCGCTCCCTCTAACCCCCTAGGGACCCCGTTATCCAAGCCATTCACAATCCAGTCCAGAAGATACTTATTTTCAAAAATCATACCTCGAGAAGTTTATAAATATTTATATAATTTATGTGTCTGAAAGATTTGTTTATAACCCCCCGAAATCTTTTCATCTAAGCAATTCAGCCTTCTCTCTGCTTGCGGGCACGAATCCATACCCGTTTGGATGAAAATGAAACCCAAACAGAGTTTAAAGACCTAGGTGACACACTTTTTTAAGTTTGAGGACCGGGATGACACACCCGCACAAGTTTAAGGACCGGCTATGGACTTTACTCATTAATTTATATCTGTATACTATGGTTGGCTCATCGATTCATTTAAGCTTGGAACATTGATGTTCTACCATTGTGCTTTGCTTCTTTACTAGCAAGTGTCGAGAACCGAGGATTTAGGCCACATATTGGGGCTTTCCATTTGAGTGGCACAAGCCTAATATGCTATTGTGATCCAATCTAAGTGGAGTACAAGATTACTTAGTGAATTGCTGTTCTAAAACATGTGGACCTTTTAACCATTTTCTGTGAAATATTTGAACCAATAGTGTAGTGTGGTCGTTGGAAGAAATGCCACCAGCCCATTCTTTGGACTTCAGCAGATTTGCACATTTCACTTTTGGGATTGTCAGCAGAATTGCACATTTCACTTTTGGGATTGTCTTGCCATGTCATTCTGGATATGAAAATGCTACTCCCTCCGTCCTGAATTAAAGAGCATTCTGGATTTTGAAGGTGTCCTCAAATATAATACATTAGGGGAACAAAGAAGATAATATTCCCTCAAATAACAATACGTGATTGAGTGGTTCCATATTTTCTAAAAGAAAACTTAGTTTGCAGCCTTTAATCAAGGGATATAGATCAGATTTTAATAATTTAGGAAGTTAAGTAAGGGGTACATGCGTCTATTGTCTCCCCTCTTATTTTTTCCAAGAATGGCAAGAACGCTTTCCAGGACGGAGGGAGTATTTGTTTTGGGATTTATCTTGGTATTTTCCTTCATTTAATTTTTCTTACACCCACCTTATATTGTTTTTACATTGTTCTTGATAATGTAATGTAAATTACACTTTGCGGTGGTGTAAATTTTTGTTTTCTTTAAATTTTCATTTGCAATTTTTTAATTTATGTATTTCTTACCTTTTGAATGTCTTCATATTTTCCTTTCATAGAAAAATTTTCATTCTTTTATCATCTTGTATTTTCCTATTTGATTATCTTCTTAGTTAAATATCTGTATTTTTGTATTTTTACTATTATTTTTCTGACAAAATGGAGCGATCGGTTCCTATTTCCTAAGAACCGAATTTCTCAAAAAGCCGAGGAACCAAATGCTGCCGGTCATTATCTCTGTTGTAGGTCCAGCATCCGGTTTCATTTTATGTTGATGATGTGGTTGATTTCCTATGGCCACCGATAAGAGATGACCTGTATTTGATGAAAGAGCTACTGGATCTTTTTGGACATGTTTGTGGACTCCGAACCAACCTGAGTGAATCTCTCTGATTCATTGCTCTGTTGATGAAGTGGCCGCCACAACTAACATCTTATCCTTACCATCAAGGAATTTCCAAGCACCCATCTTGTGCTCCCTCTCACAATTGGGAAACCCACCAAGGAGGATTTGCTACCAATAATTGACAATGGTTGATTACTTGCCTGGCTAGAAAGCCTCATTAATGAATTGGGCGGGAAGATTGTTAATGGTTCTTGTATTTTTAGCAATTGTTCCCATTTATTACCTTTTTATCGCCATGGACTTGCCAAATGGTTTCTGAAGGCTATTGATAAGACAACGAGAGGGTTTCCCATGGAAAGGCTAGGAGCTGGCTAATGGTGGTAATTGTTTGGTGTCTTGGAAAAGACTGCAGAAGCCTCTCGAATATGGCGGCCTTGATATCCGTAACTAGAACTCCTTCGGCTGTGCTTTAAGGATTCGATGGCTCTGGACTGAGAAAACTGATCCACTAAGACTAGGGACCCGCTAGCGATAGAACGTTCTATCGTAGAACGCGCGCTAGCAGGGCCCGGCCCACCTCACCAAACACACAGCCCCCCTCCCGCACCCAACCCCGCGGCATGCGAGCCGCCCACTCCGCGCCCCAGCTGCATGCGACGCCCACTCCGCGCCCCAGTAGCATGCGCGCCGCCCACTCCGTGCGCCGCGCCCCTCTAAGTGGAACTTGGAGCACCTGGAAACAAACGAAACACACGCAAAAAATGAAACAAAAATTAGGAAAGAAACGAAACAAAAGACGAGATGAAGTTGAAACAAAACAAAATTGCAATAGAAACACTTTGAAAAACTTAGAGAAATAAAAAAGAAAACAAATAGGAATTGACAATTGAAACAAAAATAAGAAGGTAATACAAACATCATGAAAAAAATCAACTGAAATAAAAATGAAATTGAAACACAATCGAAAAAAGACAAAAAAAAAACCTGAAACAAACAGAAACAAACCCTTGAAACACTATGAACAATGGAATCGAAAAAAATAATTTACTCAGAAAAAATATGAAACATCCGGCTCGGAGCGTTGAAAACAAAGGTGGCTCGGTGTCGAACCAAGGCATGAAACGTTCTAAACCAAATCCGTTTAAACAAAGGGAGCATCTGCTAGAAACAAAGGAGGAAAACTGCTGCAAACATCAGAGCACTATTGCTGCAACATTGAAAAGTAAATAATTGAAACACAATGGCGAGATTTGGCTAGCTGGAAACCGTAGATCCAGAGGGAAGATGAGGATGGAGAGGGGGAGGAGCAGCAGAGAGCAGGGGCGCGTGGGTCGCGAGGAGATGGCCCTTGCCTTGCTACCGAGCCGCCGTGACCTACCTCGCCCCGAGCCGTCGCGGGCACGCTGCTCCGCCGCACCGGGGCGGCCTCGCCGCCGCGACCTCCTTCGCCCGAGCCGCCGCGGGCGCACTGCTCCGCCGCACCGGGGCGTCCTTGCCGCCGCGACCTCCCTCGCCTGAGCCGTCGTGGGCGCGCTACTTCGCCGCACTAGAGCGGCCTCGCCGTCGTGCTTGTGGAGGAGGATGAGGACGGGCGCGCTACTTCGCCGCACTTGAGCGGCCTCGCCGTCGCGCTACTTTTCAATATTGATGAATGATGACACATGTTGTGGGAAATATAGTGGATTTAGAATCCAAAGAACAAAAAAGAAGTTCATAGAAATCCAAGCCATAGCCCTATCTAGTGGTCAATGGGCCATGGCAGAATGCACTATAAATGGAATTGTGACTGGTTGTTGGGCCAGGGGCAGCAGTGGGATGGGGACGTAGCGAAGGTTGGCACTATTCCTGATGCGGTCTGAGGGCTGCACCGTTCCTGATAAGATAGTAGAAATTTCCTACAATCACGAACATAATGCTTTTATTCTTGCTGGGAGTGTTTAGGCTGCCAATATTTACATAATTCTTCAGCTTTTCTATGTAGCTGGTGTCTTATCTCGATATTTTGAAGCAGTAATACCATTCTGATTGAGAGTGCCAAAATGCTCCTTGCTCAAGTTACTGTAAGTTTCTGTGCCTTCAGACCGTATTGACAGAAGATAACTTGAAAACATGAGGAAATGATAGTGGTACCTTATTTCTATGAATTTGGTGCTTGTGATGAAGTAGCTGATGATCTGATAGGTGATTAGTATGGGACTAAAAACATTTGGGCAAGTTGTCGCAAGTGTTTTGTGTCTCAAAACAGTCTACACGTATTTTCAGTTTTCGTCATTGAAGGACTACTGAGCCAGATGCTATTTTCATACCATTGTATAGGTGCCCACGCCTCTTGGTAGCACTTCTGAATGAAGAAGCAGGAGAATGTGTTGTGTCTTGAGCTAATGTTGTGCTGCCCTGAGTCGAAATTTTCAAGCCGTCAAGAGGAGAGAGTTAGAAGGCAAATCAGTGTGTCTGCTTTTTGTAAAAGTTCTCTTTTGAGAGTAATATATAGTAGATGTTATGATAGTAATCCTGCAGCGCATTCTGTAAAACGCCTCAGTTTACGTAGACTGGGAGGCATTCTATTCTACCTATATAGGTCTCTGAGTTTGGCAGTTGGCGACGACGGCCAACCATTCTATTTGTTCAGTTTATTTGTTCGCTTTGCTTCAGAGATACCACGTGTGATCGATCCTGTAACCTGGTAGTGACATTCCAGGCAGCACTTTCGCATTGTGGTCGGCAGACCAGAAGCAAGAGACCAGAAGCAGGAATCAAGCAGGGAGGCAGAGCAGAATATTTAGGAAGCAGTCCAAGATCAAGCCCAGCAGAACATTGTCCTTAATGCAGCAGCTGAGAACAATCAGGACGAACATGCCTTTGACCTCAATCAGCCTCCTCTTGATCAGGATCTTGACCCGGTCATCATTGACCCTGTTGAAAATGATCCTTATGGGCAAGGGGAGCATATCCATTACCAGTTGCAGAATGAGGGCGAAGTCTTTCCGCTGAACCAGCATCAAGAGCAAGAAGGTCAAGGCATGGAGGAGCAGCAGGTAGAGCTAACACTGAATATTGAGCAACAGCTTGAACCGAACATCAACCCTCCTCAAGTTGGCTCTCCTATCAATTTCTTAGTAGAAGAATTCCCAACTGATCAGCTAATGCACACTGATGACACTTCTGGAAATTCTGACAACGCTGAAAGCTGTGGACAACAAAGTTCATGACCTGCTCCAGTCAGAGCCTGGGAAATGAACAATGACCTTAATCAACTCATTAACAATCTTAGCAACCAACCTGCCCCTACTGGCCTGCTTAACTCTCAAAACTTGCAGGAGAACTGGGACAACTCCTCTCAGGCCCAACAGAAAAACCAGGCAGAGTAGCTTTTATTTCTGGGAAATCCTCTCTACAGTCAGAGTGCAGTCCAATTGCCAGAAATGGGCCAATACCAGACAGAAGTGCAGGGTATTGGTGTAGAGATGGAAAGACAAATGCAGCAGACTGGTGATGCAGTAGCTAATCCAACTAAGTCAGTCTCAGATCAGATGCTTCAGGACATTGGTATAGAGAAGGAAGGACAGACTCAGCAGATTCATGAGGCAGCAGCCAATCCTGAGGGTGAAGCAGAAATTCAAGTGGACCGTGGAAAGGCTCCAGTGCCAATTCCAGAACAAGGAGCCCTCCTGGAAGCTATGGTAGCTGATAACCTTAAGCCAGATTGGGTTCAATCTAATAGGCAGGGAAGAAAATGGTATGCAAGGGTCACAGAAATTAATTGCTGAGCTACAAGACTGTGGGCTAGGTTTTTTAACTCAGGTAACCCTGCCAACCTCTTGATCAATATTCCTGCTAATTGGGCAAATTTCTTTACTGCCCAACTGTTAAACAATTGCAATTTTGATTGGATGAGACACCTGTTAGCCTCTCGCCTAACTTGTAACCTGAGCAGCCTTGAAAATGGAATAATAGACTTCTCTATTCCATCTACTTGTCTTGACTTCCAACTAAAATGCATGGCAGATGATGTGGAGGAAGCTCTAGGGCTGGACAAGGATGCAGAACAGAATGTACCTCTGAAGAAAAGAAGCTCGAAAGGGCTGCCCCTCTGGTGGAATCAGAGGTAAGAAGTCCTAGGATCAAATCTCACAATAAAGGTTACATGCCTAGTGGTTGTGTTGTTCTAAGGCAGAACCTTAGAAACCCCCCTTCGGTGATCAACCCGAATATACTCAACGAATAAGGCCAAATCTAGCTACGAAATGACATACGGAACACGAAATGGACAGAACACAAGCTCAATGTATTCCATTATATTCCGATCCCCGTACATACCCCATCGTGGCGATATTTATAGGAGCCCGTAGGCTTTTACATGACCAAAATGCCCCTAGGCCGCTTCTCCTGAGCTCTCCTGCTGGTTGGTAGCGAGGGCGTAACAGTCTTCTGGGTGCTTTTTCACGTTGCTGGCCGAATGGCCGACAACACCAGGCCCACCAGGCAGCGAGCAATCTTCACAGGAGTAGCAGCAAAATGTCCCTGCACAAGAAGAATTCGTCACCAGCCACCCGGGGGTGATTCGGCAAAGGAAACCGAAGCCCCTCTTACAGCGGTGCTTCGGCGCCCTTGCACCCGAGCGGCTAAGCCGCCAGTAAACTGGCAAACGGCTCAGACGACCGAATGCTCCGCTTCTCCATTTCGGTTAGCTGACCGAAACGTCCGTCTGCCTTTTGTTGGCCAGTCAATCAGCCGAATCACCCCGACGACCGATTCGGCTTGACCAACCGAATTGATCCCTTGCCGATTCGGCGGGACGGGGTGCCCAGGTCCCGGTTGTCACCCAACAGTAGCCCCTCAGCGGCAACCAAATTGACTATCTTTTTTCATTTCGGCTGCCGTTGATTTGCAGATGATAACCGAAGTACCTTAGCGCCGTCCCGCGGAGAAAACGTTTTTTTTTTAGCCGTTGATCCGCATCGGGATGCGCGACCGATACGGCGGTTAACCTAACCGCCGGGCGAGCCGCCGCGGGTGCCTATAAAAGGCCCCCCCGACCGCCAGCGGTCATTTTCCGCCGTCCGCGCTCGTGAGCCCCCGTGCTGCTTCGGTTGCGCTTAGCCCCCGATTCGGTTTGCTCATTCGGTGCCTTGGCATCCGTTTCGGCGCTCTCGACCGAATCCAGCCTCTTGGTGTAAATCGCTATCTCCGCCAAGTGACTCTCTTCGGTTTTCTTCTAGGTGAAGATTTGCTGCTTTGATATTTCTGTTCTACAACTTTGCCGAAATGTGTTAAATTTTCTAATTCGTTATGTTTGTTATCGACGTCTTGTTTTAATTCCCGTTTTTTCCTTTTATAGTCTCGGTGGGTTTTTTCATTGTGTATTGCTAACATGTCGCGGGTCCCGACTAGCGCTGATGTTTCGGCCTCAGATGCCGAATCAGGTGATCAATCCGCTTCGGCTTCTGAATCAACTTCTGGATCCAGCTCTAGCGAAAGTAGTGAGCAGAATATTCCGCCCGGGAAGAGACCGATGCCCCTCAGAGCTGCTCTGCCTGAATCTATTGACGAATCAGATGATACAGAGACTGAGGAAGAGGAGGAGGAAAGAGATGAATATGTTGAGTGCTTTGACTCCTCAGAGGGTGAGGAAGAAGCCCGCGTCGCTCAGGGCGAGGATGAAGGTAGTTCGGCTCCTCATGCTGAAGAGGTAGCCGAATCTGCTCCCGTTCGACCGCTAAGACCACCGAAAGGGCCGAGGCACACTGGCTGGTCGTGCCTCCTTGACTGGTCTAAATCCACTGTGCGCATGCTGAATCAGTACCAGCGTGACGGTATTCTGACCGCCGAAGAGCGTAGCCGAAGCCGATCTCCTGGGACCGAAAAGTACCCGAAACCCGAGCCTACTGAAGCTCTCGTGTTCAGGGATTACTTCAAGGCTGGGTTACACTTCCCCCTTGAGGGTTTTGTTTCGAGGTTTTGGACGCATTTAACTTGCAAATTCATCATTTGACACTAGAATGCTATAGTGCGCCTCGGCCTGCTACGCCATGGCGCGAAAGATGATGGGCAGCCAACCGAGTGTGCCAGTGTTCACCAGGCACTATGAAACTCAGTTGTACTCTACATATGGGACTGATGATGCCGGGACAAAAGAACTTCGGTTGGAGGTGGGCTCTTACAACTTTGTCCCTGCCCGAAATAACCCTACTGCCTGCCTAGTTCCCACTTTCAAGAACAAGTGGCAAGACGGAAGAAGCACCGGTTTTACCACCGAGTATGTGATGATGCTGACGTGACTCTTGCTAAGGAGCAGGGCCGACCGAAAGCCCATCCCTTGGTTTCGGTTATGACTCAGATGGAAGGACTTGTCTCGGCTCCGGAGATGGCTATGGGGCCGCTTGATGATGCCGCTGCCGAATCCTATCGGCAAACGGCCGAAAGGCAGACAAGCCGGGATTTGATTGAAGAAATGTTTTCTCTTGGCCAGTGGCCCCTTTGCACAGGCCTAAAATTTGACGGCTTTACATACCATCAAGGGTACCGAGGGCCTTCGGTCAATCTGTCCAGACCACTTGGCTATGATTCAAATTCTGACTTTGTGAAGGAGATGGAGAAACGAGCCAATCGGCTGTGTGATCCGTACAATGATAAAGAGTATGATTTGAGCATGGCCAAACTTGGGTCCCTTCGGCGTCCCGAACCGAATCGGGAACGCATGAACGTAGAGTATCCCGATCGGCTTCCCCAATCAAGAGACGGAGGGTTGATGCCGAAGCTGGTCCGGCTGATTCAGCTCCGTTGCCGCCTGTGGCACGCGGTCGTGGGGGCGGCCGTGCCCAAGGCCGTGGCGCTCAAAACGTTCGTGGTACACGCCAAGCCGAAGCGCAACGACGCTGAGAAATTGGTCGTCCGAAATGGCCTTGGGAAGACGAAGATGTTCGGGTATGTCGCATGCTTGCCAAGCGAGAATGGGTGAAACCCATAAAACAGAGCCGCAATCAAGTTATTGTCGCGGCCAAAGCTGATTCGGTTGTGTCCGGGCACACGGTAGAAAGACTTGGCTTAGAAATCTAACTCATAGCTTTTCGTACTGCTGACTAGTTTTAACTGCATATGGATTCTTTGATTGATTCGGCTTGTTCTGATTCGGTTACCCTCTGCAGGAATTCGCCGATTCTAGTGAGGAGGCTTCCTCAATGGCTGGCGGCAAGATGAGGAGTGCCCGCGACCTGGCGATCGATGAGCAGCCGACCGTGAGCGGCTTCAAGCTGACATCGAAGAAGCGGAAGGTTGGCCGGGATGGAGCTACTTCGGCTCACACCTCGCAGCTTCGGCCTAGGGGAGCAGCCAGCGGCGTGAGTCTGGGGGCCCCTGCCGAAGCTGCTACCCGACCCACCGAAGCTGCTACACAGGCCACTTCGGGTACTGTGCAGGAGATTGCTGGCGGCCCTCGCAGTATCACCCCCGTTATTCGGCGCCCTGGTAAGTCTCGTTTTCATGCCGAATCAACGCGCATGACACCTGAGATGTCCACGAATGTCTTGCTCGGCAAAGGGTTTGTTTCCCTTGAGCCGTCTAGCTTTCGTTTCGGCCCAATGAGGGTGTATTCGGGCTCATGTTCTGGCGATGAACATAGCCCCGAACGGGAAGAGACTTATGAACTTGCTCGTGCTTTAGGAGTTGATTCGACGCTCGTTTGGTGGCGTACGTGGACCCCGCGAGGTGGGTATTTTGCCCTCCCAAGCTGCATTAGGCTTCGGTCAGGAGTGTGGCTCGTCCTTTTCGGCCATCCAGACCGAACAGGCCTTGCTTGCGACAGACCGAAATGAAATGCTTTCGGCTATCAACTTTCATGCTATTTCGGTGAGTGTCCTTTGTTGCCCGCGCATTTAATTTCCTGGTTCGAGAAATTTTATAAGTATTGGCGTTTGTCTTCTTGTTTGATCACAGGCTTCGGTTTTATCTGGCGCGTTGCTAAAGCAAGGCCATGCTACCCTAGCCCATGCTGAAAAACAACTTCTCCTCAGGGAAAAAGAAGTTAAACGGCTGGAGGCTAAGCTGGCGGACACCGAAGGCCTTCTCACTCAGGAAGTTGGGAAAACCGAAGCGGCTTTGGACGCTCAAAGGCGGGCCGAAGCCGCTCTGGAGACCCAGAAACAACTTGAGCGTGATGCGCGTCAAGGTGCCGAAAGGGCTCAAGCCACCGAGCGCGCAGTGGGTGAAAAGCTGAACGAGTTAGCTCTCCTTCTTCGCCGAGTGGTGAACGGCGTCGGTGGGGACTGTGAGCCCCCTGCTGCTGCCGAGTCAGCGCTGGAGAAGATTCGGTTTCTTAACCGAGAGCCGTCCCGCTTGACCACGCCATTCAGTTTGGGCCGCGAGTATCTTGGATTTGAAACAAAGACGTGCCCCGATGAAGGCAGTGAAGGAGGAGGGCTGCGACCATTTTGAGAAGGCCACATGCTTTGAGAATGCCATGAGCTACTGGAAACCAGACGATGATGTCCAAGCTGCTGCTAAAAGGTGGTTCTTTGACCTTTTCTGGACCGAAGCTGGAGGGCGAGACTTGGCTCTGCTTCGGGCAGCCTATGCTTGTGCAAGGGTAATTAATTTTGCTGTCTTGCTTGATTTTATCTTTCGGTACTTGTGCAATTTCGGTTGACACTGTTGAAACTGATATGGCCTCCGATATTGCAGGATCCTAGTGAGAAACCGGCTATCAAGGACCGGGTCCAAGCTTACATGGAAGAGCGCGATGCTCGGGAGGGCTCCCCAGCTGTGCATACACAGGTGGGCACCCCCGAAGCCCCTCACGCTACTGCCGAAGAGACCCTTGCCGAAGGACAACCTCCTGACGCTCGAGATGAAGGGACGAGAACCGAGTCCGCTTGGCCGCCGGTCCTCATGCAGCTTACGCCTTGAACCCCTCTACTTCAGCCCTTGGAGCTTAACCCTCCCGCGTGTGGGAGTAAAAATACTTGTTATTTTCCTAAGTGTGATGAACTTTTTAGGCCGCATGTTGGCCGTATGTGAGTATGATGTAATGGCACACTTTAAGTTGGGATTTGGGTTCGGTTCTTAAAACCGAATTGCTTAGAACAAACTGCTTGGCATCTGATGAACATTTTAACCGAATGCGTGTTGTTCCCCTTTTTATGTTGTTGGGTTTGCTTGATTGTTTCCATTCTTTGAAGCTCTTCGGTTTTAGTGCCGAATGCATGCTTGGAGAGCGCCGTCCCCGCCCCATCTTTTTAGACCGAAGAGCGAGTAAATGGTTAAGTTTGTTCGACGGTTCGGTTGCGTAGCCGAATCCCTACCGAATGACGGCCGTAGGTTCTCGAGGCGAAATGCATGCCGCCTTAGCTAATTGAATTTGGCGGGCCACCGATGTGATGCCCTTCGGTCTTGATACCGAATCCGTGTGTGCTTGTAAAACGCCGTCCCGCCCCGTCTTTTTAGACCGAAGGGTGTGTCGTCAGTTTAACTTGGATTGTTCCGCTAATTGCGCCGAATTGGCTTGTAGAATTCGGTAATCGAATTCTGATGGGCTTGCAACCCATTCCGCCCCGTCTTTTTGGACCGAGGGAATATTTTTAAACAAAAAATGTGATATATATCTCTTTATTTTCTTATTACAAATGTGCCAATGCTGGCTGTTACAGTTGATGGTTTATTTGTAACACTATGCTGGCGCATCACCACCCGAAATGTCTTCGGCTTGACCGAAGGCATTCTGTGGCCCTGCAGTTCGTTGCTAGGATGCAGAAACCCGTGGTGGATGACATTGTGTTGCATACACGTTATTAATTGATACGTCATGTTCCAACGCCACCCGCTGCTCTGGATGAGGAGTCTGTGGTGCCGGAGGTAACCGAGCTCACAGATGGAGAAGCTCTCGTGGCGGGTGATACCGGCCAAAACACGCGAGGTGGTGGCTTCGGTTGGCTAACCGAAGCCATGGCAACAGGCCCCGATGCTGACATCGTGCTTCGTTGCACCATGATCTATGGAAACCTCATTGTGATTCCACATTACCGTTAGCTGGCACATGGTCGTGCAGAACAGAACGCGGTGAAAAGCGCATGCTTTTCGGCCATTGGCCGGACTGAGGCCGGGTCTGACCTTGGGACTGTGACCGCTGAGGTATATCTTGTGAGGACCGAATTGTCCTTGCTAGGAGCACTGAGACCAGATGCGGTGAACCCCTCAACTACCCGAATTCGCTCTTTCCTGAGGACTCTCATGCCTATTTGGCGATGATTTTGCACGAATTCCTAATAACGCTCTCCTCATGTTTGAGATAAACCAGACTTGATAGAATGACTTGTGAGGGAGGTTTGGGTGCCCTTATATAGGCTGCTATGACCCTGGAGTTCATAAATATATTGAACCACCTTGGTTATTAAATTCTGACAGGTACTTTTTGTCATTAATTAGGCCTGCTATACCGCACATGGCTGCCACTTTGGCGGATGATGGTTGCTTGCAACCTTTTGCATCGATACCGAATATATGGACAGGCGTTTGTTGCCTGAACGTTTTCGGTGAATGTGTGGCTGATGTCAGTGACTTTTTGAGTGACATAGTCATACAAACAATTATACGTACGTGTACGCATATTTGGGGTTTCTCCCGTTGTTTTCGCGGAGTTCCCGGCCTTCTTTCGGCCTTTGGGGTTGCTTACAACCTTGTTCCAATCGGTACAAACCGAAGCGTATTCGGTGAATATGTCGCGAGATACAAATATAATTCCGCGGAACATAACCATAGATGAAATTAAACTTATTACACGGGATGCCTCGTTAAAAAACCTCAGTGAGGAAAAAGAGTGCAGAGCCCCAAATGTCTTTAGACGAATGTACCGAAGTTGCATGAAATTAAAATTATTACATCTCCCTTTCTGGAGCACGCAATGATCATGGGTAGAATCGGCGCAGATTATCTGCGTTCCACGTGTGGGTTGATTCGCTTCCATCTTCGGTTACCAAGGTGAAAACGCCGGTGCTAACCCTTCTTGCCATGATGTACGGTCCGTACCATGGCGACCGCAACTTGCCTTGTTTATCTGGTTGCCGGATGAGCACCATATCCCCAGGATTGATATCTTTCCTCAGAATTTTCTTGTTTCTCCAACTCTTGGTTTCGGCATGATATTTGTCTAGATTATCTGCGGCCTGTAGCTTCCTTTGGTCAGACGTTTCCACATCCACCATTCTTTGAATCGGGTTGGTAGGCGATATCTCCGTTCGAACGAGCCCATTCTTACTTCTTCGGTGTTATGGCTTCTTCACCAAACAACAACCGAAATGGGGTGAAACCCGTAGCTCTGGATCTGGAGACATTGTGGCCCCAAACAACGGTGACCAGCTCTTGAGCCCATTTCCCCTTCTTTGACTCCTCGAGCGTTTTTGAAATAGTGGTGAAGATATCACCATTGACTCTTTCGACTGCCCCATTCGACTCCGGGTGATTCAACGAAGCGAATGACAGTTTAATTCCCAGTTCCTCACAGAACGTTCTGAATTATGCCGAATCAAATTGTTTGCCATTGTCAACTGTGATGTATGAAGGTACCCCGAAACGGCAGATGATTCGCTGCCACACGAAATTCACCAGGGTTCCAGAGGTTATCTTGGCCAACGGCTTGGCTTCCACCCATTTGGTGAAATATTCCAGAGCCACTGCTGCATATTTGAGGTTCCCAGGAGCTGGTGGTAATGCTCCAACTATATCAACGCCCCAACGTTGGAGAGGGGAATAGTGGTGAAGTGGGATTAGCTGGAGCATTTTGCTTTTTTGCGAACATTTGACAACCCTTGCAAGTTTTTACTATCTCTTTGGCATCGATTACGGCTGTCGGCCAGTAGAATCCCTGCCTCATTGCTCTGTGGGCGATTTCGTGATGACCTCTATGGGCTCCACATGAACCCGAATGTATTTCGGTAAGCAAACCTTTCCTTCTCCCCTACTTATGCACTTGAGCATTGGAGCGACTACGCCCTCCTTGTACATGTTTTCCCCTATAATGGAGAATTGCTTCGTTCGGAGTTCATTCGGTGCATGTCTTTCTTTGAGGCTGGTTCATACGTGCCATTGAGGTATGCCCAGATGGGTGCCCTCCGATCCGCTTGCGATTGCATGAACGACCGAAGGTGATTCTTCTTCTTGCTTGACAGCCTTAACTTAGGGACTTGATAAAAAACATCTCGCGGCAATGGACCGGCATTGGCTGCTTTTTGCTAACTCATCGGCCTCGGTGTTCTCGGACCTTGGTATATACTTCGGGTGAAACCCGTGAAATATTTCTCCATTCTCCTTACGGTGGCCAGGTATGTAGCTAGCTCAGGATCCTTTGCTGCGTATTCTTTCTGAACCTGACCGACCACTATCTGTGAATCGGACCGAATCACGCAACGTCGGACTCCGAGTGCTCTGAGCTTTCGTAACCCCAGCAGTACTGCTTTGTATTCGGCTGTGTTGTTTGTGGTGAGGAACTGCAATCTAGATGCGTACCGTATTCTTGGCCCATTCGGTGGTGTCAGTATGGCCGAGATTCCTGCGCCTGCTGAACACCACGACCCGTCGCAATGTACGGTCCATTCAGGTTCATCAAATTGCTTTGTGGAGTCATCCGCATTCGGTGTCCAGTCTGCTATGAAGTCTGCTAACACCTGTGACTTGATGGTTGATCTGTGCTCAAATGATATTATGTATTCATTCAGCTCAGCTGCCCACTTGCCGATTCGGCCTACTGCTTCAGTGTTACGAAATAGAGATTCCAGTGGCTGAGCTGACAAGACCCGAATCGGGTGTGCTTGGAAATAGTGCTTGAGCTTTCTGGAAGCCATCACTACCGTGTATGCAATCTTCTCTAGCTCAGTGTAATTCACCTTAGCACCCGAAAGAGCTTCTGAGACGAAGTAGATAGGGAATTGTTGCATTTTGCCCTCATATTCCTTCTCCTCAATCAATGCTTTGCACTTTCGCTTCGGCGGCGCGCGATAGATACAATATCGAGTCGCTCCGGATGTTGGTTTCGACAATGTGGTGAGTCTAGTGAGATACTTCTTGAGTTCCTCGAAAGCTTGCCGCTTCGGTCCCCAACCGAAAGTCGATGCATTCCGGAGTGCTCGAAAAATGGTAATCCCCTTTCGGTGATCTTGATATGAACCCGCTCAAGGCTGCAATTCTCCCCGTGAGTTTCTCGCACTGCTTCTGTTTTTGAGGCGGGGCCATGTTTGTGATGGCTGCAATCTTTTCTCGGGTTGGCTTCTATACCCGGCGGAGACCAAACAACCGAGTAGCTTCCCTTTGCTGATACCGAATACACACTTGTCGGGGTTAAGTTTGAGGCCACTTGAGCGCAGATTTGCGAATGTTTCTCTGAGATCATCGATGTGTGCGTCCCTTTGGTCGCTCTTTACCACAATGTCGTCCACGTAGGAAACGAGATTGTTCTTCTTCTTCTGCTCCCGGAATATTTCGTCAGTTAACCTGGAGAAAGTCGGTCCGGCGTTCCTTAACCCTTTGGGCATTCTCTTTTAACAAAAAGTGCCATCTCGGTGTGATGAAACTTGTCTTTTCCTGGTCTTCGGGTCAAGCCATATTTGGTGATAACCCGAAAAACAATCGAGCAAACTCATTATCTCACAACCAGCCGCGATGTCCACCAATTTGTCTATCCTGGGCAATGGGTATGGGTCCTTCGGGCAATGCTTGTTGAGGTCAGTGAAATCAACGCACATTCGCCATTTGCCATTCTTCTTCTTTACCATGACCACGTTTGCTAGCCATTCGGGTACCGCACTTTTTTTCCGATTACGTCGGCATCTAAAAGCCTCTCGTACTTCGGCTGCTTTGCCGCTTTTGCTCTTTCGTCGATATTTTGCGGAGCTTCGCTCTAGGCCTGGCCGACCTGTTCACGTTCGTGCCGGCTGTCTTTGCGTAAGGCTTCGGTCTACTCCTGCGAGATCACGTGTTGACCAAGCAAACACGTCTCGGTTTTCCAGCATGAATTCCATCAGTCTTGAGGCTTCACCCTGACCCAAACTTGCGCCGATATTGACGCATTCGTCAGGCCGATTCGGGCTCAAGGACACCCGAATTGTTTCTTCTGCAGGGAGCGCCTTTGGCTCTTTGTTGTTGTTTTGGTCTTCCTCTTCCTTCTGTTTGAGTTTGGATTTCACCTCATGCACCATGCTGTATCCTGGTATTGGTTTTCCGTCGATTCTCCTTGCTGAGATCTGATCTCCGAATACCGAAATGATGCCGGTGGGTGAAGGTATTTTCATACACAGGTGAGTTTGCCGAATCACCATGTCGAATTTGCTGATGATACCTCTGCCGAAAATGGTTGTATACGGGTAGTCAATGTCGACTATGTCGAATGTGATTTCTTCTGCTCTGACTTTTGTATCCTCGCTGAACGCGACCGTGATTGTTTTCTTGCCAATCGCGTCTATTCTCCTTCCACCGAAACCGAATAGTGGGTTGCCCGCCTGGTCAAGTGTTTTTCGGTCTAGTTTCATACTGTCAAATGCCTTGGTGAATAGTATGTCTACTGAACTGCCATTGTCGATCAGAATGTTGTGGAGCGTGTATCCTCCGACATACGCTTGTTACTACCAAGGCATCACAAAGTGGGAAATCCTTTACTCAAGTCGGATTCCGAAAAGGTGATAGGGGTTGTCTTCCGGGCGGGTGCGCTATCGGTGTTTTTGGTGAGATTGTCAACACTCTCTTGACAAAGTCACGTCGGCCCTCTTGTTATCGTGCTCCAAGTTGGATCCACCCGTGATGGCGTAGATATGCCCGCTAGAGTTCATCATGTTTGTTGGTGCGACTGTGTTGACTATTTGCAATTCTCTTGAAGTTTCGGATTCGTGCGACCGCGCACCGCGTGCCGTCTTCGCCGTCGTGGCTGAAGATGATGCGGCCGCTCGAAATGCCCGATTGTGCATTGGCATGGGTTGATGATATTGCGCCATATGGGGCATCGGCCATGCCATCGGTTCTTTGTATAACTATAAGCCGGGTGGCGGGTTACATGGTGCCCGAGTGAAAACCGGATGGTGAAACGCCCGCGAGGAGGTGCCATGGTGTGATAAACATGCTTTCCGCCTCATTCGGTTTGGCTGCTTCGTCCTTTTCCCGCTGCTCCTTTGCTAGCTGGGTATACTTGCATTCTTTCGTAGTATGCCCCTTGTCCTCGCCACACACAACACAATACTTTGCGTTCTGGCTGGCCTCGCCTCGCCCCTTCCGCGCCCGCCGGAACCTCTGCCGCCTCGCCCGGTTACCAAAGTTTTTGGTTTGATTCGGGCGGCTCGGGTTGAATCTTCCGCACATTGTTCACGGCGGTGGACTTTTGCTCATTCTTCTCCGAGTTTGTTTGCCGATTCGGTTGGCTGGACTTGGGCGATGCTTGCTTGATGTTATACCGTGTTGCCTTCCGTTGCACTAAGTCTTCCTCGATCTAGCGAACCGGCGCATCGATCAAATAGCTAATTGATTGTTGTTGGTGCTACACCGAGACATGGCTTGGGCGCAGGCCCTATCTTCAGTCCCTTGACCGCCGCGGCAATGACAATATCATCTGACACATTCGGTAGCTGAGCTTTCAACTGAATTATCCTCTCAAGGTATTTTGACAGTGATTCGTCGTCCGGCTGGAACAGATTCATGAGATCCGCCGTTGTTTTCTTGTCTGTTTGGAACCCCTGAAAGGTGGTGAGCAGGTCCGCCTTCACCTGATGCCATGAAGTGACTGACAACGGTCGTTGGGACATGAACCAGTCGTACGTTACATCTGTTAAAGCCATGACCAACGATTTTGCAAGGATCATGTCATTGCCCCCAGCCGAATGGACACATGCTTCATAACTTGTAATAAATCTTCTCGGGTTGGACTGCCCATTGAAACTCGGCAACTTCGGTCTGTAACCCAGTGGCCAAGGACATCTTTGGATCTCCGGTGATAATGGGGATGCCAAGTCTATTGCTTCGGCTATTTCCTTCGTGATTTTCTCCCCGAATGATAACAACTTTCTCTTGATTTTCCTCGAGGATGATCGGAGGGTCCGAATTTCCCTTTCTAGTTTCTCTCGCTTCTTCTCTTGCTTGGTTGATTGCCTCTTGGGTTGCCGACATTCGGTTTTGTGTCACCATTCGGACCCGCAACCGATCATGATGCTTTAGCTTCCGGGGCATTCACCTTGGCGGACGCTCTTCTAACGCTTCGAGGCGGGCGTTTTGTACGTCTGATCCCTCGGGCTCTTCGGTTTCTTCTTCTTCGGGGTCTTCGGTTATGCGGGCTTCCGGAAGCACACCTCCTAGTGCACCAAGTTCGCTTGTGCCGCCCTCTTGATTGTTCTGTGCCGCTGCGTCATTGGTCAGTGCCGGTGCCACCGCGCCTTCGGCCTGCTGAATGGGTACTCCCGATTGCAAAGTACCAGACTGCTGTAGAACTTCGGTAGGTGTAACCGAGTCTGTGACTGCTGGTTCCTTGGATGACCTTGCACCTGTCTTCGCCTTGCCTTTCGGAGCCATGGTATGTTCGGCGACAACCACGGTGGGCGCCAATGTTGTTCTAAGGCAGAACCTTAGAACCCCCCCTTCGGTGATCAACCCGAATATACTCAACGAATAAGGCCAAATCTAGCTACGAAATGACATACGGAACACGAAATGGACAGAACACAAGCTCAATGTATTCCATTATATTTCGATCCCCTGTACAGTCCCATCAGGGCGATATTTATAGGAGCCCGTAGGCTTTTACATGACCAAAATGCCCCTAGGCCGCTTCTCCTGAGCTCTCCTGCTGGTTGGTAGCGAGGGCGTAACAGTCTTCTGGGTGCTTTTTCACGTTGCTGGCCGAATGGCCGACAACACCAGGCCCACCAGGCGCGAGCAATCTTCACGGGAGTAGCGGCAAAATGTCCCCGCACAAGAAGAATTCGTCACCGGCCACCCGGGGTGATTCGGCAAAGGAAACCGAAGCCCCTCTTACAGCGGTGCTTCGGCGCCCTTGCACCCGAGCGGCTAAGCCGCCAATAAACTGGCAAACAGCTCAGACAACCGAATGCCCCACTTCTCCATTTCGGTTAGCTGACCAAAACGTCCGTCTGTCTTTTGTTGGCAAGTCAATCAGCCGAATCACCCCGACGATCGATTCGGCTTGACCAACCGAATTGATCCCTTGTCGATTCGGCGGGACGGGGTGCCTAGGTCCCGGTTGTCACCCAACAGTAGCCCCTCAGCGGCAACCGAATTGACTATTTTTTTTCATTTCGGCTACCGCTGATTTGCAGATGATAACCGAAGTACCTTAGCGCCGTCCCGCGGAGAAAACGATTTTTTTTTAGCCGTTGATCCGCATCGGGATGCGCGACCGATGCGGCGGTTAACCTAACCGCCGGGCGAGCCGCCGCGGGCGCCTATAAAAGGCCCCCCCCGACCGCCCGGCGGTCATTTTCCGCCGTCCGCGCTCGTGAGCCCCCGCGCCGGTTGCGCTTAGCCCCCGATTCGGTTTGCTCATTCGGTGCCTTGGCATCCGTTTCGGCGCTCTCGACCGAATCCGGCCTCTTGGTGTAAATCGCTATCTCCGCCAAGTGACTCTCTTCGGTTTTCTTCTAGGTGAAGATTTGCTTTGCTTTGATATTTCTGTTCTACAACTTTGCCGAAATGTGTTAAATTTTCTAATTCGTTATGTTTGTTATCGACGTCTTGTTTTAATTCCCGTTTTTTCCTTTTATAGTCTCGGTGGGTTTTTTCATTGTGTATTGCTTACATGTCGTGGGTCCCGACTAGCGCTGATGTTTCGGCCTCAGATGCCGAATCAGGTGATCAATCAGCTTCGGCTTCTGAATCAACTTCTGGATCCAGCTCTAGCGAAAGTAGTGAGCAGAATATTCCGCCCAGGAAGAGACCGATGCCCCTCAGAGCTGCTCTGCCTGAATCTATTGACGAATCAGATGATACAGAGACTGAGGAAGGGGAGGAGGAAAGAGATGAATATGTTGAGTGCTTTGACTCCTAAGAGGGTGAGAAAGAAGCCCGCGTCGCTCAGGGCGAGGATGAAGGTAGTTCGGCTCCTCATGCTGAAGAGGTTGCCGAATCTGCTCCCGTTCGACCGCTAAGACCACCGAAAGGGCCGAGGCACACTGGCTGGTCGTGCCTCCTTGACCGGTCTAAATCCACTGTGCGCATGCTGAATCAGTACCAGCGTGACGGTATTCTGACCGCCGAAGAGCGTAGCCGAAGCCGATCTCCTGGGACCGAAAAGTACCCGAAACCCGAGCCTACTGAAGCTCTCGTGTTCAGGGATTACTTCAAGGCTGGGTTACACTTCCCCCTTGAGGGTTTTGTTTCAGAGGTTTTGGACGCATTTAACTTGCAAATTCATCATTTGACACCGAATGCTATAGTGCGCCTCAGCTGCTACGCCATGGCGCAGAAGATGATGGGCAGCCAACTGAGTGTGCCAGTGTTCACCAGGCACTATGAAACTCAGTTGTACTCTACGTATGGGACTGATGATGCCGGGACAAAAGAACTTCGGTTGGAGGTGGGCTCTTACAACTTTGTCCCTGCCCGAAATAACCCTACTGCCTGCCTAGTTCCCACTTTCAAGAACAAGTGGCAAGACTGGAAGAAGCACTGGTTTTACTACCGAGTATGTGATGATGCTGACGTGACTCTTGCTAAGGAGCAGGGCCGACCGAAAGCCCATCCCTTGGTTTCGGTTATGACTCAGATGGAAGGACTTGTCTCGGCTCCGGAGATGGCTATGGGGCCGCTTGATGATGCCGCTGCCGAATCCTATCGGCAGACGGCCGAAAGGCAGACAAGCCGGGATTTGATTGAAGAAATGCTTTCTCTTGGCCGGTGGCCCCTTTGCCTGAGCCTAAAATTTGACGGCTTTACATACCATCAAGGGTACCGAGGGCCTTCGGTCAATCTGTCCAGACCACTTGGCTATGATTCAAATTCTGACTTTGTGAAGGAGATGGAGAAACGAGCCAATCGGCTGTGTGATCCGTACAATGATAAAGAGTATGATTTGAGCATGGCCAAACTTGGGTCCCTTCGGCGTCTGAACCGAATCTGGGAACGCATGAACGTAGAGTATCCTGATCGGCTTCCCCCAATCAAGAGACGGAGGGTTGATGCCGAAGCTGGTCCGGCTGATTCAGCTCCGTTGCCGCCTGCGGCACGCGGTCGTGGGGGCGGCCGTGCCCAAGGCCGTGGCGCTCAAAACGTTCGTGGTACACGCCAAGCCGAAGCGCAACGACGCCGAGAAATTGGTCGTCCGAAACGGCCTTGGGAAGACGAAGATGTTCGGGTATGTCGCATGCTTGCCAAGCGAGAATGGGTGAAACCCATAAAACAGAGCCACAATCAAGTTATTGTCGCGGCCAAAGCTGATTCGGTTGTGTCCGGGCACACGGTAGAAAGACTTGGCTTAGAAATCTAACTCATAGCTTTTCGTAAATCTACTGTGACTCGTTTTAACCGCATATGGATTCTTTGATTGATTCGGCTTGTTCTAATTCGGTTACCCTCTCGCAGGAATTCGCCGATTCTAGTGAGGAGGCTTCCTCAATGGGCTGCGGCAAGATGAGGAGTGCCGCGACCAGCGATCGACGAGCGGCCGACCGTGAGCGGCTTCAAGCCGACATCGAAGAAGCGGAAGGTTGGCCGGATGGAGCTACTTCGGCTCACACCTCGCGGCTTCGGCCTAGGGGAGCGGCCGGCCCGGCGTGAGTCCGGGGCCCTCGCCGAAGCCGCTACCCGACCCACCGAAGCCGCTACACGAGGCCACTTCGGGTGCTTGTCGGGAGATTGCCGGCGGCCCTCGCAGCATCACCCCGTTATTCGGCGCCCGGTAAGTCTCGGTTTCATGCCGAATCAACGCGCATGACACCCGAGATGTCCACGAATGTCTTGCTCGGCAAAGGGTTTGTTTCCCTTGAGCCGTCTAGCTTTCGTTTCGGCCCAATGAGGGTGTATTCGGGCTCATGTTCTGCGATGAACATAGCCCCGAACGGGAAGAGACTTATGAACTTGCTCGTGCTTTAGGAGTTGATTCGACGCTCGTTTGGTGGCGTACGTGGACCCCGTGAGGTGGGTATTTTGCCCTCCCAAGCTGCATTAGGCTTCGGTCAGGAGTGCGGCTCGTCCTTTTTGGCCAGCCAGACCGAACAGGCCTTGCTTGCGACACCGAAATGAAATGCTTTCGGCTATCAACTTTCATGCTATTTCGGTGAGTGTCCTTTGTTGCCCGCGCATTTAATTTCCTGGTTCGAGAAATTTTATAAGTATTGGCGTTTGTCTTCTTGTTTGATCACGGCTTCGGTTTTATCGGCGCGTTGCTAAAGCAAGGCCATGCTACCCTAGCCCATGCTGAAAAACAACTTCTCCTCGGGGAAAAAGAAGTTAAACGGCCGGAGGCTAAGGCGGCGGACACCGAAGGCCTTCTCACTCGGGAAGTTGGGAAAACCGGCGGCTTTGGACGCTCAAAGGCGGCCGAAGCCGCTCGGAGACCCGAAACAACTTGAGCGTGATGCGCGTCAAGGTGCCGAAAGGGCTCAAGCCACCGAGCGCGCAGTGGGTGAAAAGCTGAACGAGTTAGCTCTCCTTCTTCGCCGAGTGGTGAACGGCGTCGGTGGGGACTGTGAGCCCCCTGCTGCTGCCGAGTCAGCGCTGGAGAAGATTCGGTTTCTTAACCGAGAGCTGTCCCAGCTTGACCACGCCATTCAGCTGGGCCGCGAGTATGCTGGATTTGAAACAGCATGTGCCCTGATGAAGGCGGTGAAGGAGGAGGGCTGCGACCATTTTGAGAAGGCCACATGCTTTGAGAATGCCATGACCAACTGGAAACCGGACGATGATGTCCAAGCTGCCGCTAAAAGGTGGTTCTTTGACCTTTTCTCGGACCGAAGCCGGGAGGGCGAGACTTGGCTCGCTTCGGGCAGCCTATGCTTGTGCAAGGGTAATTAATTTTGCCGTCTTGCTTGATTTTATCTTTCGGTACTTGTGCAATTTCGGTTGACACCGTTGAAAACGATATGGCCTCCGATATTGCGGGATCCTAGTGAGAAACCGGCTATCAAGGACCGGGTCCAAGCTTACATGGAAGAGCGCGATGCTCGGAGGGCTCCCCAAAGTGCATACACGAGTGGGCACCCCCGAAGCCCCTCACGCTACGCCGAAGAGACCCTTGCCGAAGGACAACCTCCCCGACGCTCGAGATGAAGGGACGGAACTGAGGCTGCTTCGGCTGCTGCTCCTCATGCAGCTTCTGCCTTGAACCCCTCTACTTCAGCCCTTGGAGCTTAACCCTCCCGCGTGTGGGAGTAAAAATACTTGTTATTTTCCTAAGTGTGATGAACTTTTTAGGCCAGCATGTTGGCCGTATGTGAGTATGATGTAATGGCACACTTTAAGTTGGGATTTGGGTTCGGTTCTTAAAACCGAATCGCTTAGAACAAACTGCTTGGCATCTGATGAACGTTTTAACCGAATGCGTGTTGTTCCCCTTTTTATGTTGTTGGGTTTGCTGATTGTTTCCATTCTTTGAAGCTCTTCGGTTTTAGTGCCGAATGCATGCTTGGAGAGCGCCGTCCCGCCCCATCTTTTTAGACCGAAGAGTGAGTAAATGGTTAAGTTTGTTCGACGGTTCGGTTGCGTAGCCGAATCCCTACCGAATGACGGTGTAGGTTCTCGAGGCGAAATGCATGCCGGCCTTAGCTAATTGAATTTGGCGGGCCACGATGTGATGCCCTTCGGTCTTGATACCGAATCCAGTGTGCTTGTAAACGCCGTCCCGCCCCGTCTTTTTAGACCGAAGGGTGTGTCGTCGCTTTAACTTGGATTGTTCGCTAATTGCGCCGAATTGGCTTGTAGAATTCGGTAATCGAATTCGATGGGCTTGCAACCCATTCCGCCCGTCTTTTTGGACCGAGGGAATATTTTTAAACAAAAAATGTGATATATATCTCTTTATTTTCTTATTACAAATGTGCCAATGTCTTTGTTATTCAGTTGATGGTTTATTTGTAACACTATCTTTGGCGCATCACCACCCGAAATGTCTTCGGCTTGACCGAAGGCATTCTCGTGGCCTGCGGTTCGTTGCTAGGATGCGAAAAACCCGTGGTGGATGACATTGTGTTGCATACACGTTATTAATTGATACGTCATGTTCCAACGCCACCCGCTGCTCTGGATGAGGAGTCTGTGGTGCCGGAGGTAACCGAGCTCACAGATGGAGAAGCTCTCGTGGCGGGTGATACCGGCCAAAACACGCGAGGTGGTGGCTTCGGTTGGCTAACCGAAGCCATGGCAACAGGCCCCGATGCTGACATCGTGCTTCGTTGCACCATGATCTATGGAAACCTCATTGTGATTCCACATTACCGTTAGGCGGCACATGGTCGTGCGAACGAACGCGGTGAAAAGCGCATGCTTTTCGGCCATTGGCCGGGCGAGGCGGGTCGACCTTGGGACCGTGACCGGCGAGGTATATCTTGTGAGGACCGAATTGTCCTTGCTAGGAGCACTTTGAGACCGATGCGGTGAACCCCTCAACTACCCGAATTCGCTCTTTCCTGAGGACTCTCATGCCTATTTGGCGATGATTTTGCACGAATTCCTAATAACGCTCTCCTCATGTTTGAGATAAACCAGACTTGATAGAATGACTTGTGAGGGAGGTTTGGGTGCCCTTATATAGGCTGCTATGACCCTGGAGTTCATAAATATATTGAACCACCTTGGTTATTAAATTCTGACAGGTACTTTTTGTCATTAATTAGGCCTGCTATACCGCACATGGCTGCCACTTTGGCGGATGATGGTTGCTTGCAACCTTTTGCATCGATACCGAATATATGGACAGGCGTTTGTTGCCTGAACGTTTTTCGGTGAATGTGTGGGCGATGTCGGTGACTTTTTGAGTGACATAGTCATACAAACAATTATACAGACGTGTCTGCATATTTGGGGATTCTCCTGTTGTTTTCGCAGGAGTTCCCAGCCTTCTCTGGCCTTTGGGGTTGCTTACAACCTTGTTCCAATCGGTACAAACCGAAGCGTATTCGGTGAATATGTCGCGATACAAATATAATTCCGCGGAACATAACCATAGATGAAATTAAACTTATTACACGGGATGCCTCGTTAAAAAACCTCGGTGAGGAAAAAGAGTGCGAGAGCCCCAAATGTCTTTAGACGAATGTACCGAAGTTGCATGAAATTAAAATTATTACATCTCCCTTTCGGAGCACGCAATGATCACGGGTAGAATCGGCGCAGATTATCTGCGTTCCACGTGTGGGTTGATTCGCTTCCATCTTCGGTTACCAAGGTGAAAACGCCGGTGCTAACCCTTCTTGCCACGATGTACGGTCCGTACCATGGCGACCGCAGCTTGCCTTGTTTATCTGGTTGCCGGATGAGCACCATATCCCCAGGATTGATATCTTTCCTCAGAATTTTCTTGTCTCTCCAACTCTTGGTTTAGGCATGATATTTGTCTAGATTATCTGCGGCCTGTAGCTTCCTTTGGTCAGACGTTTCCACATCCACCATTCTTTGAATCGGGTTGGTAGGCGATATCTCCGTTCTGAACGAGCCCATTCTTACTTCTTCTGGTGTTATGGCTTCTTCACCGAACAACAACCGAAATGGGGTAAACCCGTAGCTCTGGATCTGGAGACATTGTGGCCCCAAACAACGGTGACCAGCTCTTGAGCCCATTTCCCCTTCTTTGACTCCTCGAGCGTTTTTGAAATAGTGGTGAAGATATCACCATTGACTCTTTCGATTGCCCCATTCGACTCGGGTGATTCAACGAAGCGAATGACGGTTTAATTCCCAGTTCCTCACCCCAACGTTCGAATTGTGCCGAATCAAATTGTTTGCCATTGTCAACCCATTTGGTGAAGTGATGTATGAAGGTACCCCGAAACGGCAGATGATTCGCTGCCACACGAAATTCACCAGGGTTCCAGAGGTTATCCCCTATAATGGAGAATTGCTTCGTTCTGGAGTTCATTCGGTGCATGTCTTTCTTTGAGGCTGGTTCATACGTGCCATTGAGGTATGCCCAGATGGGTGCCCTCCAGTCGTCGCTTGCGATTGCATGAACGACCGAAGGTGATTCTTCTTCTTGCTTGACAGCCTTAACTGTTAGGACTTGATAAAAAACATCTGCTGGCATTGGCTGCTGCTTTTGCTAACTCATCGGCCTTGGTGTTCTCAGACCATGGTATATACTTCAGGGTGAAACCTGTGAAATATTTCTCCATTCTCCTTACGGTGGCCAGGTATGTAGCTAGCTCAGGATCCTTTGCTGCGTATTCTTTCTGAACCTGACCGACCACTATCTGTGAATCGGACCGAATCACGCAACATCGGACTCCGAGTGCTCTGAGCTTTCGTAACCCCAGCAGTACTGCTTCGTATTCGGCTGTGTTGTTTGTGGTGAGGAACTGCAATCTAGCTGCGTACCGTATTCTTGGCCCATTCGGTGGTGTCAGTATGGCTGAGATTCCTGCGCCTGCTGAACACCATGACCCGTCGCAATGTACGGTCCATTCAGGTTCATCAAATTGCTTTGTGGAGTCATCCGCATTCGGTGTCCAGTCTCGCTATGAAGTCTCGCTAACACTGTGACTTGATGGTTGATCTGTGCTCAAATGATATTATGTATTCATTCAGCTCAGCTGCCCACTTGCCGATTCGGCCTACTGCTTCAGTGTTACGAAATAGAGATTCCAGTGGCTGAGCTGACAAGACCCGAATCGGGTGTGCTTGGAAATAGTGCTTGAGCTTTCTGGAAGCCATCACTACTGTGTATGCAATCTTCTCTAGCTCAGTGTAATTCACCTTAGCACCCG
This sequence comes from Themeda triandra, assembly GCA_018135685.1. Classification (NCBI taxonomy): domain Eukaryota; kingdom Viridiplantae; phylum Streptophyta; class Magnoliopsida; order Poales; family Poaceae; genus Themeda; species Themeda triandra. The sequence goes on along the minus strand of JAENPR010000579.1, from coordinate 237,860 downwards.
AAAGAGCTTCTGAGACGAAGTAGATAGGGAATTGTTGCATTTTGCCCTCATATTCCTTCTCCTCAATCAATGTTTGCGCTTCTTTCTTGGCGCCGCGATAGATACAATATCGAGTCGCTCCGGATGTTGGTTTCGACAATGTGGTGAGTCTAGTGAGATACTTCTTGAGTTCCTCGAAAGCTTGCTTCTTGCTTCGGTCCCCAACCGAAAGTCGATGCATTCCGGAGTGCTGCGAAAATGGTAATCCCCTTTCGGCCGATCTTGATATGAACTGCTCAAGGCTGCAATTCTCCCCGTGAGTTTACTGCGCCGCTTCTGTTTTGAGGCGGGGCCATGTTTGTGATGGCTGCAATCTTTTCTGGGTTGGCTTCTATACCCCTCGGCGGAGACCAAACAACCGAGTAGCTTCCCTTTGCCGATACCGAATACACACTTGTCGGGGTTAAGTTTGAGGCCACTTGAGCACGTATTTGTGAATGTTTCTCGAGATCATCGATGTGTGCGTCCCTTTGGTCGCTCTTTACCACAATGTCGTCCATGTAGGAAACGAGATTGTTCTTCTTCTTCTGCTCCCGGAATATTTCGTCAGTTAACCTGGAGAAAGTCGGTCCGGCGTTCCTTAACCCTTCGGGCATTCTCTTGTAACAAAAGTGCCGTCTGGTGTGATGAAACTTGTCTTTTCCTGGTCTTCCGGGTCAAGCCATATCTGGTGATAACCCGAAAAACAATCGAGCAAACTCATTATCTCACAACCAGCCGCGATGTCCACCAATTTGTCTATCCTGGGCAATGGGTATGGGTCCTTCGGGCAATGCTTGTTGAGGTCGGTGAAATCAACGCACATTCGCCATTTGCCATTCTTCTTCTTTACCATGACCACGTTTGCTAGCCATTCGGGGTCTGCACTTTTTCGATTACGTCGGCATCTAAAAGCCTCCGTGCCCGCTTTCTTTGCCGCTTCGTTTGCTCTTTCGTCGATATTTTGCGGAGCTTACGCTTTCTAGGCCTGGGCTGACCTGTTCACGTTCGGCCGTGGCTTTGTGCAAGGCTTCGGTCTACTCCTGCAGATCACGTGTTGACCAAGCAAACACGTCTCGGTTTTCCGGCGGGAATTCCGTCGTCTTGAGGCTTCACCCTAACCCAAACTTGCGCCGATATTGACGCATTCGTCAGGCCGATTCGGGCTCAAGGACACCCGAATTGTTTCTTCTGCGGGGAGCGCCTTTCGCTCTTTGTTGTTGTTTTGGTCTTCCTCTTCCTTGTTTGAGTTTGGATTTCACCTCATGCACCATGCCGTATCCTGGTATTGGTTTTCCGTCGATTCTCCTTCTTTGAGATCTGATCTCCGAATACCGAAATGATGCCGGTGGATGAAGGTATTTTATACACAGTGAGTTTGCCGAATCACCATGTCGAATTTGCTTGATGATACCTCTCCGAAAATGGTTGTATACGGGTAGTCAATGTCGACTATGTCGAATGTGATTTCTTCTCTCGACTTTTGTATCCTCGGCGAACGCGACCGTGATTGTTTTCTTGCCAATCGCGTCTATTCTCCTTCCACCGAAACCGAATAGTGGGTTGCCTGCCTGGTCAAGTGTTTTCGGTCTAGTTTCATACTTGTCAAATGCCTTGGTGAATAGTATGTCTCGCTGAACGCCATTGTCGATCGGAATGTTGTGGAGCGTGTACCCTCCGACATACGCTTACTACCAAGGCATCACGGTGTGGGAAATCCTTTACTCGAAGTCGGATTCCGAAAAGGTGATAGGGGTTGTCTTCCGAGGCGGTGCGCTATCGGTGTTTTTGGTGAGATTGTCAACACTCTCTTGACAAAGTCACGTCTGGCCCTCTTGTTATCGTGCTCCAAGTTGGATCCACCCGTGATGGCGTAGATATGCCCGCTAGAGTTCATCATGTTTGTTGGTGCGACTGTGTTGACTATTTGCAATTCTCTTGAAGTTTCTGGATTCGCTGACTGCTGCACTGCGTGCTGATCAGTCGTGGCTGAAGATGATGCGGCTGCCTGAAATGCCTGATTGTGCATTGGCATGGGTTGATGATATTGCGCCATATGGGGCATCGGCCATGCCATCGGTTCTTTGGTATAAGCTAGCGGTGGCGGTTACATGGTGCCTGAGTGAAAACCGGATGGTGAAACGCCTGCTGAGGAGGTGCCATGGTGTGATAAACATGCTTTCCTGCCTCATTCGGTTTGGCTGCTTCGTCCTTTTCCCGCTGCTCCTTTGCTAGCTGGGTATACTTGCATTCTTTCGTAGTATGCCCCTTGTCCTCGCCACACACAACACAATCCGCGTTCTGGCCGGCCTCTTGCCTCTGCGCCCTTCCGCGCCCGCCGCCGGAACCTCTCGCCTCTCGCCCGGTTACCAAAGTTTTTGGTTTGATTCGGCCGGCTCTGGGTTGAATCTTCACCGCACATTGTTCACGGCGGTGGACTTTTGCTCATTCTTCTGCTGAGTCTGCTGATTCAGTTGGCTGGACTTGGGCGATGCTTGCTTGATGTTATACCATGTTGCTTTCCGTTGCACTAAGTCTTCCTCTGATCTAGCGAACTGGCGCATCTGATCAAATAGTTGTTTGATTGTTGTTGGTGCTACACCGAGACATGGCTTGGGCGCGGGCCCTATCTTGATCCCTTGACCGCCGCGGCAATGACAATATCATCGACACATTCGGTAGCCGAGCTTTCAACTGAATTATCCTCTCAAGGTATTTTGACGGTGATTCGTCGTCCGGTGGAACAGTTCATGAGATCCGCCGTTGTTTTCTTGTCTCGTTTGGAACCCCGAAAGGTGGTGAGCAGGTCCGCCTTCACCTGATGCCATGAAGTGACTGACAACGGTCGTTGGGACATGAACCAGTCGTACGCTACATCTGTTAAAGCCATGACCAACGATTTTGCAAGGATCATGTCATTGCCCCCAGCCGAATGGACACATGCTTCATAACTTGTAATAAATCTTCTCGGGTTGGACTGCCCATTGAAACTCGGCAACTTCGGTCTCGTAACCCAAAAGGCCAAGGACATCTTTGGATCTCCGGTGATAATGGGGATGCCAAGTCTATTGCTTCGGCTATTTCCCTTCGTGATTTTTCTCCCGAATGATAACAACTTTCTCTTGATTTTTCCCCGAGGATGATCGGAGGGTCCGAATTTCCCTTTCTAGTTTCTCTGCTTCTTCTCTTGCTTGGTTGATTGCCTCTTGGGTTGCCAGCATTCGGTTTTGTGTCACCATTCGGACTCCGCAACCGATCATGATCTTGCCCCCGGGGCATTCACCTTGGCGAGATACTCTTCTAACCGCTGGCCGGGCGTTTTGTACGTCCGATCCCTCGGGCTCTTCGGTTTCTTCTTCTTCGGGGTCTTCGGTTATGCGGACTTCCGGAAGCACACCTCCTAGTGCACCAAGTTCGCTTGTGCCGCCCTCTTGATTGTTACTGCGGCATTGCGTCATTGGTCGGTGCGGTGCCACCGCGCCTTCGGCTCTTGAATGGGTACTCCCGATTGCAAAGTACCCACTCAGTAGAACTTCGGTAGGTGTAACCGAGTCTCGTGATCGTTGGTTCCTTGGATGACCACGCACCTGTCTTCGCCTTGCCTTTCGGAGCCATGGTATGTTCGGCGACAACCACGGTGGGCGCCAATGTTGTTCTAAGGCGAGAACCTTAGAACCCCCTTCGGTGATCAACCCGAATATACTCAATGAATAAGGCCAAATCTAGCTACGAAATGACATACGGAACACGAAATGGACAGAACACAAGCTCAATGTATTCCATTATATTCCGATCCCCTGTACAGTCCCATCAGGGCGATATTTATAGGAGCCCGTAGGGTTTTACATGACCAAAATGCCCCTAGGCCGCTTCTCCTGAGCTCTCCCGTGGTTGGTAGCGAGGGCGTAACGGTCTTCTCGGGTGCTTTTTCACGTTGCCGGCCGAATGGCCGACAACACCAGCCCACCGTGCAGCGAGCAATCTTCACGGGAGTAGCGGCAAAATGTCCCCGCACAAGAAGAATTCGTCACCGGCCACCCGGGGTGATTCGGCAAAGGAAACCGAAGCCCCTCTTACGGCGGTGCTTCGGCGCCCTTGCACCCGAGCGGCTAAGCCGCCGAACCGCAAACGGCTCGGGCGACCGAATGCTCCGCTTCTCCATTTCGGTTAGCTGACCGAAACGTCCGTCTGCCTTTTGTTGGCCAGTCAATCAGCCGAATCACCCCGACGACCGATTCGGCTTGACCAACCGAATTGATCCCTTGCCGATTCGGCGGGACGGGGTGCCCAGGTCCCGGTTGTCACCCAACAGGTTATAAAGAAAAGAACTGCTTTGCTTGTAGAGTCAAGCCTCCAACCCTAAAAAAAGCTTCAATCAGGAAAATCGCAATTAACTTTTGTAACATGGGAGAGTCTTAAATCTCTGATGGTCTCCTACAGGCCAAAACAAAGAAAACCCATCCAGTAGCGAGGGCTCGCATTGTGCTCCAGGAGCTTCAGGAAAATGCTCCTGCCACACCGGTTGCTGGTGAAGGAGAAGTTGGCAAAACCCCTGCCAGTAATGCTAGGGAAAAGGGAGACAACCAGCATGTCAATGATGAATAAAACAAGATATCACCCTTTGAAGAAGAGAAGGCACTTGGAAAGCCTGATAAGATTAGATTTTGTTTTCAAGGAACTGGTAGTTGAACCTGTAATAGGATTTTAGGTTGTAACCCCTTATCTGGATGTGGTTTCAGGCCTAGCCCCACTAGCAGTGGCAGAACTAGTATTCTAGGGTATGGAGTAAAAATTTTTAGATGAATATAAAAACATAAAATTAAACAAAAAAAGTGTTGATCCAAGGAATTGATCCTGCGACCTCAGTTACCACTTGACTAAGAAGCTGTATATAACTAATATTCATGGAATCTTGTTTTATCGACATACAAAATCTAGTGTTAAGTTAATACAAGGCTGGCCCACAGGGTATGCGGTGTCCCACCTTGCATACCCTGTGGGTCCGCCCCTGCCCGCTAGGTAACTTTTATGGTTTGTTTGACTATGTTGGTCAGTCCATTTGGTGCATCTGCTTTGAGACTTGTGGTGCTTCTTTGCTTAGCTCAGGGGTTAGCTTTTGGCATTTCTGCTTTGCAGCTCAGTGGACAACTAATGGCATCAGTGGAATACTGTCGCCCTATGTTAGAATTTTAGTTTTTCTTAATGAATCAAAACTCAGTTAAAAGCTGGAATGTTTTATGCTGGAATGTAAGAGGTGTGAATTTGGTTAAAAAGTGGGACTCCATCAAAAGTAAAGTAACACAACTGTGACATTGCATGCCTCCAGGAGACAAAGAATTCTTTTGATCAGTAATTCCTGAGGAAAATTCTGACGCCTCACCCTCTTTCTGTTTTGTTCCTTCTGTGGTGGCGTCGGGGGGCCTGCTAGTGGCCTGGAAAGACACCATGTTTCAAGGATCTCAGAAACACATGAATGTTTTCTCCTTGACCGTTGAATTTTGCTCCAAGCTAGATGATTCTGTCTGGAACTTGGTTAATGTTTATGGACAGCACTACAGAGGGGAAAACAGAAATCACCAATTGGTTGAAATCCTTAAACATGTCATAATTTTGTATCATTATTATGATAGGTTAGAACATATAATAATAAAATAAAACTAAAACAAAAAATGTATTAATCATAATGATATAAGATCCATAATTTATTTTAAAAATAGTTTACGACTTCCACTATCACCAGACAAATTTAAAAAATTTAAAGATAAATCTGGTTGCGCTATACCAGATCCCATCTCTATAGAGGCTTCTTTTATGTTGATACAAACTGTTATAGATACCTATAGTCTATCATATCATATGAGAATTGGCCATGGGACATCCCGAAAGGCGTAAATTGGCTGGTGCACACATCCACTTTCGATATTTGCCAGAAGACACTGCGGTTTTGTGTAATTGGACCGATGGACATCAAGCCTAATCAAACATTTTTATAAAATAGGTATAAAACCATATAAGTGCTAGAAAATTATATTGTAAAATCTTTTACACTCTACTTGATATCCATTGGCCTAATTACACGAAACAACAGATGTGTGCACTAACTAATTTGTGCCTTTCGGGAAGTCCCACAGCTAATTCTCCCTATATAGATATGTGTCACTGATAGTGGTGTTGGTATAAAGTTATACCGACAAGGTACTTATACTAGCCGACTTTTAGATGCTATAATGTATACATAGTTTGATGCCCTATTGTAAATTTGTACCGACCAATGGTTACAATGTATTTTTTATTGAAATTAATTGTCTACCCAGGCTCCATCCCCCCCTACCGCCATGATCTCCATGGAGCCCGGGCTAAGCACCCCCTAATGCCTTTCCTGGCTGCGTCGCTGATATTAATCATGGAACACATTGTAAGGAAAGGTGCCTAGCTAGGGCCATATAGTTGATATTGGTGATTCTATGATAATATGGTCATTTGGACTAATGACGTCTACTGGTCTACAAGCATATGGTATTTAGTTCAATTGATGCAAGGAACAAAGGATGAAGTTAAACAAAAGGCAATATTAAGATCAAGTGATAAACAAATGAAAAAGATTATGGTGCTGACCATTAAGACTTGCATGAATCTGAAGACATCAAATGGTTGAAGCTCAAATGAAAGACATGAAGAAATTGAAGCTATTGAAGTTAGGACAAGAGATGGATCAATTGGTCTTGTCTCATGATTTTGAATATGCTAAAATTAATTATACATCATGTCGATGTTATAGAGCCCTTTGTTAGCTTTTCAAGAAGTTGAAGATCATTAAAATCCAAGTTCGGAGCAACAAGTTATGCTCAAAATATGAAACTGAATTATGCTAAACGAGCGATGAAAGCTTCATGTGAAAGCTTAACCTTTTCTTACTAGTTTATCTATAACTCTTATATAAACAAACCCTACTATCTAATTCTCTCGACAGTAACCCAATATCAATCCCACTATCTATTTCCCTTGATATACAATGCGTCCACCTCAACAATCCATTATTGTTTGTTACTAACAATTTATCTTAGCATGCAAGGTGCATCTCAGTAGTTCACTATTGTAACATATTTTTATTCCTCCTTCATATCCGCGGCAACGCGCGGGGAATTCTCCTAGTTTAGAAGTACAGCTAGGTGCATCGGAAGGATGACCCTCGAGGCGACTCCCGTGGCGACTCCCGCGGCGACCCGGCGGGCGGCGGCCCGCCGCCGGTGAGGGCGCCTCCTCCGGCCCCCACGCCCTCTCCACCCCGGTAAGGTCCATCTCCCCCCCTACTACCTCCTCTCCCTCCCATTCCCGCTCCTCCGCCGCGCCGCCATGCTAGGTTGGAGGCCGCCCAGATCCAGATCTGCGGGTGGCCGGTCGACCATTCCCGCTCCTCGCGGGCGTGGCCTGAGGAGGTCGCGGCGGCGCTCGAGGCCGGCTCTCCGTCACGCTTGCTCGCCGCGCTCGCCGCGGACCCCGGTGCCGGCTCCTCCTCCGATGCGCGCTGGGCGTACCGCGTGGAGGCTGACGACGGCGACCTGCCACCTCCGGGCATCTTCTTCGAGAGCTCGCCGGCCCTGCTCAGGGAGGTCCTTGACCGCGGTCCTGGGGAGCGTGTGCGCCTCAGTGACTCGGAGGACCTCTCCGATTCGGGCTCCGAGCTGGAGCCGGAGACGGAGACGGGGCACCCGCCTCCCCCACCGCCGGCGGACGATGGCAGGGGCAAGGCGCCGATGCGGGAGGCCTTCCCCCGCAGGCTTCGTCGGCGCCGCCACCGCCAAGTTCGCCGCTCTGAAGCTGCACGCCCTGAGCCCGCGCGTGGCCGCCCGGAGGCCCGCCCTCCGCGGCGCCCCTCGGAACGCCGCCCGCGCCCGTCGCCGGTCCGGTGGACCTCTCCAGTGGGGCGGCGCCACTCCCCGCCGCCGGAGCGCCGCCGCTCCCCGCCACCTGAGCGCCGCCGGTCTCCGCCACCCGAGCGCCACTGCTCCCCACCACCTGAGCATCGCCGGTCTCCGCCTCCTGAGCGCCGCCGGTCCCCCCAGCTGAGCGGCGCCGCTCTCCGCAACCTGAGCGCCGCCGCTCACCACCGCTGGAGCGCCATCACCCACCGCCGCCGGAGCGCCATCGCTCCCCGCTGGGGAACCGCCCATCCTCGCCCGGGTGCCGCGCTTACTCGAACACCGCCGCTCTCCCCCAGAACGGCGCGGCTCCCCTCCGGTGCGCCGACACTCACCGCGTTCCTCCCCACCGGCCCACCCTGCCGCTCTCGGGGAGCGCCGGACGCCGACGGTTTCTTCACGGTGCAGAGTCGGCGGATGGGTCGGGTGCGGACGCCACCGCGTCCCCAACAGCCCGTGCCACCGGCTCTGGAGGGCATCTCGCTTCAAGTGCCTCGAGCCAGGCCACGTCAAGGCGGTCTGCCCGAACGTGGAGCGCTGCCAGCGATGCGGCGACCTTGGTCACCTTTCGGCCGGCTGCAGTTGGCCGCCGGCCCGCTGGGCAGTCGGTGGAAAGCGACCACGCTCGCCGCGCTCTGACCCGGAGGACAGCCGGGGCACGCCGCGTCGGGTCCGGGTGCGTTCGCCTCGCTCCGACCACGAGGACAATAGTCTTTGCCGCGCGCCCGGCTTCAGCCGGGACTCGCACTTGAACCGAACCGACCAATTAATATAAACATAATGTACTAATGATGTCGCTTAAGCAACTTAATTAGCACATGACGCTTATATCAACCCGGTAGTCCGTGAAACCACGAAGGATTTCAAACTTTCCACAATACAGCCTAGACCGAATTAAGTTCAACATAATACCGTCCATAGTAATACATAAGTTCACAAGTAATTGATTACATCGGAGTTTATGAAATAGTTATTACAATGCCAAGTTAAAAACCAAAGCTGCGGAAGCAAAATAAAGTGTTGTTTTACAAACGCACACTTAGTTCAAAATAGTGCCTGGTCCTTCATCAAATCCGGCAAAAGCATAGAGGTATGAGATATAAGAGATGACCTTGCCCAAGGTCTAATCCTCCCGTAGTGGGATACAGGTCCATCTTGTTGCCACAAAGAAAGGTCTTATGATCTGCAACAAGTGGGAATAAAACCACGAGTACAAGAAGGTACTCGGCTAGACTTACCCGTCATAAACCAAAAATAAAGTGACACCAAGGAGTATGCAAGGCTTTATGAGTGGGGTAGGCGACTCATTTAAACTTGCGATAAAAGATGAGCTTATTAAATAATCATTTAGTGATAAAGGACTCTCTAGCTTATCATCTTTTAGGTTGGATCCCGACATCACTAGATTAGCACCCGTACTATTCCAACTCCGGGGTATGAGCAAACAAAACTATCCTATCCTTCGGGTTGAGCATACCGGCATCAACAACATAGAACCATAACCATCCTATTTTTCACAATGATTTGCGACGGTGCCGCTGCTCGGTCAAGTGTTCACTTGTCCGGGGACGATGGCGATTATAATCGATTGCAAACCCGGTGGCGGGTATTCCTCACACAAACCACACGTCTCCCGTCGGAGTCGATTAGATCACCTTGGTCTATTCGGGTGGAGTCGCGGATTTCAAAAATACGATTACACCGGGGCATGCCCGGCTACCGAGTCTCCCGGCGCGACCGGCCACCGGCTTTAATACCGCGCTGTGGGCAATACACTCAACTCTGCTAAAATTCCGGCCCAAACATCCTCAAGGCTTCGCGGTCGGATGATCGCATCCTTCCAGCTATCTATGAGGCATTGTTCAACATGATCCGAGGACGTACAAAGCCATAGTCCCTTAAGTGACATCGCCGGAGTTTCCGTGGTCTAACACACCACAAACTCCGACTAGTCGTGATTTAACAAGGCCACATGGTTATGTTCTCTAACCAACCTCCATAGTATCAACCATAGGGTAGTAACCACCTACCTCGCGGATGAGGGTCAATCACCCGTCTTCTACCGATCTAATTAAGCGGTGCTAAGCATATGAACGATCCCGAACTTAAAAAGGGTAAGGTATTCGGTGGATCAAGGTACTCATAATGCAGTAACGGTTCCAAGTAACGCCTATAAACTTAATGCATCATAAACAATAAAGGACGCAAAGTAAATCATTTTGCAAACCGTAGGAGAAATGCTCCGGGGCTTGCCTTCCTAATACGATCAATGTTGAAGCTCCTAGCACTTGATCACTCCACGTCTGGTTCCTGGTTCTCGATCACCTCACGTGCCGTGGTTCCCCTTGGTGACTCCTCCTTTGGATCATTGTCCCACATCACGTTCTGTTCTCCTAGCGATCCTGTATGATGTGGGTGCATGTATGAATACTAAGAATACATTTGGTATGATCATGCGAATGCGTGCTTTGCTTATTCTTTCTACAAGGTAGTCAACATCATCCAAGAACGTGTACCCTAAGCACATGTCATCTACTACATTTTCTACTACAACAATGTAATCCTAGTATACTACTTAACCACCCATCATACCACTAATCACCTTGAACACCTGACAATAAGCCTAGCACACAACATCACTTATTCAAGCATCAATACTAGTCCTAACCATATAACTAACAGATCAGTAAATAAATCATAAATAAATAACCATAGACCCTATGGATATGAATGAAGACATTCTGGAAAGCTTATGAAATTCTCCATCAAACATATGAAGACATCACAAACTGATTCCCAGGTTAACTACACCTAAAACACAGAGCATCAGGACTGATTCTGGCAAAACAGCCACTAAAACAGCCCTAATGACCATCTTGTCACACCCATAACTCCTAAACCATTCATGCAATGACCATGAAACTTTAACAGTAGATGGTCAAGCTAACACACTAACTATCATCTTTAGACAAGTTGATCAGAAACCCAACTTATAATTAGATTAGCCTAGCATCAATGGACTTAACCCCTAATTTGAACATCCAAGAGTTGAACAGGAGCACCAAGATTGGCTACTCCTAAAATCCTACAAAAATTACAGTAGACATAACATGGTAATACTAGTCTACCAACCAAATTTTATCCCATTTTGATCAGTATGCTATCCTACACAAAAATGACAAGGTAGCACCTATATATGGTCCTAAAAATACTTTGTACTACGAAGTATACCAAACCTTAGGTCCCACTACTTCAAGAGCTACCTTATGTCATATAAGAGGCCTACAAAAATTATCAACCCAAAACTAGTTCAACAAAAAGCATTTTTGAATTATTCCAAGAATAGCCCTAGAATCCCACTTGAACTACAACTTCATAATTTTACATATAACATGCACATGATATAATTTTCATAGACAGGGCATCACAAAAGAAGATTAACAAAATAAGAACCATATTTTTCTGAACAATATTCTATTTACTATGCATTTTATAAGTTATCTAGCAAATCAATAATTAATTCTAATCTCAATATAAAAGTATCTCAAACATGGCATTTCATATTTTTAACAGATGCTACTCATCTTAAGGAAGCCAACAAAATTGGTTTCACTCAAATTGGAGCTCTAAAACTCCCCGCATGAATTTTACAAGCATTTAATCAAAATCAGGAAAAATTATTTTTCTTTAAAAAAAACCGATCTGAAATTGCTATGCGCACCCGAAACATGTACCCGAGGCGCTCTACCGCTAGGTACACCCGGCTCCGTACCCCGTGCAGGGTATGATGACGCCAGCTATGACGTCACGTTGACGTCAGTGATGACGTCACCTGGGTCCCGAACGTCAGTGACACCTGAAATGTTACTTTTGCAAAAAGGCCCCTGAGGTTTTCCCGAAATTACCCAGCCCGGATCGAAAGTACTCCCAGTGTGCGCATTTTGCACCAAGGGCCTTGCCCTTTACCTAATTCTGATCCAGTGGTCCACGAGGCGAGGAGAGACAGGGGGCGGCCGGCTCACCGTTCCCGGCGGCCGTGGTCCTCGTCGGAGACCACCGAGAGGCGGCGGAGCACCGGAGGACCCCCGCGCACCCGCAAGAGGTGGCGGAGCGGCTTGCAGCGGGCCGTGGCGGCTGGGCCGCGAGCGGCGGGGCGGGCTCACCGCGGCGCTTGCCGAACGGTCCGGACCACGGCGGCCCGCGCGGCCCGGCTGGAACGACGCGAGGTAGAGCAAGCGAAGGCGATGACAACGGCGCGCTCGGTTTTGGAAATGGTGGAGCGGAGCGGCGGCTATGCGGAGAGGCACGGCGGCGGCGGCCATGGCGGCTCTAAGGCTCGGCCGCAAGGGCGAGGAAGATGGAGTGGGGCGAGTGAAGCGGGAGCGGGGGTCGTTATAACGCCGCGGGGCGCGTCCAATTTTGGACCGGGCGTCACGGGCGCGGGAGTGCGGGCCGGACACGGCGGCCATGGCGCCGCGCGCGGCATGCGCGGCGATGTCAGCGGGAAGCGGAGCGTCGCTAACGGAGTGCTTGAGTGCCTCGCGCCGCGCCTTGCCGTCGTGGAGCGGTTAGCGGTTTCATTTGGCGCGTCGCGGCGTGCGGTGCTGCGCGGCAAGACGGCGGTGCGACGCGACGCGAGCGGGGATGAGCGAGACGCGTTATTAGCCGAGGCGCGGTGGCAAGGCGAGGTGACGGGACAAGGCGGCGGGGAAGGACGCACGCGGCTTGTGGCGCGGCGCGAGCGAGAGAGGCGACGAGCGCAGCGGCGAAGAGCGGGCGCGCGACGGCTTCCGTTCGCCGTTCCACTCGCGAGCGAGGGAAAAGGGGGGAGGAGAATGATGACAGTGGGGCCGGGGTGGGTCCCACTTTTTTGTCCCCACATGAAAAGTTTGACCTTGAATAACTCCAAAAATAATGCGAATTTGCAAAAAGTCAAAACATGAAAGTTTCTCCATTTGAAGAGTAGAACACTTTTCATGTAGAAAGTTTTTTGCTAATTCGGCTTAGATTTGAAAATGTGAATTTGGCCCAAATTTGAATTATAAAAATATTATTAAATATTATTTAGACACTGTTTTTGGCCATTTTGAAGGGCTAAAAAGCATTTTCATGACTTGGTGTCAAAACAAAAGTTTCTCCAAATAATTTTCTCTATAAACTTTGTTAAAGCTCCATTTTGAGAAAAGCAACCCAAATATAACTTCTAGCAACAACATTGAAAACCCCATTTGCATTTTAATACAAGCACTCAACCAATTGCTACCACAAAATCCACATATGATGCTTATGAGATGATTATGCTCATGAGATGCAAGATTTGTTAAGCCTAAAAACTGGAGTTGTTACTGACCTACCCCCTTAAGGAAATCTCGCCCGAGATTTAAAGCAAGAAAGAGGGGAAAAGGGGAGAAATAAGAGCTTTATTCATAGATCTAGATTTACATCGAGGATTATACGACTCGATACAAAGCCTCTCAAGATTTGATAGAACAAGGCTATGAGAAATACACGAGAATCATTAGCTTAATCCAGATATCGACTGATACATGGACAATGGAGACACAAGGATGAAAACGACGCTCCAAAACGTCAAGAATGTCCACAAGAACCGAGAAAACCTCAAGCGTGAACTCAACCATCGTGAACCCAACCGGCAAAATCAATCCAAAACAGATCGGGAGTTCCTCCATGAAATACATATCTTTCTCCCCTTCAAGTGGCGACTCGGATCCACGAACAAACACCGAATCTTGAAACTCGCTCCCGATTACTCTCCTTTCCAAAGCGATGGCTTTCTCAAGTTTCTTCTCTCGAGCAAGGTTTCGGATATGGGGATGGAAAAGAAGAACGATGCACGGGAGGGCATCCACGATAGAGGAAAGGCGAGAATGATGCAAGGCACCGAGTGGAGGCAAGAGGAAGAAGATGGACAATGAGTCACTCACGCACGGGCGAGAGAAGATAAAGGAAGGGAATAGATTCACTCGGCGAGGAAGCGGGCGAGCGGCCGTCTTTTGAAGCCGGGAAAGAGAGGAGGGGTCCGGCACGGAACGAGGACGAGACGCGAGGGCGACGGGGGCGACGGGATAAAGGAGGGTTCACCCTGCGGGTGTTGCGAGTGCGGCAATCACGCGAACACGGTGCACAAGTGGGTCCCCTAGGATTGCAATGGTTCTCTTCGGTTGACTTGCTTTGTGACCATTCCAATTGTCCACATATTCATTTTTCCACTTCCAAGACCATTAGAGGACATTCTTCTACTTATCCCATTCTTCTAATCCGATGTCAAATCCTTTTTCTTAATCGAAGTATGAAGATGACAGGAATAGTACGTTGTGCTCTCTCATTAAACCCCAAGATTACTACACCGTAGAGCGAGGTTATCGCAAGGCGTAACCAACAATTACCCTATTGGAGACATCAAAAGGTTTAATATGAGAGAATCTCGCTACTCACATCATCAAATACATCAAATGGTGCTTCAACCCTCAAAGAGTTTACCACTACGAAGCGAGTCAAGCCGAGGTTTGCACATCTATCAAGCTAAATCCAAATCAAGTTTCTTGTCAATAAGAATAGCATCGCAATACTTTCTACAATATCACCAAGGACTTTGTGTGTGTGCAAAGGACAAGCTGAATTGGATATCAGCATTGGATTACTTGAAGTGAGTCAACACTGGTGTATTCCTTCATAAGAGGACATACCAATGTATGCTAATATGAACCAACTAGATTGAAGAAGTCCACTCTTTTGCATGTAGAAGTCAAAGTTCTTAGGTTAAAGACATCCAAATCATCTCTTGTAGAAATCAAAATTCCTAGGTCAATGATTCTCTAACCCCATAGAAACCAACCAATTACCTCTCTTATTGGACAACAACAAGTAACATGAGCGATTCTTTGGCAAGGGCTCATGATTACCAATTCCTTTCTATAAGGCATGCTCTCGAAACAGGGAATTGTTGAGTTTTGCTATCCAACCAACATTCCTTTCCAATGATAAGCGTGTAAATCTTTCTTTCCGAATGTTGCCTCTACTGAACCAAATTCTCATATTCAGACGACCTTTGTTTGGTACTCAAAGCAGAACTGTATTTTGGTAAATCCAAGGTTACACCTAAGCACTTGTACGATGCGTACCCAATGCATAGCTGAATTCGATATCATGACGCTTGAGTACACGACCAGACGCAACCCCAAAATTGTTGCCATAATCCGTTTATAAGAATTTTTTTTTGTCTGAAGAATTTCCTTCATGGTCCCCCATAGAGCACGAATACTCCATAAAGCTTTAGAATACCTAGTAGATGTATAGGAGTTCTAAGTCTCTACTGAGGAGTACCATGGAATAGGAAACCATTCTCTTGATCGAACCACGACCGGTATTGTCCTTTGTCTACCACCTCTTGTGGTCCGATTGGTCTTCTTGTAAGCAATCTCATTCTCTTTGATTTGCACGATTTTGCTCTTCGAGAGAAAATGTCATAAGAGATTGGATGATGAGTATCAAGAGGAAATCAAGGTAGGTTCATGCAAAATGACACCTCGAGGCAATCTCGTAATGTGTCAAGATCAATAATCGTGATACTGCGCGTGCCGAGCAACACATCCATGTGTCTGCAGCCACAGGGTGCTCTCAGTTTCGTCGCGGCACCATCAGTCATTAATCAGGACTCCATTACAAATCTTGCGTTTGAAATGCAATTCCACATGATTGGAAGTATTCCCACACGAATAGGCATTACGTGCAAGGCAAAAGTGAGATATACGAAGGATAGTCACAAGGACACAAGGTAATAAGAAAAGGTCAACTACATCAATTTGTAGCAACCTACTGTCATAATATCATGGCGCGATTTGAATGTGGGCGGATTGCATTAACAAGGATATGCATAAACAAATATTCAAGGGAGGTTTTATGACAAAGATGTTGTCTTAGCTTAGACGAAACAATGGATCATGATTAATAATTACAATACCTGCGTACCCCCTAGTAATCCATCTAGGTGCGTCCACCGAAATGGTCTAGGTTCTTGTCGCGGCACGGTAACTTATTAACCGAGACAATATTGCCATGACTATGACCAATAGAATAATTCGCCAGATAATCGAATTATATACGATATCTTGTACAACTAAACTTTGTGCACAAGACAAGGTAAAGGAATTACCGAGAATTTTAAAATTGAGGATAGCAAGGAATATTTTTGAACGACATAGCATGTGCTTCATACTATTATCGCGTCGTTCCCAAGTGATGATTAATAACAATATTCACTTAACAATTGGTCTAGGCATGTGACAACAAGAAACCAATGTCACATATCATTATAGACCGAGAGGAATAGAAGTGAATTTACATGGACGAGGATAGAATACAAATTTGATCAACGACTGAATTTTGGTGCCCAAAATACATGACCCATAAATCTTGTTCTTGCAGGCTACATAGGACCAATACATCACTGAAACACGCTAAGTGATTCATAATCACTAACCCACCAACCATTGTACCATACGCTAGGAGTACGGGTCATTACAACGAATTCCGCTCAAAGGAAAACATAACATTCCTACTAGAGACTTCTCATCAAGCTTACTCCTCATGGTCATGGTCCATGTTCTCAACACTTTACGCATTTCCGGTATTCGCACTATCAATGTTGGGCACTATCGAAGTCCTTCCTCATCCACACCAAGAGAATTGGGGTGAAGGCGGTTGTAGACCCATTGCGGTTCTCCTTGCAAAGCACCATTGATGACCTCTAACGCAAGCACTTGCTCCCTCGAGCGGTCTTCCTCATTCCAAGCTTCATTTCGTTGCTGCTCAACTATACCAAAAGCTTGTTGCCACTGACCAAGTAGGACAAGCAATTCCTGAAGCTGACTTTGTGCCACAAAGGTCTCATGGACAACAGCATTTTCTCTCTGAATGGCCTGTTCTTTGGAGATTGTCATCTGCTCAAGCAATGTGGTCAGTCTTTCAACTTCCTCTTCATATTCTCTCTTCATCTCTCGCTTAAATGAGGTGACGTAGACGAACTTGCGATTAAGGGATTCCAATGCATTCTCCGAGGCGGGAGTAACTCTTCATCATAGCAAACATTGCGCTACTAGCAGGACCATTGCTATTCTCGGCCTCATCTTTACCACCGACAAGTGCGGTCTTACTAAGCCGACGCCACACAACATGGTATGGGTCACCCTTAGGAAACACACCTGCAGTGGCACGAGCAACCTCTTCGGGGCATCTTTTGAGCAAATCCCGTAGTGCCTTGTATGCAACCACATTTGCACCTTCCTGAGGATTCCTACCTCGAGCAATGAACCGACATCCACACCAAAGTGACGCTCCTTCACTCTTGGCGGGAATTACCACTTCAACAGGAAGCAAACTCATACGCTGACTCTCCAGCTCCTTGCTCCACTGATAGCGAGGTTCTTTACCCGTGGGATAGCCCACTGAGTGCAGAATTCGCCATAGCAAGGAAGGCATTCCAAATTCTTTTAGAAACTTTTTGGCACCACGTGGCTCACGGGTGGCAAACTGGCGATGTGAAACCTTTCCCTTGGTTGCCTTGGATTTGATGCGCTTCATTCTTGCCATCTACTCAACCGAATCACAACTCTCATGAGATGGAAATTAAGTTGGTGACTTTTATAGAAAGAGAGAATCATTCTTTTATAAGGGAAGAAATAATGCGGTTGCCATGAAATGATTATGTGTCATGATGCATGCACGTTCCGTACGTCCTCACAAACCTAGAAAACAATAAATTCTAGCGTTTTAGACGGTGGCATACCAACGTGCTCTCTTATAGCGTAAACTAGTCGGGCTACACGATCTTGCGTAGTTAGTGTACTGCGAAACTTCATTTCAGCCCAATATCCTAATGAATGCAAGCGACGTAAAAATCCACGCACCTTCCGAACAAGGTGAAATCTCCGATTACTTGCACCCATTCCCGGTGCATACTACCCAACAAGTCATCGAAGACGACACCCTCACATGGGGTACCTTCTTATAAACATGTGTGAACATGTATATAATCCAGCACCAATAAGCACTCCCCTAGATCGGCATTGCGTCCGATCATGCTCTCCACAACTCACACTTACCTTAGCGGCGAACCAATCTTACCTTGGCGTAGGGGCAAATTGATCCATACATAACCATTCAAGTGAATGGCCCTCATACATATCCGTCGTGTATGAGCACAACAAATAGAAAATATGATGCAGCAATCCCCTAGGTTAGTACTGATATAAGCCACCTGAAGTCCTTAATTGGGCATAAAGGATATGACTGGTCCAAGGCACATATATATAAGTTTTGAAAACCACACACTTTTGAAAAGCCTATATATGAGATTATGTGGCTATAAGTTCGTAATTACTTGTTTACAAAACAAATTCTTTTTATTTTAAATATACTTATGAACAAGATAATACGTTGAACCTGCTCCGATGCAGTTTGTAATCCGAACCGACCAATTAATATAAACATAATGTACTAATGATGTCGCTTAAGCAACTTAATTAGCACATGACGCTTATATCAACCCGGTAGTCCGTGAAACCACGAAGGATTTCAAACTTTCCACAATACAGCCCAGACCGAATTAAGTTCAACATAATACCGTCCATAGTAATACATAAGTTCACAAGTAATTGATTACATCGGAGTTTATGAAATAGTTATTACAATGCCAAGTTAAAAACCAAACTGCGGAAGCAAAATAAAGTGTTGTTTTACAAACGCACACTTAGTTCAAAATAGTGCCTGGTCCTTCATCAAATCCAGCAAAAGCATAGAGGTATGAGATATAAGAGATGACCTTGCCCATGGTCTAATCCTCCCGTAGTGGGATACGGTCCATCTTGTTGCCACAAAGAAAGGTCTTATGATCTGCAACAAGTGGGAATAAAACCCCGAGTACAAGAAGGTACTCGGCTAGACTTACCCGTCATAAACCAAAAATAAAGTGACACCAAGGAGTATGCAAGGCTTTATGAGTGGGGTAGGCGACTCATTTAAACTTGCGATAAAAGATGAGCTTATTAAATAATCATTTAGTGATAAAGGACTCTCTAGCTTATCATCTTTTAGGTTGGATCCCGACATCACTAGATTAGCACCATTACTATTCCAACTCCGGGGTATGAGCAAACAAAACTATCCTATCCTTCGGGTTGAGCATACCGGCATCAACAACATAGAACCATAACCATCCTATTTTTCACAATGATTTGCGACGTCTGCATTTGCTCGGTCAAGTGTTCACTATCCGGAACGATGGCGATTATAATCGATTGCAAACCAGGTGGCGGGTATTCCTCACACAAATCACACGTCTCCCGTCGGAGTCGATTAGATCACCTTGGTCTATTCGGGTGGAGTCACGAATTTCAGCAAATACGATTACACCGGGGCATGCCCGGCTACCGAGTCTCTCCGGCGCGACCGGCCACGGCTTTAATACCGCGCCTATGGGCAATACACTCAACTCCGTTGAAATTCCGGCCCAAACATCCTCAAGGCTTCGCGGTCGGATGATCGCATCCTTCCCGGCTATCTCGTGAGGCATTGTTCAACATGATCCGAGGACGTACAAAGCCATAGTCCCTTAAGTGACATCGCCGGAGTTTCCGTGGTCTAACACACCACAAACTCCGACTAGTCGTGATTTAACAAGGCCACATGGTTATGTTCTCTAACCAACCTCCATAGTATCAACCATAGGGTAGTAACCACCTACCTCGCGGATGAGGGTCAATCACCCGTCTTCTACCGATCTAATTAAGCGGTGCTAAGCATATGAACGATCCCGAACTTAAAAAGGGTAAGGTATTCGGTGGATCAAGGTACTCATAATGCGAAGAACGGTTCCAAGTAACGCCTATAAACTTAATGCATCATAAACAATAAAGGACGCAAAGTAAATCATTTTGCAAACCGTAGGAGAAATGCTCCGGGCTTGCCTTCCTAATACGATCAATGTTGAAGCTCCTAGCACTTGATCACTCCACGTCAGTTCCTGGTTCTCGATCACCTCACGTGCCGTGGTTCCCCTTGGTGACTCCTCCTTTGGATCATTGTCCCACATCACGTTCGTTCTCCTAGCGATCCCGTATGATGTGGGTGCATGTATGAATACTAAGAATACACATGGTATGATCATGCGAATGCATGCTTTGCTTATTCTTTCTACAAGGTAGTCAACATCATCCAAGAACGTGTACCCTAAGCACATGTCATCTACTACGTTTTCTACTACAACAATGTAATCCTAGTATACTACTTAACCACCCATCATACCACTAATCACCTTGAACACCGACAATAAGCCTAGCACACAACATCACTTATTCAAGCATCAATACTAGTCCTAACCATATAACTAACAGATCAGTAAATAAATCATAAATAAATAACCATAGACCCTATGGATATGAATGAAGACATTCTGGAAAGCTTATGAAATTCTCCATCAAACATATGAAGACATCACAAACTGATTCCCAGGTTAACTACACCTAAAACACAGAGCATCAGAACTGATTCTGGCAAAACAGCCACTAAAACAGCCCTGATGACCATCTTGTCACACCCATAACTCCTAAACCATTCATGCAATGACCATGAAACTTTAACAGTAGATGGTCAAGCTAACACACTAACTATCATCTTTAGACAAGTTGACCAGAAACCCAACTTATAATTAGATTAGCCTAGCATCAATGGACTTAACCCCTAATTTGAACATCCAAGAGTTGAACAGGAGCACCAAGATTGGCTACTCCTAAAATCCTACAAAAATTACAGTAGACATACCATGGTAATACTAGTCTACCAACCAAATTTTATCCCATTTTGATCAGTATGCTATCCTACACAAAAATGACAAGGTAGCACCTATACATGGTCCTAAAAATACTTTGTACTACGAAGTATACCAAACCTTAGGCCCCACTACTTCAAGAGCTACCTTATGTCATATAAGAGGCCTACAAAAATGATCAACCCAAAACTAGTTCATCAAAAGCATTTTTTTAATTATTCCAAGAATAGCCCTAGAATCCCACTTGATCTACAACTACATAATTTTACATATAACATGCACATGATATAATTTTCATAGACAGGGCATCACAAAATAAGATTAACAAAACAAGAACCATATTTTTCTGAACAATATTCTATTTACTATGCATTTTATAAGTTATCTAGCAAATCAATAATTAATTCTAATCTCAATATAAAAGTATCTCAAACATGGCATTTCATATTTTTAACAGATGCTACTCATCTTAAGGAAGCCAACAAAATTGGTTTCACTCAAATCTGAGCTCTAAAACTCCCTGCATGAATTTTACAAGCATTTAATCAAAATCTGCAGAAATTATTTTTCTTTAAAAAAAACCGATCTGAAATTGCTATGCGCACCCGAAACAGTACCCAGAGGCGCTCTACCGCTAGGTACACCCGGCTACTGTACACAGGTCTGGGGTATGATGACGCCAGCTATGACGTCACGTTGACGTCAGTGATGACGTCACCTGGGTCCCGAACGTCAGTGACACCTGAAATGTTACTTTTGCAAAAAGGCCCCTGAGGTTTTCCCGAAATTACCCAGGCCCAGATCTGAAAGTCTGTGTGCCTGCGCATTTTGCACCAAGGGCCTTGCCCTTTACCTAATTCTGATCCAGTGGTCCACGAGGCGAGGAGAGACAGGGGGCGGCCGGCTCACCGTTCCCGGCGGCCGTGGTCCTCGTCGGAGACCACCGAGAGGCGGCGGAGCACCGGAGGACCCCCGCGCACCCGCAAGAGGTGGCGGAGCGGCTTGCAGCGGGCCGTGGCAGCCTGGGCCGCGAGCGGCGGTCGGGCTCACCGGCGGCGCTTGCCGAACCGGACCACCGGCGGCTCGCGGCCGGCTGAACGGCGGCGAGGGTAGAGCAAGCGAAGGCGATGACAACGGCGCGCTCGGTTTTGGAAATGGTGGAGCGGAGCGGCGGCTATGCGGAGAGCTGCGCGACGGCGGCCATGGCGGCTCTGCGGGAGCTCTCTGTGTCGCAAGGGCGAGGAAGATGGAGTGGGGCGAGTGAACTGGGAGGCGGGGCGGTCGTTATAACGCCGCGGGGCGCGTCCAATTTTGGACCGGGGCGTCACGGGCGAGTGCGGAGCCGGACACAGCGGCCATGGCGCCAGCGGCGGCATGCGCGGCAATGTCAGCGGGGTGCGGTTGGCGGTTTCATTTGGCGCGTCGCGGCGTGCGGTGCTGCAGCGGCAAGACGGGCGGTGCGGGGGCGACGGCGAGCGGAGCGAGACGAGGCGGCGCGCGAGGCGCGGGTGGCAAGGCGAGGTGACGGGACAAGGCGGCGGGAAGGACGCATGCGGCCCGCGGCGCGAAGCGAGAGAGGCGGCGAGCGGCGGGCGGGCGCGGCGACGGCTTGCTGCCGTTCCGCTCGCGAGGCGAGGGAAAAGGGGGAGAATGATGACGGTGGGGCCCGGGGTGGGTCCCACCTGTTTTGTCCCCACATGAAAAGTTTGACCTTGAATAACTCCAAAAATAATGCGAATTTGCAAAAAGTCAAAACATGAAAGTTTCTCCATTTGAAGAGTAGAACACTTTTCATGTAGAAAGTTTTTTGCTAATTCGGCTTAGATTTGAAAATGTGAATTTGGCCCAAATTTGAATTATAAAAATATTATTAAATATTATTTAGACACCGGTTTTGGCCATTTTGAAGGGCTAAAAAGCATTTTCATGACTCGGTGTCAAAACAAAAGTTTCTCCAAATAATTTTCTACATAAACTTTGTTAAAGCTCCATTTTGAGAAAAGCAACCCAAATATAACTTCTAGCAAAGAACATTGAAAACCCCATTTGCATTTTAATACAAGCACTCAACCAATTGCTACCACAAAATGCACATATGATGCTTATGAGATGATTATGCTCATGAGATGCAAGATTTGTTAAGCCTAAAAACTGGAGTTGTTACAACAGCCACTCTTCTGTCCACGCTCGCTGCGCCTTCTCCGCCGACACGGTGTCTGGGGGCACGGCATTTTCTCCAACCTCGCCGGCCCCCGCCTTCCCGCCACCTCCGCCGCCGCCTTCACAATCTGCGGCCGCAGGGGCGGGGCAACCGATGGAGGCGGACGGGCCCCTGCCGCCCCGCCTCCGCTTCCGCCTACACCACCACTCCTCCCGGATCCGCCACATGAGGGCCATGACGGGTTGGGATTCGGGCCGCCGCCGGACATGCTCATGGACGACGTCGCCATCCTAGTGCCTCCGCCGGCGGCAGTCGCCTCGACTGTGGTCCTGCCACGTTCCATGGAGCTCAACGCGGCTGAGGAGTCCCTCAAGCGGGCTCTGGTGGCCACCGTCTCCGGCATGAGGTCGTACGTGCACCGTCTGGTGAGCGCAGCGCTCTACAACCACTTTGAGATTCGAGAAGACGACATCGACGTTCGCCGGCACGAACCAGAGGATTTCATCGTGCGCTTCCGGAATGAGGCCGATCGGGCGCGCATCCTAGCTTCGGGGAACTGGGGGTCCCTAATGCCGCTTCGCTGGAAGCCCTGGACCAGGATCCCTGGGGGAGAGCACAACATCTTCACGCATCGGGTCATCGTCGCGCTACGGTTCGTCCCGGCGCATGCCAGGAACCTAGCCATGGCTCAGACGGTCCTCGGCCGCTGCTGTGTGGATATTGAGCCGACAACTCTCCGTGACCGGCCGGTTGACGATGACCGAGAGTGGTTTCTCCAAGCCTGGTGCTCAGACCCCGCGCTCATTGAACCAGAGCGGCTCGTCTTCATCCCCGAGCCGCAGGTGCCCACCTTCGCGGAACACCTTCGCCGCGGCCTCAACTATCGGGTGCGGGTGCGCATCATTGCAACTCAGGACACGGCCACACCCGCCTCTGGAGTGGGGGGAGTACAGGATGACGGCGGAGACGATGATGACGACCACCACGATGCACCAGAGGATGATCGCTAGTACGGTGACCACAGTGACGAATGGGAGCCGCTGCGCCGCAACTCCGACGACTCCGACAGCACAGACCCGAGGCATAGAAACTAACACCCCTCCTACCCGTGCCGGTCGCCGGGAGCCAGTGATGCCGGTGCGGCTCTCCTCGTCGGAGGGATCAGCTGCCCGCTGCCCGCGCGTGTGGACACTGCAGACGCGCGCGACTGGGCTAGCGAACGCTGGGAGCTCCTCACGGCGCCCTCGCCGCCGCCGGCGACACAGGCCAGCCGAGCATGCCGCCGGCCGGAGGCGTTCTGCCTCGCTTCCCCGGAGCTTCACGTGGACAGGTGCCCGGCTGTGGCCTCCCGGGCATTGTCGGCGCATTCATCGACATCGCGCCGCTGCTCCTCCAGGCAGGCGCTAGCTCGCAGGCGTTGTCTTCGGCCGCCCCCTGCGACTGGTGGAGCGACTTCGCCGTCAATGAGCTAGCCACGGCTCCAAGGTTACTACAAGTACAGCCGGGGTTCTTCTCCCCGGGGACGCCGCTGGGACAGCCGAGCCCCGACCTAGATGATGCGCGGCGTCTCGGCGGATCGCATCCATCGGAGGAACTAACGGCAGGCGGCGCCTCGGTTGCTACGCACGCGGTTGTGGACGCCCTCATGTTCGCGCCAGCCGTGCCGTGCACCCTGACGGCGGCCTCTGCCGCGCCGAGCGTCCCGACCGCCGCGCCGAACGCCCCGGCGGGGGCCGCAACAGCGCCGCGCACCCCGACTCCGGCCACACTACCGGCCTTCCTCGACTACCTGCGCGCCCCACTGCCGGAGCCACTCATCCTGACGACGCCGCGGCCTCACCAGACGCGGGCGCAGACACGGGCCGAGCTTGAGGATGACGACTGGATCCCGCGCCGCAGCGCGCGGATTGCAGCCAAATCCAAGTTCCGCGTGCCCAACCCGGAGCTACAAGCAAAGAAGTTAATGCTCGGCAAGTGGACCGGGAAGCAACCAAACGAGATACCCGATCACTCCATTGATGAAGACTTCCGCCGGGCCTTCAACACCGTCAGCCTGTCCGTGCGAAAGGAAGCAATGAAGGTGGTTTTCCCACGGCGGGGTGCTCGTCAGGAACGTACGGCCGCGGCGGCTTCGAGCACAATTGGTTTTGTCAATGAGTAGCACGCACCTTCTTGCCTGGAAAGCGCACGGGCTCAACAGCCGTGCCCGCCGCGACGCCGTCCACGACCTTGTCTTCGAGCATAGGGCGTCCATCATTTGTCTTCAGGAAACTAAGTTAGACTTCATTGATGTAACTCTGAACGTTCAGCTTGTTGGAACTGACTTCGATTTCGCCTACCTTCCGGCGTCTGGGGCCTCTGGGGGGCTATCACTTGTTGGCATCGCGATCTGTGGCAGGCGGTGGGGGTGCACGTAGACCGGTTCTCGCTTACGGTCCGCCTTACACCGCTTGCCGCTGCCGAACAGCCGTGGTGGCTGACTAATGTCTACGGCCCGCCTAACCGCCATGACAAGGCGGACTTCTTGCAGGAAATTCGCGTGATTGCTGCGGCCTGCCAAGGCCCATGGCTCCTGTGTGGGGACTTTATTTTAATCCTCAGAGCAGCGGACAAGAGCAATGGCCGCCTTCATCGGGGCGAGATGCGGCGTTTCAGAACGCTCGTCGACGATCTGCTGTTGGAGGATATTCACCTCACTTGGTCCAATCGACGTGACCGCCCCACGCTCGAACGGCTGGACCGGGCGCTCTGCAGAGTGGAATGGCTCGACATCTACCCCAGGCACCACCTGCGGTGCCTCTCCTCAGACTCGTCCGATCATGCGCCGCTACTACTCATCCTACGCACTGAGCTGTGGGCTGCCCCGCGCTTCGCCTTCGAGCACTATTGGATCGGTCTCCCCGAGTTTCAGGAGGTGGTCGCCGCCAACTGGAATGCCACGGCTGGGGGGGCCGACCCTTGCCGCATTCTTGATCAGAAGCTCTGTCTCGTAGCATGGGCACTGGCAAGCTGGCGAGCCACCGGTGTGGGCAATGTTAGGCTGCAGCTCGCTACTACCAGAGCAATGATCTATGAGCTCGACAAAGCCCAGGAGACAAGGCAGCTGACTGCGTGTGAGCGCGAGTGGCACAGTGACCTCAAGGCCAACTCCTTGGGCCTTGCGTCCCTCTGCCGCACGATGGCCAGGCAAAGGGCGCACACGCGCCACCTACGCGAGGGTGATGCGTGCACAAGATACTTCCACCTTTAGGCGTGCCACCGTCGGCGCAAGAATGCGATGCTCGCCATTCAGCATGAGGGACAGACTTTCTCTGAGGAGGAAGCCAAGGCGGGGGTCGAGTACTCCTACTACAATGACCTCCTATGCACACCATTCGTACGCACCCACACTCTGGTGCTGGCGCACCTACCACTACCGCAGCTACCCCTGGATGATCTTGCGGCAGAGTTCACCGCCGAGGAGGTCCTCGAGGTGATAAGGGCCACCCCATCGAACCGCGTGCCAGGTCCGGACGGGTACACTAGCGCCTTCTACAGGGCAACTTGGGAGATCACTCGGCCGGACATCATGCGCGTCTTTCACGCTATTTGGAGCCTAGACTTCCACAGTCTGTACGCGATCAATGGCGCCACCATGGTTTTGCTGCACAAAGCAGCATCACCAGTTGGGCTGAGGGATTACCGGCCCATTAGCTTGATACACTCGGTGGGCAAGCTATTCTCGAAGGCCCTGGCCCTGCGGTTGGCGCCAAGGATGAAGGAGCTTGTCAACGCTAACCAATCGGCCTTCATCCGCGGTCGCCGAATACATGACAACTTCATGGCGGTCAAGTTGGTTTGCAGACTCCTACACGCCAAGAAATTCCCAGCGATACTGTTGAAGGTGGACTTGGCTAAGGCCTTCGACACAGTGGCATGGCCATTCCTGCTTGAGGTCCTCTCCCACGCGGGCTTCCCTGCGAGGTGGCGAGAGTGGATCGTCGCCTTGCTGCACACTGCCAGCACCAGAGTGCTCGTCAACGGTCGAGTTGGACAGCGTATCTGCCATGCCAGGGGGCTACGCCAGGGGGATCCACTTTCGCCGTTGTTGTTTGTGCTAGTCATGGAGGTCCTCAATGCCATGCTTAGGGAGGCGGATCGGGCTGGGGTGCTCGCTCCTTTGCCGCCCGCGGCAGCAGCTTGTAGGGCATCCGTGTATGCGGACGACCTAGTCATCTTCATCTCCCCGACTGCCGTGGACGCGACCTGTATCAAAGAGGTGCTTCACCTCTTCGCTGGGGCCTCGGGTCTACAAACGAACATTGACAAGTGTACCATGACTCCGATACGCTGCTCGGCGGAGGACCTTGGTCCCGTCCGCGACGTGCTCCCCTGCAGGATCGAGGAGTTCCCGACCAAGTACCTGGGAGTACCTCTAGCTATCAGGCGGGTGCCGAGGGATCACGAGCAGGCGCTGGTTGACACTGTGACGGCGCGCATACCGAAGTGGAAGGCGGGCCTGCTGAACAAGGCCGGCCGATCCACCTTGGCCAAGTCCACTCTGTCCACCATACCGGTGCACCTATCCATCTGCTGTGCTCTCTCCCGGCGCGCGATCGACGACATCGACAAGGCCAGACGGGGTTTTCTCTGGGCAGGCAAAGAGAGGGCCTCAGGTGGACAGTGCTCGCTTGCATGGCCGATCGCCTGCTCGCCCAAGGAGCTGGGTGGGCTCGGGATACCGGACTTGCGCCTCCTGGGTATGGCACTGCGGCTCAGGTGGGAGTGGGCCGCACGTTCGGACCCGGACGTTCTGTGGGCAGGGCTGCCCTTAAGGCCTGAGCGAGAGGTCGCGGACATGTTCAGCGCCTCCACGACTGTGCTGGTGGGAGATGGCAGACTGACGAGGTTCTGGACCGACCGGTGGAGGGCTGAGGGGAGGCTTTGCCACCTCGCGCCGGACGTCTATAACTCGGTACCCCAACGGCTGCGTCAGAGATCGGTCTATGAGGCGATCACGGATAACCAGTGGGCCTGGGATGCGCAAGCGGGCTCCTCGGAGCTGTTCATCACACAGTTCCTCCGCCTGTGGAACATGCTTGAGGGAACGCAGCTTGTGCCCCAGCAGCAAGACTGGTTCAGGTGGATTTGGACGCCCGACGGGGAGTACTCCATTTCTTCTGCCTACAAAGCTTTCTTTCTGGAAAGGATGACTTTCAGAGGTGCCAAGGAGCTTTGGAAGGCTTCCACGCCTCCGAAGGTGAAGTTCTTCTTCTGGACGGCACTGCATGGAAGGCTTTGGATGGCTGAGCGGCGGAAGCGCCATGGTCTTCAGCAAGGGGATGACTGCGTCCTTTGCCTCCAGGAGCCAGAGGACTGGCGTCACCTACTGCTGGCATGCGTGTTCTCCAGGGAGGTGTGGCATAGAATCCTTGCCAAGGCCGGCCTTGGCCACCTTGCGCCGTCCCATGACGACAGACTCGATGACTGGTGGCTTTCCACCAGGGAGGCGTTCCACGCTGACCTACGGCGTGGCTTCGATTCCCTCGTATTGCTCGTCACGTGGATGATTTGGAAGGAGCGCAACAAAAGGACCATCCAGGGGGCATTGTCTGCGCCTAACATCATCGTAGAGCGTATCACTGAGGAGGCAGGCTGCTGGGTGTCCGCCGGCTTCAGGGCCCTTGCGCCGCTGCTGGCGGTGGCCCTGCTAACCTAGCGGTGTCTAGCTTATTTCCTTGGGCACAATCCTTTCGCAGGAAGTTACAACACTCTGAGCTCCGCCATTTAGCCGGCGCCTTGTGTAAGTGTGTCGTCCGGTGATTGAGGGGCAGCTCGCCCTTTCATGAACCGGAATGTAAAACAAAACTCCTTTATCTTCTTAATGAGACACGTGCCAACAGCACGACTTCGAAAAAAAATTCTCCTAGTTTAATTTGTGTGTAATCATAAGATCATTAATGTTGTTCCAAGATCATGATTCAAAGTATGGATGTGAATGTTGGAGAAGATGTGATCTAACACGCTTGTGTTGAACGCTGACTAACTGACTATGCGAGTGGAGCGAGCATTGTGGCCAGTCCACACGATCGTGGAGACGCGGTCGCGCACATCGTGGCGGTTGAGACGTCACCAACAGTGAAGGCCCATGGCTGCGGCACAACAAGTGCCCAAGATCAACGTCCCGAAACCCTCACATCACTGCGGTGGTTCCTCCTACTGGTGCCCTTATGGATCATGTACCTCCATCCTCCTTCCACCGGCCACCGTAAGCAATCCCCAACACCATCGTGTTCCTCCCTCGGCCTACCCATCAACCCTGTACCACCAGTTCCAGCTTCCGCCGCCTGCCTGCCCACCTACCGCTGGATTCCTCCGATTCATCCTACACGTCGACCCCTACCATCCTCGATGCACCTCATATATCTGCTTCGTCTCGGATGAGACCGCGATGGGATTGCTTCGTCTGCACTCACTTCTTCGTCGTCGGCCAGTGAAGATGGTCACGACAATTGTGCTTTCTTGTCGGCCACACACTTCCTCGTCCTTGGCCACCATTGATGAGATTCAGCCGCTCACATCCTCTTCCTAGGGCGGTGACGAGATTCAATTGCTTCACCACCTCGTCCTCAGCCAGTGATGATGAGGTCAGTATGTGAAAAAGCTCTGTGGGAACGCCCCCTGGTCCCCGAGCATTGTAGGGGCGGTATTGTTTTATAAAATACATAATGCTTAAAACAAAATTACCAATATCGAAAAGATGTTGTATTTTAGACAAAATTTATAAAGCTACTGAGAATAACTAACTTATGAATTTATTTTATGTCAAAGAGTATTAATATAACTTAAAGTTAATTATCAGTGGCTTTGCTATATGGTTTGTTAAGGGTGTATTTCTACGTACCTTTTTTATAAACATTTTTACACACATGATATTTATTTATCTCCTAATATATGCATATATTTATGTGGTCGACATGGTGGAACATGTAGTCATACTTTAATTTAACAATTGCAGAAGTGCATAATTTAGAGTATATAGCACATAAAAAAAGAGCATACCCAGTGTAGAGCGCTTCCGTTCTATGTGGGGGTCTCTGGGAAGCCTACTTTATGGATATTAAATTATTTTTAATTTAAAGTAGCATACCTGCAGCGCAGTGACATGGTAACAATGTAGACAAACATCTCATTCGCCAAGGCTCGTTTGTGTAACAAGAGTAGCATGCCTGTAGCTCGACCCATGCTTTGACAAAGGACGCAAGGTTTTGCTGCGGGGAATCTATGACCAATTTGTTCAGAACATAATAATCCGGCTTGCTAAATCTTCTATCTCGTTACTGGTTATATGAAACCTGTACGTCCAAGCTCAAATAGGAGGACGATTAGGAAACCAAATAGTGAAAATAGTTTCATTAATGATTACACAATCCAGTTACAATATGATGGTATGATATATTCATGGAAAGCTTATCTGGAGTTTCTTGACAAAGGTATGGTGCCTATAAATATTAATTTACAAATTTACATGAAACAGAATAGTAACGTTGAGTTCCATTGTAATATACCTACAACAGACAAATGTAGGACCAATGGACCTAGTAGTAGGAATCAAGTTTTACCATTACGATAACTATAGCTTAAACATCGACCTCTGAAAGTTATAGCCAAACATGAGATGTGATTTCATAGATTTGTACTATTCCAGGTGATTTCAGAGTGTGGATCTACCCTTATTTTCTAGACATTTTCATGCTCTTCCCGAAAAAACCTCATAAAAAACAATCTGATGGCTACAGTTTCAGTTTGTGGTATGGAGTCTAGACCCAAAAATTTGCTTACCCTTAGTTGCCGCAATGCTTTGGGGTTATCTGTCAGAAACTTGAGAATTGCGGTCAGTCCAATCGACGTGGTCTCATGGTAGCCAAGAGCACCAGAAACAGCAAATCCATCGCAATGTTCTCCTTCAGTTCAGAATCTGGCTTGTCCTGCTCTCGTGGATCACACGATTGAAGAAATCTACTGCCTCGCGATCTGGCCTATTCCTGCACATACCAAGCTGCTCCATCAGAATCTTCATGACCCTTTTGCATCCCTGAAGAGGTTAATCAAGAATTAAAAAATTGTCACTGATCAAACGCTAGGCAGATAGCCATCTACTTAACACGGTAGTTTACCTGCATGCATCTGTAGAAGGGTGTGCCATGAACCCAGAGTGGGGATGCCAGCAGCCCCCTGCAGGTGGGTAATTTTTTTAGAAAAGTCGAATAGATCTAATGGCTATTAAAATTAATGTCGATCAAAATGATGGCTAGATCTATCTAATTATTCTGAGAATTTTCTAGCATTTTTTTTTTACATTGCTTGAGAGAATCAGCGTAGAGCCTTTATTGGAGACTCTAATTAGTTATAGAGTAAGATAGGTCTTTAAGTTTGGTGTTGACGTTACTGTCATAATTATCACTGGTTGCCACAGATATAGAGTAGTGTACTCTCTATGTGTTGTTACATGAATTTTCTTATGCTGTATATGAGTCGACTTATGTATGCATACATCGAAGTGGGTTCACATCGAATTTAATGGATAAATTTAAACAAATAATGGGAGAAGCAACAACACATAGGAGTTTAACTGCATGGAAGAAGCAATAACTCCTCTCTGAGTCCACACCCGTGCCTGCACGCAGCGACCTTTCTGCCCCTTTCGTGGCATGATCAGCCACGGGTAGACCCCGCCATGGGCACCGTCTGGAGGATGCCGGCCTCGGTCCTTGCGGAAAGCAGTTCGACACCACGATGCTCACGCTGCGGCGGGAGTTCACATACGGCGACTGCCCCAGCCTCTCCCTAAGAAAGCTCCACAAAGTTCTCTTGATTCGATCTAGGACTTGCGGGGTGCAGGTTCTGCGGCCTTCAATGTCATGGGTTGTGCTATCTTTGGCTCATCTATTTTTGGGGATGGCGGCGACGCTTGCGCATGTGGATGTGTCGGTGGCGATATGGGCCGGTGATGATGTGGACGCATGTGGATGCGACGCTTGCAGTATGATCTTGTTTTGTATAAATATGGCACATGATTATAAATAAGATCATATAAACATGGAACATGATTATAAATAAGATCTTGTTTTCTATGATCTTGTGCCATGTTTATATGACCACATAAAGCCGCCCAGCACCTGATATGCACAATCAGTCCCATAAAGAAGCGGCACTGAGGTCTTGCGTGGTCCATATTCTTTCCCATGTTCCAAAAAGAGTAGAACACAAAAAGGATCCATCATATGCTGACTTAGCCGAGTATTGTCCATTGGAGAGCCTCCGTATGTGTCTATCCTCAATCTCAGGTTGCAGTTGAAAATCCATTAAAAGATCCCATAACTATAGAAATTCCGCCATCACACAAACTGTGTGAGCTGAAATCCAAGCCTAGGCAGTAAAGGCGTCCTGAACTGAGTGCCACTTGACATCCGTTCGGAAATGGCCGCAAAAAGGGCGAGGACCAGAAAAGAGTATTTGCACCATCTCCAATTTTAGAAATAACTGCCACATAGAAGAAGCCTCTCACTTGCTCAGGCACATGGACTGGGAGAGCAGCCCAAGGATGATGAAGCTCTGTTTTCTGCAGCCAAACCCATCTCATGCGGAGGGACCAGCCAAGAGTTTTGAGATCTGAAATTCCTAGGCCTCCAATCTCTGGTGGGTGGCAAACTTTGACCCCAAGCCACAAGACAGTGTCCACCTTTTGAATCATGAAACAATCAAACAGGTGAATGATTTAGCAGGATATTTTGTTCTTGGACTCAACCATAATATGTTGCAAAAAAAACTGACATAAAATTTAAAAAGTCAAATTGGAAGGTAGATCTACAGGAAGCTGAAATAAAGCACCAATTGCAGGCACCCAGAATACGAAATCAGCAGAGGTTTGCATGGAGCAGCAACCTCATATCTAAGGTACTGAATAAATGGCAACCAATGTGATCAGGTACAGAGGAAAAATGAATTAGTGTTCCTACAAATAGACTAGAAATGTAGGATAACATCACATGGAGCAGCGGTGAAGCAAAATAAACGGCAAAACTATCTCAATGCGTTGTAATGTGAAACACCTTCGACAATTCTAGGTACAAAGATCGTACCTGAAACGTGAGATGCCTTCTCAAAGCTGAAGGTCACCACTCGGCACTACTGTAGCGCCATGGTTGTTTGCTGATTGCTCCAAAAAAAGAACAAAAAAGTTTACCGAGAAGCATCAATAGAAAAAAGAACAAAAAGTGTAGAACTCTCAACCTTAACCATGTTAGTAAAATCACATTGTAGATGTACAACCACAAAGGTTCTACGCACACATGGCAAGCTATCTGTACGCATGCCTAGCTGTAGAGTAATGATGGATGAGAGACTTAATACATGTCTTTAAAATCGAAGAGTAAAGACTGTGGTCAATGCAGAGAGCACTTGGCTCCAAAATAAACCAAGAAACAAAACAAGCATCACCTACCCTAGAACATTTTTACCTGCAATCAAGAAAAGTTCAGGGAAAATTTTATGAGCGCTCTATATGTCCATGCAGCGAAGTGAATACAGAAAAACAAAAATAAGATGCAACTTGACAACCTTTTATCTGGGATTAGCTTGATCAAAATCAGCTAACCCATGTCCCAGGTGAACTTCATAGTTTTCCCCAGTTTCAGCCCCAGGTATGGTTGACTATCTAGACCCATGTCCTTGCCTAACTGGGAACACATTATTGCCTAATAAATTGCATTATTTTCCCTATTTTCATAACCATATTGTAATGATCGATCAGCTTATAAAAAGCATGGTCAATGTTCATGCCCGTAAGTAATGTATCCACCAATTTCCCACATCCAAGATAAAATCATATCGCACAAGCTGTTCACAAAAACAGTAGTACTTCCATTAAAAAAGAGGTGACAACGGTGAGGCACTGAAATGTGCGTTTGTTTGGAGTAGGGAAAACAAAAAGCGATTGGCTAAAAAAGGCACATTCTAGGAAGAGCAGCAACATGTAGAAACTTGATGCCTCAAAATGCAACAAGAAGTTGCAGCCCAAGGCGCACACGCTCTATTCTTAACTTATGCTCAAAAAAAAAAGCTCTATTCTTAACTTAGTTTGGCGCAAGCAAAATCCTAATTGCATAAAAAACAAATATGAATCAATTGTGTAGGAGTCAAAATCGAGTCACCTCTGTATGTAGCACTTCCTCCAATCTAGTTATCACCCAACAGTTGATTTGAACTTCCCTGCCACAAAAAATTCCAAAACCAACATGCCAGATGATTAGCTTAAACGGAACGGATCCTAAAATTAATGTCCATATACAAACCCGAAACGAGTACCCACCTTGCGATGTGTCGCTCCTCCTCAACCTCTTGATTTGCGCTTCCCACAAGCCGAGCAAAATTCAATCAGATTGGAACAACAAACACGCAAATAAATCCTCAATCACACCAATCTGAGTACTCACATTTGTCCACGACAATCCCCGTCGTCCTTCTCGTACTCCCTTCGAATGCAATTCGCATGGTGCATGGAGGATGCAAACAATCTCCTAGAAAAACATATGAAATAAACCAATATGCATCTGATTAATTACCCTTCGACAACTGTGGTGCCACATGTCCCCATCCCCGGTAGGGTAGGGGTGGTGGTGGATTGTTGTTGACCCCAAGGTTTAAGTTGGCAATGTCGCAGATTCTTTGTTCCTCCGTTCCTCCGCACGGCATGGTCGATGCCCACCGCACCACACATCACCTGCGACATCTCCGATGCTCTATCCTACTGTTGACCAGTCCGTGTTCTGAGTAAGTGTATGAGAGAGAGACCACAAAATTTTGGACACCATGGCGTCACTTTTCCATGTTGTGGTGGAGTTGGCGCCAACAACTGGCAGATGAGGCCAAGTAGTGGAGTCGGATCTAGCAAAACAGGGCCAGCCTGACACTGCGGTGGTAGGACCGTGGATGAGGACGATGCAACACTAGGGACTTCCAGGTGACAACGGAGAGGGAAAAAGCTGATGAGTGGTGGAGGAGGGGAACGCAGCCGCGATCATGGTCGTCGAGGAGATAGGGTAGCGGGCTAAGCTAAGAGCAAACCCGTGGCACCATTGCCAATAGTTCTCCTGCATGATGAACCACTTGTGAACCCTGTTTGTAGTATCAAAAGAACATCCCAATAAAAGCTGCAAATAGGGTAGGCAAAGAGGCCAACTGGAAGGTATAGGTTGATTGATGATCACTATTATATCATTAAGAGTAAATTATTCAAATAAAGGATAAAAACAAGTGAACAACTACTACCTTCATACGGATACGGTGAATAAATTATGTCTTGTGGACGGAGTGGAGGAACATTCATACCATGTTAAAGGCAACACCCCAAATACGGCAATCGCGTCAAACTGGGCAGAAGGGCCAACAACCCGCATGAGGTAATTGATGTTGACTGCCTTGTACACAGTCTCGACGGCGATGCTATCTGGTGCGAAGCATCGCCGTTGAGATTGCTTTTGAGGCAATCAACACAACTTATCTGATGTGGTTTGTTGGCCCTTCTGCCCAGTTTGACGCGATTGCCGTATTTGGGGTGTTGCCTTTAACATGGGTTCTTCCACTTGATCCACAGGTGCAAACTAATCACCATATCCATGTGAAGATAGTAGTTGTTCACTTGTTTTTATCATTTATCTAAATACAATCTTAATGATATAATAGTGATCGTCAATCGATCTATGTCTATGTTTTCCACTTGGCGTCTTTGCCCGCCATGTTTGCGGCTTTGGAGGATGTTCTTTTTGACACTATAGATAAGGTACTTGTTGTTCATCATGTGGTAGGAGCCTTGGCACTGGTGGAGTGGGTTTGATATTGGTTCAGCCTGCTACTCTATTCTCTTGAACTTATCAACTTGGCTTATTAGCCATGGTACAATATTTTTCTCTCACAACAAAACAGCACAAGCTAGCTTATTAGTCTCGGCACCGACGATGCCAACACCTCCTACGTTATCCATTCTGACAATATTCCCTCCAACAATTCGACCCCTTCTAATGACGCAGAAGCTAGCAATTGGAATCGTGATTACGACGAGCTCATCGTGCAATCGACAAACTCAGAGAAGACGAAGACCGAAGTCACATTGGATACAGTTGTTAGTGAATTCATGAAATTGCTGAATCAATATCCCTCAATTTACAAGGAAATTTCCCTCTCGAACATAGCACGCAATGTATTGCTCCCAATCCTCTAGGATATTTTCAACCAGTCTGAGTGGTGCCATCCCGTAAAGCAGGCGAACCAGAAGATCGGGGTTATCAGCAGCCATCTTCATGATCTCTGAGAAGGTGACTCCTGGACCGGACGCGATTTCAAGCTGACGGTGATCTTGATCATCTGGGAGGAGTTCCAGTAGTGGTCTGGTACGTGGAGGTGGCCCCTGTGATTGTGCTTCTTCCAGTAGGGCGTCCATTTCACCTTGGCCTCCACCAATAGTGTGACTCGCTCATTTTGGGACACCATATCCTCGGGTGGTAGTAGCCTAATGGTGAAATAGTGGTCTTCCTCGGGTTGCATGCCAATGGAATGCAGCCGGACATAGCCGCTGCTGTTGCACAGCAATAAGATCTGCTTACCAATGATGAGCACCAGCTTCTCCATGTCACGATGCAGCGTTAACCTGGCATTCCTTGGGCAGCAGTAGATGGTCCCCGCGTCGGCCGGGTTGATTCTCGGCGGGGCGGCAATGTGGTTTTGGATGATATAGTCGTACAGGTTGATCAAGGCGGGCGACTCTTGGTAACCGAGAACCGGGCACCCGTGGGGCGCATAGTTGCAGATGTCTTCGTGCTCGTCACCTCCTCCTAAGCGGTGTCTCTCATTGCACCCATTGTTCTTGCAATGTTGCTTTATCATCTTGATGATGTTCTCCAGCTCATCGCAGTGTTCGGTGGGTCCTTTGCAGATTTTGCACATTCCGTTCTCCTTCTAGAGGCACCTTTCGCACGTGAAGCGACGATCGGTCTTACACTGCACGGTTTAGAGAGACAGAGTGAGATGTACTGCATGATTGAGAGAGAGAGAGAGAGATATTTTGCTTACCTTGAATATCTGTTCTTTTTATATCTTCTTACAATCATAGCAAATCAATGGCGTGAGGTCCGTAAGGTCTACGGTGATGACGGGCGGTATGGTCAGGGTTGCTTCATCGGCCAGGTTGACTGCCTTTCTCTTCCTCCGATGAGATGATGACGGAGTACCAGTCTTCGACGTCCCCGACCACGTCATAGTACTAAGAGCAACTTGCAATGTGTGAGGGGGCTGGGGATATTATAGATGGTAGAGAGTGTGAGGGGGCCTGGGGATTTATACATGGTAGGGATTTATACATGGTAGAGAGTGTGAGGGGCTGGGGACTCTTCAAGTTCAAATGTTCAATGCAAAGAGATGGGAAGGAGAAGGGGAGGCAGGCGGAGTGGAAGGGAAAGAACGCAATGCATATGAAGTGGAAACTGAAGGGGGCGAGTGGGAGATGCCGTGGGATGGATTGGAGTGGGCTCCCCCAGATTTTGAGCAACATTATGTCATGCACAAAAGCTTAATGAGAAATTAAACATGCAAGTATATTAACACAGCCGGCAGCCTGGTGTATGTTGGCAGCCTGCATTTGGATGGACAGATGTGTTGGAACCTCTTAAAAAATGAAATAGATTATGTAGATCACGTGGTGGAGAGAAATAGAAGTAAATGCCTCTTAATGGGCATTGGTAGATGAATTGTTAGTGCGAAGGATTGTTATTATGGGTTTACATTACGAATGTGTTGGGAGACAAATTTAAGGTATGAGTTAATTACTAGAGATAGTGGGTATGAACTATATGAACAGCAAGGGCGTCGTGCCGGCACATCTCGGCATCGACCCCGGCCGACCACATATCGAGATTGCTGTGTCGAGATGCAGCCTCGGGCGAACGACCATGGCCCACATGGACCACATAAATGGTGCATTAGTGGGGGATCGTGGAGTGGAAGAATAAATACGGGTCGGGAGTTACGTGGGAGGCAGCGGCGGGTGGTCCACTTGAATGGCGCATTAGTAGGGCAGCGGAGGAGGCTGCAGTGCACTTGAAGATGGGAGGGTAGGGCAGCGGAGGAGGCGGCACTGGAGAGGACGGGCTATAAACACCTTTCATCACCAGCCAACACCTCCCACACGCAATGGGCAAGTTAGGCAAGAACGCCATGGCGGTAGCGTCCGCGTTGGTGCCCAAGGGGAGGAAGAAGCGGGAGGCAGAGGAGGACGAGATGGCACCTACAAAGAAGCACAAAGCAGAGTCGCCAATCAAGAAGGTGACACCCCCCAAGAAGGATGAGGACAAGATCGAGGAGAAAGCTGTGAGGGCGAAGAAGGAGGAGGCAGTGCCCTCGAAGCCTAAGGATGCGGACAAGATCGAGGAGAAAGCTGTGAGGGCAAAGAAGAAGAAGGAGGCAGTGCCCTCAAAGCCTAAGGATGAGGACAAGACCCAGGAGAGAGTTGTCAGGGCGAAGATGAAGAAGGAGGCAGTGCCCTCGAAGCCTAAGATGCAGGAGGTATGATGCTTGTTCTTTTCTCTTAGGGTATTTTGTTTTATATTTTTATAAGAATTCTTAATCTATACCTATATATATTAATTAAAATATTAATTAATTTTTTAATAATAAAACGATGAAATTTCAGTCCGCCAAATATTTCTGTCCGCTGTATGAGTATCGGTGTCTATTACGTTAATATAATATAAGGATATTAAACGTGGAGTAAGAAAGGGTGAGGAAGAGAGAGACAAAAGGTAGAAAGGCCTTAATTATTTGTGAAATATATCAGGTTCCTCATGCAAAACATTTAAATCCGTTATTTATAAAAAAGAGATATCGTAAAATTTACCAAACACAATGCAAAACAATAAAAAGTTTTAAGGAGGACCTGCACCACCACAAATGTGTAGCCTGAAGGTTGGCCGATAATTTATGGTAGTTTACACAAGTATTAGAATAGATAACACGACCATTATATACTTGTATATAATCTCTAAACTAAACAAGTTGTCCAACCCGGTGCAGCATGGGCATGTTTTGCTAGTATATATTTTTTTTTACTACTCAAACTTTCTGTCCACCTTTTCTCTTGATAAAAAGTTTTTTTTTGGTTTTCCACCTCTTTGGTCTTTTTTTTCCAAACGACGAGCCGGGTCGGGATCAGAGTCCTGGTTACACAGCTCAAAACTAATTCTGATCGAGCCGGGTCGGAATCAGAGTTTTGGTTAGACAGCCCAAAACTAATTCTGCTCGATCATGCTCTCAGTCAAATCAAACAATGGATATCATATCTACCATACCAACTATGGTGCCTAAATCAATACGCACTTGTTAACTACCAGCACATCCATCTAGCTAGCTTTTGTTTCCTACACCAATGGCACTTGCCACTGCAGGTGAGTCTCTGCTCGACGTTGCCGTCGGCTGTCGATGGCTGGTTGCCCACGGATGTTGCACGACATCCTGCCAAGTTGTTGGGGGGCGTGCGGACACCGGGGCTCCTTCACATGGACCTGCCAGGCTACTAGGATGCCATCATATGGAGAGGGCATGGTCGCTTCTCCATGGTGTAGTGACCATTAGCACATTAGGCCCTGGTAAAGTTGGAGGCATCGAGTGTGCAGGTCGCTACATCAGCATCCGGCCTCAACATCCTCCGCCTCCTCTGGGGGAGGGTGATGTCTTCCCCAACCGAACCAGGCGGCAGCAGATAGAGCTCGAGGGTGAGATCAATGATTCTCAGTCTATCATATCCACTGGGTGCCGACGTCCAACTGAACGTTTTTTCGGCTCCGGTGGTCAGCGTCAGCCTCATCATCGTTGGGATGTCAGCCCTCTGAGCAAGAATCTGGGGGGCATGTTCTCCCTGGTGCTTATGGGAGGCTTCCTACAGGTGGACAACCCAGCAATGATCGAGGAAATCACCATCAATCCTCGCAAGATCTTTGTTGCCACTCTCTTAGCGATGGTGGTGGCCGCTATGGCAGAGGTTATGCGAGCCGCTGAGACGCAAGATCAGCAACATCGGGCACCGGATCCGTTCATCGGTGTTATTTAGGAGGGGAAAGTCTACATCGAACCAGCTATGGCTCCATTTTGGTAGCATGGTGTGCATGAACTTCCTCTCTGGGGCATGGGTCTTCACATTCATCTTCACTATGTTGTAGCAGAAGAACAACCCTGTCCTGGAAATCAAGTTCCAACTCCTTCTGCTATTGCGGGTGATGTGGTGGGCGGTGGACACCACCATGGACAAGCTGATCAGTTGGCTAGGGCGCCCACTCGGGAGGGTCCCTGCGTAGTACCAAAGTGCAACACTTCCAATGCCTCCAGACATCGACAAAATCTGAGTTCTGTTTCCTTTCTGAAAATCAAACTAGTACAAAAAACAAACATACTCATGAGGTTCAGATTTCTAATAACAAGCATTTGGTTGCCTAAAAGCATAGGTCAGGCCAAAAAATATTTCTTTACAAACATACTCCTGAAAACACATGCACAATATAGTATTCTTGAAAAAACAAATCCTCTGATCTAGCACTGCAGTTATGGCTGCACATCATCATCACCAACACCCAGCCATCTCGCATCAGCTCTAAAGCAGCTGGTGACTCATCGACCGCATCCATGCGGACACCGACGGTTAACATCCTGGAGGAGCTGCAGTATTAGTCTGGTATGAGGAGCTGGCCCGTAATCATGGAGTGGTGATCGGGCCTCCCAACTGTCGCCTCCATGGTAGGGGCCCTTCGCCGACAGCGTGACTGAGTTGTCTAGGGACAGTGCGTCTAGGCCAGACTCCCTGGCTGGTAGTGGTAGTAGCTTCAAGGTGTAATTGCGGGCATCCTCGACCACGGGTGGCATGCCAACGCATATCAGTCGCAGCAAGCGTGAGTGTTCGTCCTTGCTTCTGTTGTGCAGCAGCAATAAGATTCGCGAATCGTAGACAAGCACATGTCGCTTCACGCTATGATGCAGCATCAGCTTGACCGACCTTTTGAAGCGGAAGGCGGTGCACGGGTTATCGACCGGGCCAAGATGGTTTTTGCAGATGTGGTCGTAGAGCTCGATCAAGGGGAGCAAAATTACGCAATTGGGAACTGGGCACAGGTAGGGCTTGTAGGGGCAAAAGTTCTCATGGTCGACCCTCCCTCCTAAGCTCAGTCCCTCCTGGCACCCATTTTCCATGAACCTGCAAGAGAGTTTAATGACGTTGATGACATTCTCCCCCCCACGGCAGCTTCTGGTGGGGTTCGTCATAGATCTTGCATATCCCCTTCTCGTGCTGGTTGCTCTTGCGCACATGAAGTGATCGGTGTTGCACTACATGGTTTAGAGAGACAGGGTGAGATGGTACTGCATGGTTTAGAGAGAGAGTTTGCTTACCTCGAATACCTCTTCTTTGAATATCTTCAAGCAATGATGGCACTTGAAAAACTCCACATCCCTCAGCTTGATGGTGATGGGGATGGGTGCATGCTGTACGGCCATGGGTTCAATGGACTTGTCCCGGTTGGAGTTCTTTCTCTTCTTCGCAGATGACGGAGTAGCCACCTTCGTCACCGCCATCCGAAAAGCCAGGTAGTGCTAAGAGCAAGACCTGCAATGAGTGTGAGGGGCCAGGGCGATTTTATAGATGGTAGAGCAGGTCAGAGGCGAGGGGGAATACGGTAGGAAAACGTTATTGGAAACACTTTCAAAATTTGGCTTTATTGGGAAAGACTGCCGTCAGTGGCGTGCTGCCGTGCCCCCTAGAAACCAGGAAACACTGCCGCGAAACACCTCAGTAGCGCTTGGGTTTGGGTGGGTTGCGCTGCATTGCGAGGAGTAATCGCGGGTGGGTTGCACTGCATCGCGAGGAGTAATTGCGAAACCTAGAGATCATAGAAATAAAGTTCTAATCCAACTAGTTGAATTCCCGGTGACTGAGTTGTCTTGCGATTGCGCGTCTCGGCCAGACTCCCCCGACTGGTAGTGGTAGTAGCTTCAAGGTGTAATTGCGGGCGTCCTTGATCATGGGTGGCATGCCAATGGAGATCAGCCGCAGCCAGCGTGAGTGTTCGTCCTTGCCGCTATTGTGGAGCAGGAATAAGATCCATGAACCGTAGACGAGCACCGCCGCTTCACGCTATGATGCAACATCTGCTTGATCGACCTTTCGAAGCAGAAGGCGGAGCACGGATTGTTGGCCAGACTGAGGTGGTATAGTTAATCTCTTCTTCAACCACTCAAAGCTAGCATGTACGGACTAATCCGTGGAGGAGAGCAGGCGGAGCAGCCAGGCCATTAGAAACGCCACAAAGAGGTGTACGCCACCAGCGATGGCTGTGATGATCGGCGTGGTGGTCTTGCTAACCGCACACCGATGGCCATCCACTTCCAGTGACCCGATCTTTTTCAGACACGTGGTCAGACACATTTTTGATCTAAAGCGTCACTTGGTAAAATCGCGAGTCTATATAGAAGTGGAAGTCGCGAGTTTGAGTAGTGAGGGTGCAGCTACATGAGCACGCATCACCGTCGAACTTGAGCAAAGTTGGCAATATGGCCGTGTCGGACCATCGGCCATAGCATTTCGTTGCAAACATTTTTCTTACACATGTACTGACATTTCAAATTAACGAGTTTTTCAGCTAACCTAAAATTGTAATAAAATATAGTGGTCATAGCTAATACAAATTCCTTCTGAACGTGAAGGCCATACACATTCATCACTCTACGTACCTGGAACCACAAATAGCTATTGCAGCGACAAACATCATACTGCACTAAGTTCTAGAGTGAGGATGTCCTATTTGTATCCCTAGCCACTAGCTCTTTTGCATTTCCTAAGTTTGATTTCAGAGTTTCTCTGATCTATAGGTTATAGACATATTCATGTGGACTTTAAAGATCTTTTCATTACTATGCTTTCCAGAACCTGAATTGATCTCTGTTGTACAGAATATGTCGCGTGGTCCCTGTTATCTATCTAGGCTCTCAGACTCGATCCACAATGGTCATGAAGATAGACCGATAACGGCCTCATGCATTAAGGAAACAAGGAGTACTCATCCTCTAAATGACGTATTGCTAAGATTGTGATTTCATCTCAGCTAAAAAGATAAACTGACCAAAAACGCATTGCCTACGGACTCACATGCCATAAAGTAGATTTGTTGCTCGCCTGGAGTGAGTTTCATTTTACATGGAACGTATATCTTAAATTTCTAAAGGTTATGCAAAGGTTGCTTTGCATGTCCTCGGTGGTGGTTGTCAGGACGGCGAAAACTCCATGGACTTGCAAGCACAGTCGTAGGACTTGCAAGCACAGTCTTCTGCCGTCGCAGTACCATCATCGCCAACTATACATGTCTATGTTTGCCTTGTTCACTTGTCTGAAAAGTCATGGCTGGAAGCTCAAGTGAACAGGGCGATAATTCACCCAACACACGGCCTAGGTCCATGAGGCTTTTGTGACCCCTTAGCGGGTGATAATCTTGGCCCCGTCCTTGCATAGAACTAAGCATAGCTACACCAGTACAAACTATAAACCCCAGGTCCGTAGGGTTTGATTAAATTAAGACACATGCAACAGAGGTAAATATGAATTATAAAATGAGTAGGTAAAAAATGATCAAATGGATGAGTAGGTAAAAAATGATCAAATGGAGCGTGCACTTGCCTTTTTCACAAAGTCTAGTTGCTCAGAATCTTGAGTTTCTATCTTCTGTTGGCTTTTACTGCACTTGTCGGTCCTCAGCTCCTAGTCTTCAGTCCAAATGAATTGCTCTTCTACGCGCACTAATACAAATTGACATGCAAACAAATAAGACTGAGAACAATATAGCGAACAAAAGAGAAGCTTAAGATAGGTGCTACGATCACGATAGTGCAAGTAAACTCTAAAATAGAGCTACTACTAACAGAACACGACCATCAATGTTGATCTAATCAACTTCATTATTGGAAAGGTATTAATGTTGATATTAATTAGGTTAACATTGATTTATGAAAACCCAATGTTATTCATTTTTATTTGAAAATACACTGAATAATTATTAATCCAATCAAATAATATGGTTTAATTTGGAATCAAATATCATGATAAAGATCATTGCTAACAAGTAGCTTACATCCTTGTGAAGCTAATGCAAAAGAATGGGTTGAAACGGATCTTGAACACACAGCATATGGCTAAACAAGCTAGCATGGGGCAAAATTGTGGTTTATTGGAACTATTTTTGTATTTTAAAACAATGAAAATCGAATTTTAGAAGGGGTCTGGACCTCTGGTGTCAAAAGTAAACCGCTCAGGGTTTAACCTACTAAAACGCGAGCCTTTTTTTCTAATGTTGATCGTGGGTTGTTTTCGAGAAAAGGAGGGGTTTTTTGTGCAAAAATGGCACAGCTAACCACAACCTGACCGCGTTGACACTGTCTTCGCTTGTGTGGTGTCCATGTGGCAACCGCGTGGAGGCTAAGGCGACTGGTTGACCTAGGTTTGACCCATACCTAGATCTAATCCGGGTCGCTGGTTACCGATCAGATGGTTGTCGGAGCCTCGATGCGGTCTGGTCGTTGAGATGTCGCAGCCATTGGCACTGATGGTAGCTCACTGGCATGCGACGGCGCAGCTAATAAGAAAGAATACAAAATCTCACTGCTGCATGGTCTAATATTGGTATAAAAGTGACATTCTTAAGTTGAAAAGGTAATTAATAAATACTAGTACGAATTACCGGTGAACACTTGTATACAAAGCAAAACGTTGAAGCTAGCAATAAGCAGCAGTATTCCGAAAAATCA
This sequence comes from Themeda triandra, assembly GCA_018135685.1. NCBI lineage: Eukaryota > Viridiplantae > Streptophyta > Magnoliopsida > Poales > Poaceae > Themeda > Themeda triandra. Next base: position 193,054 of record JAENPR010000579.1, on the reverse strand, counting down.
AAGCCACAACTATGTGCGGCAACCCATATTGCTCCACCCGTCTCTCTGCCAGCGGAGGCCCACTCCACTGCCACCCGCCCTTGCCTGGTGGCCGCCCCGCCCGTTTTATTTGTCGCAATATATCGTCATCTCGTCTCATCATTCAACTTTTCCCTTCGCGCTCCCGTCATTCAACTTTTCCCTCGCGCTGCCCTCGAAATCCATTTGTTCCTCACTCTCCCCTCTGGCTGTCTTCTTCCTCTGCGTTTCTTTTGAACTCCCTTCAACAATGGATGGATCCTTTGTCTTCCCCATATCTTCCATCCTCCGATTCACAACGCATTCGTCGGCCCCCGTACTCTTCACGCGGAGACCTGTCTCCCAAGATTGAGTAGTCAGACCACTCCGTGCGCTCGAGATCTAGGGTTTACGGGAGCGCGTCGCTGCTCCCTCGGCTCCCAGCAGGTGGCTTCCCGTCTCCATAGCCCGTCGGCGCCGGGCCCCGGCTTCCTGCTCTGCAACATCGACAGCCAGCCCTCCCTGCTGTCTCCATTCTCGAGCATGACGATGACCTCCAGTCTGATGCCTTGGTGCAGGTCATCTCTTTCTCATACATATTTTTTCTCTCTCCCCCCATTTGTTTGTTTGAACTCTTCCCTGACGTAGTGGCAAATAGTAGTTGCATCAATGATTTTTACGGAGTGCACTATACTAAGATATACTATGCTGAGTTATTTATTGCATCTATGTACACTTGCAAATGTTTTAATTCGTGGTGTTAATTGAGCACTTGAGACCCAGGTTACTTTATCTTCTTACAGATTAAACATATGATTTTAGGATATTTATCAATCAACAACTGATTAATGTTCATGCTTCGTTGGATATCCATTGATTTGAGATATTGAACATGAAGTTTCTTTTCTTCCAGAAGAACGTGAAATTGTTCCCATAGTGTTGAACTGATTATTACACACTTTTTACTGATATGTCCTGACATGAACTAATCGTCTGCTTAAACACTCATTAATTTTTAATAGCTCATTAAGCTGGTGTTTTATTAAGTCCAGAAACTCAATAAATCAACTGAGCTATATAATTATTTATTATGTCAACAGTAACTGGACTGATGACTTTACAAAATCACCTATTGTCACTACTGTAAAAACTGAATATCTTGAGTTCAGTGCTCTTATCTTTCACACGTTGAACATATGATTTTACTAGAGTAGAGTTCTAATTAGTTAAGTTTTTTTTTTCCAGCATCAGTGATTTTTCAAAGATGGTGTGTCATTAAGTCCTAACCCAAGAGCTGAAGGAAGATTTTAGTCATTATTATTTCAACATTTCCTAGGCTGCTGATTTTATAAAATTGGATATTGAATTGCACAACTCAATACGTTGAGTCCCGTGCTGTTCACCTTCTTCTGTTATGGAAGGAGAAAACTCTCAGCCGTATCTAGACATCGAGACTGAACAACTTGGCCATAATTCGTCTTCACTGGGATTTGGCACAATTCTCCCTACAACTCTATTTCCATCAACAAATTTATCATTTCTTCATCAGCAAGGTTTGTTTTTGTTCAGCATAAATTTACTTGCCACCAATTTCTTGTATTTTGCGGCACTATACTTTATATTTCTAAGGTTAATCATTTACACTCTGGAATTTTGTTTGTCTGCAATAGCTATATTTTAGGTGCCAGTAGTACTATGCAGCACTCACTTTTTTTATTAGTGTGTTTTGTCAGGAAGATTTATTTTTTGTTCATCACAAATGTTCTCGCCACCAATTTCTTATATTTTCTATATTGTAATCAATATTTCTTAGTTTGATCATTTTGGCTCCACAATTTTGTTTTTCTATATTTTAGGTGGCAGTAGAAATATACAACACTCATTATTTTGATTAGTGTAGTTGGCATTAAACTTCATATTTTAGGGTGGGACCTTATATTTTATTTTCAAATCTTTCACATATTAGTTATGTCTGTTTCACGTATTTTAGTTTGGGACCTCAAAAGTCAATTCATTATTTGAAAACTTTGACAGATGGTGGTCTATTTGGTCCTTTCCAACAACTCCTAAGGGCACAACTCCTTAGGGCTACCAATTCAGGTGTTCTTTCTGCTAGCAATGATGGTGCACTTACAGTTGGAGCTAATTCAACTCTGCCCATTGGAGGCCACAATCAGTTTCATGTTGTTAATTCTGAAAAGACTGCAGAACAATTTGGCTGCGATGATGGTTATTATGCAGGCACAGAATCTGAAAATGACTCACCTGGTGTTTCATCTGATTTGTTCAACCAAGATAAAAGTAGTCACAGCACACTTGCAAATGTTGATCATGTTGCTAGTTTCATCGATCCTATTGGCACTGAAGAGTTCATGCGTGGTCGTGATTTTGACTATGGTGATTTTGCTGTTGGGATTGATGACACAGACCTTAATGATTTGGATCTTCAAACCAACACAGACCTGTCCACTGAAGAAATCATTAACCTTTGCAATGGAAGTGCCTCTGATCAATCTTTGCTAGATGGTAATGTTCCTCTAGAGAATGAAAAAGACCTTTCACCATGTGTTCTTGGTGACTGTGGATGCTCAGACCATGTCTATGCACAGGAAATCTCTGCACGATATCAGGAGGGTGTGCAAATGGGATTCAAAAAACGGTAACGTTTGATTACACATTGTTATCTTATTAGATTAGAATTCATAAGTACTATAGTTAGAACATTTAATTATCTGGTAGCCCTTATCTTAAACCATGAAACATGTTTACTGCATTTATGCATTCTTTGTTGTTATTCATTTATTTTATGTTGTCATACCTCTCATTCACTTTAGGCAACGATGTGGTACGGTTGGTGAGCCTTCTGATTGCCGTAAACCAAGAAATATGGGAGCTATAGATATTGCGATGCACACAGCAGAACAGAGAGCATCAATAGAAGTTTTTGAACCTAAATTAGGCATGGTGTTTGATTCATATGAGGAGGGTTATGATTTCTACAACTACTATTCATGGGAACATGGTTTTGGGATCATATACAATCACAATTCCCATAGGACCAATGACCGTAACTATAGAACCATGCAGGAATTTACATGTCAAAAGGGGGTAAGTTGCACTTCAAATTATTAATTTCATTATTTTGGATAATCACCCATAGTCCTCTAATTATACTGTAATGCAATGTAGGGTTCAGACAGTCAAGTCGCTAGTGGGACAAAGAAGGATAAATGCAAAGCAAGGCTTAAGTTGCTACGTGATGGGGACCGTTGGTATGTAAGAGATTTTGTTAGAGAGCATAATCACCCATTATCTGAGACCTGTTGTGAAAAGAGGGAATGGAAATCACATAAGAGGATAGATGCATACACAATGGAAGTGATTAAAAAGCTTTATAAGAATAATGTCGGCCAAACAGGGATTCGATGCGTTGTCGGGTCAATGTTTGGAAGTCTGCAGGCTGCACCTACGAAGAGGTCAATGCGCACGATATGCAACAATTTGGCGAGGAAGAAGATGGACAATGATATGTCAAAGACAGTGGAACTATTTAAGCAAATGAAAGCAAATGATCCTGATTTCCAGTGGAGTTATGATATAGGTCCTGACAATACGGTACAGACCCTTATTTGGTGTAGCGGCAAAAGCGTTCAACAGTATGCTTGTTTTGGAGATGCAATTACATTTGACACTACTTACTGCACAAATTTCTACAAGATGCCATTTGGGCTTTTTGTTGGTGTCAATAACCACTTCCAAACTATTATATTTGCTGGAGTACTTATGAAACATGAAACCACTGAGAGTTTCAAATGGGTGTTCAATGAGTTTCTAGTACTTATGAAGGGGGAGGCGCCCCAGACTGTATTAACTGGTATGTAGACTTTACTCACATTGTCTCTCTTATACAAATGGAGCATACTTTTCATTTAACTAATTCCTGCCATTCCATTTTCCCTTGTCCTGCCAACAGACCAATGCAAGGCTATGGCAATTGCTTTAGGTGAAGTGTGGCCTGACACATTCCATCTGTGGTGTAAGTGGCATGTCTTCAAGAACATAAGGGAGAATCTAGGTCCAACATACACGAAGAATGCGGCATTCAGAGATGAGTTATATTCTATTGCTAATGAAATGTTAACTAAGGATGAGTTTGTGCATGCATGGCAAGACTTGTGTGAACGTTACAAACTTACAGAGAATCAATTCATGATTAGAACCTTCCAGTGCAGATCTAAATGGGCCAAACCATGGGCAAAGGGTAACTTTTGTGCTGGTATGACCAGCACACAGAGAAGTGAAAGTGCTAACATGATGCTGAAGAAGTTTGTTCATCGGAATTCTTCCTTGAACCAATTTGTGTCGCAATACAACATGTTGCTGCAGGACCGAGACATGGAAGAAGGCAGACAAGAGGATCAAACTAAACAGGTACATGTCTCAGGTTGTTACTCTGTTCTCGTTTGTCTTTAGCTTTGTGAATAAATTTATTAACAATGTTTCCATCTTGTTTTACCTGGTCAAGCTTGTCATGAAACATTCTCGTATGTGGCCAATTGAGAGTCATGCTAAGGAGATTTACACGAAGGCAACTTTTCTTTTATTCCGTAAACAAGTGGACAGGGCCTCACGCTTTGTTGTTACTGGGAAGGGGAGAGGCTTTTTTGTTGTTTCTTATCACAGGCCTTCTGATAAACAAACATGGTACAAGAAAGAATACAGAGTTTATGTGATTGAAGCTGGTGCTCGATATTTCTGTGAGTGTGGGTTTTTTGAGCATATTGGCATATTGTGTTGCCATACTATTAGAGTAAGTTTTTTCTTGTCTCTTAATGCTACATCTGTATTTTGACTTGCCATCTTTTCACATTTTTATCATGGTTTTGACTGCCAACACTACCTTATTTGCCAGCTTTTGATTCGTCTGAATATCGAAAAGATTCCACATGCTCACATCCTCACACGTTGGACTCGCCAAGCCAAAGATGTTTTGCCTGAACATTTGAAACCACTTCAGAACAAAAAGACTACACTAAGTATTTGGCAAACACAACTAAATGCCACAGCACTTGAGGTGGTCACTAAAGGTAACACAGACAAGGAGACAATTGCTGTTGTGATGAAGCACTTAAAAGCTGCTAGCAAGGAAGTTGACGACATACTTCACTCAAGATCAAAGCCCACTAGTGAACCTTGCATTGTAGATGGATTAGACATTGGTACTGATATCGAGGAGGTTCGGGGCAACAGCTATGGTGCGTCTGGGAGCAGTGCTCATTTCAGTGATTCTGAGATTTTAAAGATCAAGTTGCCTCATGTGGACAAACAACGGGGCTGTCCTAGATTTAAAAGATTTCGTACTGCAGCAGACACTGCATCCAAGAAGGTGGCTAAGAGAGCCAAAGTCAGCAGTATTGACGAGGGAAAAACTTGGCCGATTGATGAGACAACCACCAATAAGAATAAGTCTGGTAATGGAAAGAGCGGGACCAAGCGCAAAGCCTCTAACCCCGTGACATCAGAAAAAAATGCAGCCTTGCCCCGCCAAACTAGGTTCTGTACGAAGTGTCGCAAACCTGGTCACAATAGAACTAAATGTGATTTCGAAGCCTCAGATCCAGTGAAAAAGGCACAAATTGGAAACCTAGTGAGATGCAACAAGTGTGGGCTTAAAGGTCACAAGGATGAAGAGTGTTTGGTTGCAGATTTGGAGAACGACTCATTCTTCAAGTAATTCACTGTGTCAGTCTTTTGTGAAGACCCACCGGCCTGTTTTTTTATTCCACTATTCAAAAAGCATGCATATCATGCAAGCGTCTCGAATTCTTGTGACTGTATTTCTATTTTGCGACTCTATTGTATTTTGTGAGTCCATGACCAAGATTTTTGTGTTATCTATTTGTATTCTGTGACATGCTCATCAAGACCATATGTTATCCTTATCTATTAGCTTGGTGGTGTTATTTGTATCCTTTTGATTATTGATTTTATCTAGTTTGCTACAAGCACCATCTATAGTCAATAAATTTCTTTTGTTTTTTTTTTCGAATCCAGTTGTTACCTTTGCCCAAAATGATGATTTCTCCAGTCATTGAATCAGGCTTTATTGCTAAAGTGATAGCACCTCATGGGAAAATGCTTTTCTGTAGCCTTTGAAAAGGTGTTGTAGTCGCTGAATAGAATTTTTGCTCACTTGGTTGATGTTTGTGTTAAAACTATATGCATGACAAGTAGAGGGTTATATATTATATGTACACACACACATACCTATCTGTAAATTGCATTGAAAGAACATTTTTCTTAATGTCTTTATGGTTGCAAAATATGGATCTGGATGACCTGCTGGAGGACTTACGTCGAGTCAACAATACGCAGTTTCTGATCTCAAGGATTTACTCTCCTGTGCCCTCTTCGACAGTGAGAAAAAAAACTCCAAATCAAAGCGATGAGCAGTCCGCCCCCCTCTAAATATTTGTCTTGATTTTAGGTTATTTGATGGCAACGGATTCTATGCAAACTAGGCATCCCGTGCAAATTTGTAAACTAATGATCTGGACCGCAGGATGTTGATCCAAGGGGCGCGGAGAGATTGGGTAATTTTGCACTTAACTGCCCGCTGTTATCGCATGTTACAAAGGTCTATGTATGACCGATCTGTCTGTACTACCTTTGTGATCTACGTAATATTGTTCTAAATTCAAGCAAAAGTACTCCATATCTAAATTCAACCAAAAAAAACTATATAAACTGAAGCAAAAAAGCTCCGTATCTTTGTATCTATAATTATTTCCTCTCATTCATGATTTTCTTTCAGAATTTTCTATAAATAATATTTATTTTGTTATAATTTATTTTTATCATTAGAGGTACTTTAATAATGATTTAATATTTTATTATATGCACAATTTTTTAATAAGATGAACGATCAAAGAAAATTTGTAAAATAAAAATGACACTTTTAAAGGGAGTAGCTCGTACTTCTAGGAGTTGATCATACTTACATTTGTCCAATTCTACATAAAAATGCTATGATTTATAATAACAAATGATTATCAATAGATTAAGATAATCATATGTTTTTATACTAGTCCTATTCAGAGGTAAATGTTAATATTTTTTTATAAATCTAGTTCAAGTTGAGATTTGTTTGACTTCTCGAAATACACAATGTATACTGAACTTGGAATGGAGGGAGTACATTAAGCTCATGGATCTTACTGAGGTGATGGTCTAAAATAAGTACGGCCAAAATAAATACATGCTTCATACTTCTGCAAACTCAAACAAACTTAAGTTTGACCAAATCTATATAAAAATACAAAGGTTTATAATATCTAATAATCTACATTTTAAAATGGCGGGCTATACAAAATAGCGACAGCATGCCCCGGCCGTTTTAAAATGGCGGGCTATACAAAAATTCATTGAGTACATAATACAAGTAGTAGGCTAATAGTCTAGTAAAGATACATTACTCACTTCGTTAATACAAGTAGTAGGCTAATAGTCTAGAAGAGAAACATTACTCCCTTCGTCCCAATGAACATGTAATTAAATGACTATGTAATCATAGAAAGCTTGTCGGTCAAACTGTGTCAACTTTGACCAAATTTATAGCAAAAAATAGCATTTATGTCTCAAAATAAATTTATTATGAAAAATATATTTCATAACGGATCTAACGGTACTTATTTTGCCTCATAAGAGTTAGTATATTTTCATATAATTTTAGTCAAAGTTTCATATGACTCCTCGGGATATGAGAATTGCATATTCATCGTGACAAAAGGAGTGCTAAAACATGATACAACGTACCAAAGCTGCTAGTTAAATAGTTGATATTCACGGTGTAGTCAAAGAATCGTCGAGAAGAGGTACAGCCATTGAACAAGAACATACTACAAGCAATAAACCAATACTCAAGAAGAGGTACATTACTAAAACATGCTAACAATTATACCACAACTTGAATATGTTCTTCTTTGGTACAAAATATTTGTATTGAAAGTACATAAATACTCTGCAAAACAATGCTTGACATCTATTAAAATAACATCAACTAAATTAAGATAAACATATATGAGCATTTATAGTACTTTGCTAGACTTGAACACCCTATTGTAGAGTGCAGTGTGAGTGTCCTGATAGCTTATGTGTGAATTAATTAAGAGAATCTTGGCTAAATGAAACATTTTGCAAATGCTTGACTAGAAATTAGGTGATTTAATTAAAGGTGGTGAACTATTGTTAAGAAAACTTCTCTTTTTTGGTCTACAGGACAGTACATACGTATCAAGAAAGAGGGCTAGCTCTATCTGAATAGTTACTAGCTCCATAGTGGGCAACAGAGCACGGGCGATGGGCAGGAGCGTGAGTAGTGTAGGGGAACAGTAAAAAGAATGGTAAAACGCTGATGCCAATGGGTTACATGTAGCTTTGTACAGATACAACCTGTAGTTAATCAAAAAGACACCATTTTTTGGTGCTAAAAATAGCAAACGATTTTAAGATGGAGCTGGCACATTAACCATACTTATTTCGTCTTGAAAAGGCACATGAACTGTTTGTTACAACTTTAGGATCGTCTAGCAGTGATCTAGTGGGTACAACTTTGGGATCGGTAGGCAGTGAGTAGGAGAAAGAGAGAGAGAGGAGAAGACGGGTAGGTTTTACCGGAGGGCTTCACAGGGGCAGTGGAGGAAGCTCCGGCGGCGGCGCTGCTGCTGCCGTCGGCCATGTCGTCGATGCAGAGAGGGGACGTCGGTCGAGGAAGAGGTGGCCGGCGTGGCGCAGAGGAAGAGGACGACGGCGCAGTGCAGTGGCGACGGCGGAGGGGCTTCCCGTCACTGGCTGCGCCCCTAGGGATCGGATTAGGGTTGTCGGTGGGTGTGGCGGCTCACGGTGAACCTCGTCTTGGCGAGAGCCGCAGCGCCCACCTCTTTTTATAGCGCAGGGTGACGGGGGCCCTCCGGCCAATAGATGGGCCGGGCGCCCCGATCGGGCGCGAGGGTCAAGGGGCCCGAGTTGGGCCGTTGGGCCCAACTCGGGATTGAGATCATCCTAACATTCTCCCCCTTGATCTCATCTTTAACTTTATCTTTAACTTTACTCTTTCACTTTAACCTTTTCATTTTACTTATTCCATCTCAGATTTGTGCATAGAACATGTTTCATCGTCACGGTCTATTGCCGTTGGATTTCACAGCTACAATACACATCTCTGGTTTGAAATAAATAAATACTTTATCTTTGGGCCCTTATTATTATCCAGGAATCATAGGCTTCGCCTTAAACCCATGCCGGCTACGTGTTCAACGAACACTTTGGGTGGTAAGCCTTTTGTAAGCGGATCCGCGAGCATCTTTTCAGTGCTTATGTGCTCAAGATTTATAACACGATCCTGGATTTTCTCTTTCACAACATAGTACTTTATGTCAATGTGTTTGGCAGCACCACTTGACCTATTGTTGTGAGCATACTCTAGAGCTGGATTATTATCACGGTATAGAGTCATTGGTCCATTGATGTCATCGACCACTTTTAAACCGGGTATGAATTTCTTTAGCCAATTCACCTTACGATGCCTCATAACATGCTACAAACTCGGCATACATAGTAGAGTTTGTAGTAACTGTTTGCTTTGAGCTTTTCCATGATATAGCTCCTTTTGCGAGAGTGAACACATATCCAGATGTGGACTTTCTGTCATCTCCCGCATAATCAGAATCAGAGTATCCTAAGATCTTTAGGGACTCAGATCTTCTATATGTTAGCATCAGGTCTTTTGTTCCTTGTAAATATCGCAAAACTTTCTTTACCAATTTCCAGTGTTCAACACCTGGATTACTTTGGAATCTGCCAAGCAGCCCGGTTACATAAGCCAAGTCAGGGCGTGTGCATACTTGAGCATACCGTAAATGTCCAACTGCGAAGCATATGGCACACTTTTCATTTGGTTGAGCTCATACTCATTCTTGGGACACTGAAAATCCCCATACTTATCGCCCTTGACTATAGGTGCGGGTGATGGACTACATTTATGCATCGGAATTTCTCCAAGACCCTTTCAATGTATGCCTTTTGAGACAGTCCTAATACCCCCTTTCTTCTATCACGGTGAATTTCTATGCCCAAAACATAGGAAGCTTCACCAAGATCTTTCATCTCAAACTTTGAGGACAAAAATCTTTTGTTTCTGTAGTAGACTCATATCGTTACTTGCAAGTAAAATATCGTCTACGTACGGGACTAGGAAAATGTATTTCCCATTCTTAAACTTTGTATAAACACAATTGTCCTCGACATTTGCTTTAAACCCAAAATTCTTTATAGTTTTATCAAACTTCAAGTTCCACTGCCTTGAAGCTTGCTTTAACCCATAAATCGATTTCTTTAGGCGACATCCCATCTTTTCTTTGCCTTCCACGACAAAACCTTTCGGTTGTGCCATGTATACATTTTTCTCCAAATCCCCATTTAGGAATGCCGTCTTCACATCCATCTGATGCAACTCTAAATCATAGTGTGCCACCAATGCAATTATTATTACGAGAGAATCTTTACATGAGACTGGAGAAAAGGTCTCGGTGTAATCAATTCCCTCCCTTTGTGTGAAACCTTTAGCCACAAGTCGCGCTTTAAATCTCTCTATGTTCCCTTGGGAGTCATATTTTATTTTGTAGACCCATTTACGGCCCTCTTTGTTTTGGCTTCTTTGGGAATTTCTTCCAAGTCCCAAACATCGTTGGCACTCATTGATCTCATTTCATCTTCCATGGCTTGAAACCACTTGGATGAATGATCACTTCTCATGGCTTGTTCAAATGAGGTGGGATCACCCTCCATTTGATACTCTTCGAGTGATATTATTTAACTCATATATATCACTGGAAATAGCTGGCCTTCTTTCTCTTTGAGACCTTCTAGGGGCCTCTACATTTGGCACATCTACTATTGGAGGCTGAGATTGCTCCCCCTCATTTGTGGCAACATTTTCAATGGGTTCTCGCTGAACAAGTTCCTCATTCTCCTCGTTGTTACCACGGGAGGAACAACAACGGTTCTTGCTCCACGTTGTCTTGCACTATTGGTGCGGGAACAATAGGTAGTTCGAAAAATGGCTCTGAATCACGGATTGGGTGCACACACCCGCTTCTCTTCAAGATCAATTTTCCGAGTAGCCATACTCCCCCTCATCATTTCATCCTCTAGAAAAATAGCGTGTCTCGTTTCCACAAACTTTGTGAGTCTATCGGGACAAGGTAAAACGATAACCTTTTGACCTTTCGGGATAGCCAATAAAATGGCAACTCACTTTTTTGGGATCAAGTTTCCCAATATTTGGGTTAAACACTTTAGCCTCGCGGACACCCCCACACACGGAAGTGATCTAGTGAAGGTACCCTTCCTGTCCATAATTCATACGGTGTTTTGGGCACCGATTTACTTGGCACTCTATTGAGAATATGAATGGAGGTTTTTAATGCCTCTATCCATAAACTCAATGGTAAATCAGAGTAACTCATCATACTGCGCACCATATCCATCAGGGTACGATTACGCCTTTCAGCTACTCCATTTTGTTGAGGTTCACCCGGCATGGAATACTGGGCAACTATACCATTTTCCTGTAGAAACCTTGCGAAAGGTCCAGGAACTTGACCATATGGGGTATGCCGACCATAGTACTCCCCCCACGGTCGGACCGGACTAGCTTAATCTTTAAACTATGCTGATTTTCCACTTCAGCCTTAAATATTTTAAATTTATCCAATGCTTCATCTCTTCCTTTAATTGGATAAATATAGCCAAACCGGGAGTTATCGTCGGTGAATGTAATGAACGAATCATAGCCATCCACACTCTTTACGGGAAAAGGACCACATATGTCGGTGTGAATGATCTCTAATATTCCCGTGCTTCGTTTGGCATTCTTTTTAATTTGCTTTACATATTTTCCTTTTATGCAATCGATGCATTGCTCTAATTCACGAACTCCAAAGGAGGAAGAATTTCATTCTTTACTAGTCTTTCTATTCTCCCCTCGAAATATGGCCTAAACGACAGGTGCCATAATTTCGCCGTTGCGTTTGTAGTTCGCTTTCTTTTTCTTTTCTCATTTGTAGACGAGGAAACGCTATCATTCACATTACATATGGAATTCACACTTTCACATAGTGATAACATATATAATTCGTCTTGTCGGAAGGCAAGACCAACACAAATATCATTAAACCAAATGACACATTTGCCATGTCCAAAATTACAGGTAAAACCTGAATCATCCAACTTTATTACACTTATCAAATTGCGCTGCGTGTAGGAACATAAAAAACATCTCTTAAAGTAAGACTATAGCCATTAGGTAAATCTAATGCTACATCTCCAATTGCCTCTACTTTAGCCTGTACGCCATTCGCAACGCTAATGGCCTCTTCTCTTTTAGCGTAGTTCTCGTCGAAATGAATCCACAGTAAAGAATTTGCAACATGAATAGTTGCACCGAGTCAATAAACCATGTTGACTTTGAAAACTTTGCATACAGAGATTCATTTACAAATGAAATAACATTCTCACCCTTTTTCTTCATGAGCTCTCTCAACCAATCGGGGCGCCGGTCTTCTTGTGCCCCTCCTTACCACAAGGCCCGGCACGAGTTGTCACCCGCCCGTGGCTTGCCCCGTTGCTGAAACCGTGGTTTCGTTGCATAGGACCTTTCTTTGCTTTGGGAGCCGATTGAAGGGCCTTTTGCCCTTCCCTTTGACCAGTTCGCTTGGCCACCAGGGTTGGCCATTGATCCCGAGCTCCTCATCAACACACTTGAGCAATGAGCTTGTCTAAGTCCCATTTCTCGTGCCGCATGTTGTAGTTTATGACAAAATTCTCATACTCTCTAGGCAAGGAAGCTAAAACAAAATGGATAAGGAGCTGTGGTTGTATTTCCAGATCCATTCCTCTTAGCTTGTTTGCCAAGTGACTCATTTTCAAAATATGGTCACGTATGCTACCTCCTTTGAACTTTTCATTTGTCAATTGCTTGAACAAATGGGTAGCATACACTTTGGAGGAACCAATGAACTGGTTCTTGATCCTCTCAAAGTAAGCAACAGCAGTGTCACACTTTTCAATTGACCCTGTAAGAGCTGGGTCAATTGTATTCTCAATGACAGCACAACATTTCTTGTTGTCACTGACCCATCGAGTATGCTTTATGTCATAAGCCATCTTTATGGGTCCAAAATCTTTCACCCTTTTGTCCCATGCTTCATCACTTTCACTGGTCTCCCGCACCGGTTCCACAGTATTGTGGGACACGGTTCAGTGAGCACCCAGTCAACCTCAGCTATAGTGAAAGTGAAGTCAATCTTCCTCTTCCACTCAAGGTAGTTGTCTCCCCTCAGTGGTGGAATCTCTCTCAGGGCAGACATCAGGGAGGAACTACCTGAAATTACAATTCATATGAGGTGAGAACACAATATAAAATTTACTTTGCAATAATTCTAAATCACCGTTGGGCAGAAATAGAATTAATGTAGGCAACAACTATTAATCAACATCATAATATTGTTATTAATCAACGTTGGTCAGAATAATAACAACATTATAATCATAGTAAAATTTATCCATTTTCAAATATTAAATTCTCCCGTTGGTTCGAATTTAACAATGAAAACGATAACAACTTTAAATACGCAGCGGAAACTTTAACTTTGCATAATCAATTTTCCAGAAACATAAAGGCACTTTACTAATCTCTCGAACAAAATTATCGTTGGATAAAAAATTGTACAGAAATTAGCATCAAAATCATTTCAAATTGAGCATTATATGCTCAAAACAGTTCTTGGAAATAATAAAAACATAATCTTTGACTTTTACTATGCAATTCGGCCAATCTGGCCCAGACCTTCAGCGCGGCCCACTGGCCTCTCGCGTCAAGGCCAAGCACTTTATGGCCCCCATGCCCGCTTAGCGCCACTCTTTTTTTTTTTTTTGTTTCTCTGGCCCAACAGCACAAAAATCGGCCCAGCCCATCTGGCCGTGCGCGCTGGCCGGCGGCGCCACTTCGCTACCAGGCCCTAACGTGGGCCTGGGCCGCGGAAGTGGCCCACCGCGGGCGCCCGCCTGGGCCAAAATCGGTCCAGCGCAATAACAACCGTTGATCTGAGGGTTTCTTCATCCAACGATCCTCCTTTATTTTCGCTGGAACAAAACGTGAGCCGGTTCCAACCCCGAAACCCTAGACTCATTTCCACCCTCTCCTTTCTCTCTCTACCGCCGCAGCTCCCCTTTCTTCTCCAACCAGCAGCCGCCACCGCCGGCGTGTGATGGGGTGGACGACGCCGCCGTGGAGCGCGCTCACCGGCGCTCGTGCGCGCGCGCGCGTCTTCCATCTTCTCTCCTTCCTCCTTCCATCCTTGGTCTTTCTTTCCACTTCACCTCTGTCCGGCCCGACGGCGCATGAGAGCGACGTGACAGCGACCGCGCACAACATCAGCGCCACCGCGAGGCCCTTCGCCGGCGTGTGCATTCCCCGCGAGGGAGAGCGCGCCACCGTCGAAGGATTTCGTGTTGGTTCTCTGAGTTTCGAGCGCGCCCGAGGCGGCTCGATTTCTTTCCGGGAGCCGGCGTCCGACAAGTCGGCAGCGTGTCTTCTTCCCGCACGGCGCTGGTGAGCCCACGGCTCGACCGGGCCTTTCGTCCCGCGCGGCTGCGGCGGGCCCCAGGTAGGCAGCATCAGTGCCATCCCCTTGCCTTGTTAGGGTTAGGGTTCTTCTTCTTTTCTTTTACCCCGTGCCCGATCTAGTCGACTAGGGTTAGGGTTTCTTTGCCGATCTGAAATCGGTGTGGTTGACCATCCCTGATCTAGATCCACTCACTAGATAGGCGTCTGATACCATTGTTACAACTTTAGGATCATCTAGCAGTGATCTAGTGGGTACAACTTTGGGATCGGTAGGCAGTGAGTAGGAGAAAGAGAGAGAGAGGAGAAGACGGGTAGGTTTTACCGGAGGGCTTCACAGGGGCAGTGGAGGAAGCTCCGGCGGCGGCGCTGCTGCTGCCGTCGGCCATGTCGTCGATGCAGAGAGGGGACGTCGGTCGAGGAAGAGGTGGCCGGCGTGGCGCAGAGGAAGAGGACGACGGCGCGGTGCTGGCGACGGCGGAGGGGCTTCCGTCACCGGGCCGCGCCCCTAGGGATCGGATTAGGGTTGTCGGTGGGTGTGGCGGCTCACGGTGAACCTCGTGCGAGAGCCGCCGGCGCCCACCTCTTTTTATAGCGCAGGGTGACGGGGCCCTCCGGCCAATAGATGGGCCGGGGCGCCCGATCGTGGCGCGAGGTTCACAAGGGGCCCGAGTTGGGCCGTTGGGCCCAACTCGGGATTGAGATCATCCTAACACTGTTGCCTATTACAATGACCTCGTGTAGTTCAATGTCAAAAATAAAGGATAACCACAGATCACACATAATGAGTATACCATTGATACTTATATCCTTCTAATCCCAAAACTCTTCCATCTCTGCAGAAGACGTCTTTTGCCCGATGAGCTCCCACGTGCATCCACGGCCTACACACATGCACATCAACTTTAATAAACAAATTAACATCCACTATGAGGATATTACTTTTTTGGTAAGGGAGAGGATGCCCCAAGATCCAAACATGTAGATTGCTAAGATCCTAGACCATGACACCAAGAGTCATAAGTTTCTTATGAACAAAAAAAATTAGAGCAAAACTTCAATTTTATTTTCCAGGTTTCCTAACCTGAATACCATTGAGTAACATATATTGAAAAACCCAGGGCACACGGAGAGAGGAAGCTATTTATAGATATGTGCTCATCAAAATAGGAAAGAAAATATTAGAAACGTTAGCTAAAAGTTGAGAATAGCAGTAATATAAAGTAGGGCATCAATATGATTGTCGTACCATTGTTCTGTTCAATTATTCCAAACATGCACATCAACATCATTGGTTACGTGTGCAAGGAACAAGCAGCAGAGGAAGCAGAACATTTGAAAATTCATGTTAACAGAAATAGTAAAATGGGACTTCCTATTCTAGTATTCTTGAGTGGTCAGACATGGCTATGTTATCTGCATCAAAGAAAATCTAAATAAATGAGGACAAAAATAGACGTGGTGATTTTGTGGTCCAATACTCCAATTGCACTACCAATCATGCATGATTCCGAGGGTACAGTAGAGTACAAAAACTATAGTCATCTGGAGATGTGCGAGATATATACATGGAATAATCGTTAAATATCTCTCTAAGTAATCAAAATTTGTAAAGGTTGTTGGAGTTGCTCTAACTATTTAACCCTGTAGAATATATATTTTAGGCATGCAACTAGAATAGTTCAGAAAGGCAAAACTATGGACATAGTGCAGCACAAAAGTTTGAATGTTGACTTATTATATACTCCCTTTGTTTCAAATTATAAGTCGCTTTAAATTTTTTGGTACATCTAGCAAAATGGATGTACCAAAGGAGTCAAAGCGACTTATAATTTGGAATAGAGGGAGTATGTCCTAGTATTCTAACATATAGTACTTTGACATGGCCGGTATTTGATATAATTTGGAATGACGGGAGTATGTCCTAGTATTCTAATATATAGTACTTTGATATGTACCAAAATAAAAAAGAATGATCAAGAATCTTACTAAACTTCAATTATGATTAGCTTCTTATTGCACTTGGCACCTGCAATTACATTTGCATATCTGAGAGATTGCCGAATAAGAAGAAAAAAATGAATGAGAATTAAATTAATTGTTCTAGCATTGTCCAACAATCAGGAACTAAATTTGAACCACTGCAGTGTAACAAAGAAGATGACATGGAGAAAATATAGACTCGGACAAGGATGTACTTAGAAGATTAACTACGATGAAACTAGCAGTTACATAAAGAAGTTTTAAATCTAATCCATATACTACAAATATGACAGATAAAAAAAGAACATGTGCGCAAGTATATAGGCTTGAGGATGGACATGAGATGGAGATACTAACTATTAAGGTAGACAAAACAAATCCAAATCCAAATCTGAACCATACACAACAAATATGATATATTAAAAGAAGAAAATTAAGAACAGGAGTAATCGTTTGAGAAATGAGGAGCGCAGTGTGATTTGAGAGCAGTCCACGGGAGGAGCACCGACCACAAATCGACCAGATCTGCAGAGACTTGTTAATGGATAGAAAAACTATTTAAAGAAGAACAGAGAGAAACCATGGGCACAATGAAATCATGGTGATGTGAGAAAATGTAGCTTTTGTAAAGAACAAAAGCTGGATGTGAAGATGTAGACATGAAAATACGCAGTCAAGAAAGTAGGGGATCCAATTGAGAGAGAGGGAGGAGGGGCGCTGCAGAAGATTGAACAGAGGAGAGAACCAATATCGATCTAATCAGATCGAATCTTGCGTACAGAGAGAAACTATGGAGATTGAGGATCAAATCGTTGGAAGGAGAGAGAAGCACAGTAGCGCTGGAATGGATCTGGTAGAGAGAAGCTTAGAGAGAGAAGAGAGGGTAGAAAATGGAGAGAGGACTGAGAGGAGAGATACATTTCGACTGTTGCAGAGAGAGAAGGGAGCGGAGAGAAATTGAGAAACGATTCTCGTGGTGACGATTTATCGCGAGGAAGCAAATCCCATATCGTGGTCACGGACGCGAGAACGACGTTGCCGTACGTATGGGTTGCCGCACATAGTTGTGGTAAATACCTGTTGGCAGTATTCGCGGTGCCTTAGATAGAAAAAGAAAAGTTACCAATTTTTCAGTTGATTCGTCAGTTGATTCGGACAGCATAAAACATGAAAAGCTGACACATTCTCTAGAATTAAACAAACTCCCTCATTCAATTCAAGGTGCTCGTCAATAGTATGGTACTAGTACGAAAGCATTCATCATCAAAGATGGGACCTTTAATTTAACAGGTGATATGGTAACTGACTGACTGACAAGATATCAGGCAAGCAAGGAAGCACTAACAGTACCTTATTTGGCGCAGACGTTTGAAGAGATCGAGGGAGTAGACGCCCTCCTCGTCAGCGAAGCAGACGATGCCATCCAGACGGACGGTGGTTCTCGACGAGCTCGAGCGCGGCATTCATCTGGTGCGGCAGGAATCAGAGCGCGGCAAATGTTCACTGGCATAACAGTGCTCCTGGGGCCATCGTCATCAGAGCGTGGACGTACCGGTGCATGGTGCCCCTGAGCGCGGCGGCAGCCTCGGGCGTGGGGTTGCCGGCCTCGACGACGAGCCAGAGAAGGGGCGGGTCAACGAGGGGCAGCGTGTGGCCCATCCGGCTGAGGCAGTAGGCCTGCGGCGCGAGCGCGCCTGGGCGTGATGACGACGAGCATCTTGTTGTTGTTGGCGTCGTCGTCGTGGACTCGTGGAGGCGGACGATGGGGAGCTGGTGCTGGGGGAGGGGGCGAAGCTCGGGGCGAAGCTCGCGAAGGGGTTTTCGTCGCCGGGAACGCGGTGGTCGCGGAGATCGACAGCGGCGTTCGGAAGCTCGGGGCGGCGTCGGCTATGGCGGCGCGCGGTCTAGGGCACAGGGTGTTGGCGGCGGCGGCTCAGCTAGGGTTCAATAGGGTGCTCTAGGCGCTGGGCGAGGGCCCTTTATAGGTCGGCGAACCTAGGGCTGCGCGCTGGGTCGCATCGACGGTGGCGACGGCCTCCCGCGCGATGCGGAGGTAGGAGACGATCGCGCTGCCGATAATAGGAAGGGAGCGGGCCACGGCTGGGCCGCCAGCTGCTGATGGGCTGAAAAGCTGGGCCGAAACGAGATAGAGGCGGTTTCTCAAAAAAAAAAAAAAAAAAAAAAAAAAAAAAAACCGAGAAAGAGAGGGGGAGAAAAGGCTTCTCTTTTTAAAAATCAGGATTCAAATCAATTTTCTAAAATATTTTGAAAATAAATTTGAGATTATTTTGGAAAAGGATTTAAGTTATTTTGATGGTCAAAATCACTTTAGTTTTAAACACATTTTTTAAATAGTTTTCAAACTCTAATTTTGAACTTATTTTGAAATGGAGCTCTTGAAGATTTTATTTATGAAAAAAACAAAGCGGTCCTAATCATGCTTTGCTCGAATTTTAGAAATTCATTTCTCACACACGAAAGCAAAAAGCAAGGCGCAAAACGTTATAAAAGTTTTGTAAAGCCAAGGTTTCTCATTTAATTGTCAATATATAAATAAAGCTCAACATTTTTATAAAAACCATTAAATTGTTTATTTATTTAGTGTCTTTTAATCACAACCCAAAATATAAATCGTGGGGTGTGGTAGCTCATGTCCTCAGTGCCAAGAGGATCCGCGTTGTGCACACTGTGCCCGCACGTCCCTCCCTGTCGAGGACCGCCGTGCCTCTCTCCGGTGGCCACACTCCTCTGCCTATACACTACTCCTGCTAAGGTGCTATGGCATGTCGTGTATTCACGATGCTCGCCGCCGCCACTAATCACACTTAGCGCTCCCTACTGGGGCCTTGTTCATATTCCATTGCTCCTTGATCGCATTCTCCGTCGCCCCCTGCCCGCATTCCCTGTTGCTCCCTGCCCGCATTCCGCCGCTCCTGCTCGCAACCACGAGTACCCTGATGCCCGTCCATGAGTCCGAAGACCAGACGTAGCATCCGCCCTCAACGCCCCAATATGAACCCTAGTCCGGAGTTGGTGCCGACGACGGCGACACCGATCGCCACAACAAGCAACAACTAGCAACTAATAACTGATTTTGTTGATTGTATGATAGATAATATGGTCATTTGGACTAATGATGTCTGCTGGTTTACAAGCTTAAGAACGTATTTAGTTCAATGGACGTAAGGGACTAAGGATGAATTTAAACAAATGACGATATGGGGATCAAGTGATATATAAAACATATGAAAGAAGATTAGGGAGCTGAGTCGTAGACCATTAAGACTTGCATGAATCTCGAGAAATCAAATGGATGAAGGCATGAAGCTAAAGTGAATGACGCGAAGAAGTTGAAGCTATTGAAGTCGGGACAAGAGATCGGATCAATTGGTCTTGTCTCATGATTTTGAATCTGCTAAAATTAATTATACATCATGTCGAAGTTGTAGAGCCCTTTGCTAGCTTTTCAAGAAGTTGAAGATCATTAAAATCCAAGTTCGGAGCAACAAGTCATGCTCAAAATAAGATCCATTAGCCCAGTGGCCCACGGCTACGGCGCAACAAGTGCCCAAGACGACATCGCCGCTGGCGGTTCCTCCTCCTCCCTGGTGCCTAATGGATCCAGTACCTCCATCCTCCTCTTCCACCCGCAGCCGTAAGCAATCCCCTGCACCGCCGCATTCCTCCCCCGGCCTACTCATCGGACCTGTACCGCCAGCTCCGGCGTCCACCACCGCCCGCCTGCCCAACTACCACAGGATCGCGCCGATCCCTCGTATACGTCGATCCCCACTATTCTCGAAGCAACTCCGAGACAGCGATGGGATTACTTCGTCGGTACTCACATCTTCGTCTTTGGCCGGTGACGATGGTCATCACGGTGACTGTAATGGGCTTCCTACGTGGCCACACGCTTCCTCCTCCTTGGCCGCCATTGATGAGATTCAGCCGCTGACATCCTCTGGTGACGAGAGCCTACCGCCTCTCACAACTTCGTCCTCTTCTGCTGATCCTCGCCCAGCTTCGCTCACCACCCGTAAGGTTGCATTTCACTTATCTCTAATCTCACACAAAGATATGTTAACTAATTGGAACTCCTTAACTAATTCATGATTCAAATGTACGTTTCGAAAACAGAGGAGCTTGGGCTGGTTAATCTCATCATGTGGTACCGGTTAATCGTCATGTTTGTCGTTGCAGCTGTTTTCATTTACAATGAGCACGACAATCCAGCTGTTATGGTATCACAGATTGCAGGGGTCCTGTGCATATACATTCTCTTCTGGTCCTCGCACATTACACAGTTTTGGCTGAATTGTCCGCGCCATGAGGATCCTTGTCCCATCCTGTTGCTATGGTGTCTCACTGTTTTTATGTTTGCGTTTCTTATTGGGATCCAGCATAGCGTTCTTGTGGGCATGTGGATTACACTTCTCACAACATGTGTATGGCTGGATACTTAATTAGCTGTATACATGACTATAACTGCACAAGGTATTACACTTCTCACAACAATAGTTCTGGCTGAACCATCTCTATTTCCTCATTGCCAATATTGATGTTGTGTTTGTTAATTGTAGGCGTCGCCAAAATCTTGAGCAGCCTCCAGATTTCGATCTTCATCAGGATCAACAAACTCAGGCATGGGTACTTAGAGTAGGTAAGTTTTCCTTTTCTCTTTTGTTAGTTTCTTGCTAACCTGTGTAAGAATTTTGTACTCTTCCTTTTTATTTATATTAAGCACTGGAGAGCAAGGGTCCACGATTTTTCTAAAAAAAATTATTACAAGGTTTTGCCAACAGGTACCAAAACTCCAGATTGCAAGAAACAAATTTGCAGCCCGCAACCAGTAAACCAAAACGAAATAAAGTTGAAGCTAAACATGATCAATGTATCTTGACGACAACCACCCATTGGAACTAAGGGAGTTTGTTTGTAGTCTTTATAACTAGGTTTATTCTTAACTCTGTTTTTTTCTTCTGAAAAATAGTATTTGAAACTCTGTTGTGTCGCTTGCAAGTTGCAATTCAAGATCCTCAATAATCCTGTAAAGAAACTGACTTGTTTGATTTGAAGAATGAACAAAATAAAACTTGCAAACTCCCTCTCGATTCATGTCGTCATGACAATACTCTACAAGCTCAATCTTAACACACGCATGACTGAAATATCCCTTCCAGCAGCTGCGAGGTTCGAGGGTAGTTCTGTTCTGTCCGTCCGGAGACCGGAGCTGCACCCAATGGTCACCCTGCTTGATTCCTGCTTCCGGTCTGCCGACCACAGCGTCGTCAGTGCTGCAGCACGGAATGTCACTACCAGGTTACAGGGATGGATCAGACGTAGGAGTAGTATCTCTGAAGCAATTGCAAAGCGAGCAAATAAACTGAACAAATAGATCTCGAATGGTTGGCCGTCGTCGCCAGCGGTCGGAAAGGGAAGAAGATTCGAGCCTGCGCAGCGGCACGCGGCACGTACGATCCGGTAGAGAAGGCAGCGTTTTCAGTGATTCTTTTTTCAGGTGCTCGCAAACCGCCAAGGGGCCTCTAGCCTAGTGGCTAGAGCACCCGAGTGGCACCCAACAGATCTGGGTTCGACTCCCCGTGGAAGCGAATTAAAACAGTCTGCACTATTAAAAAAACTAAAAAAATAGGCCAGGGTTTCCCTTGCTGACTTCGGTCAAAAAGGTGCTCGCAAACCTTTGCATCTGTGCTCCAACAACTGCTGTGTTGAGCTAGGAACGAGCAAGAATCTGAACAGACGACATGATCTCCGAACGGAAGTTGATTGTTTATATGTAATGTTGATCTGCAGACTAGGTGAGTGCCCGTGCGTTGCAACGGGACAACAATCACGCATGCATATCAAACGTGAAGAACTCAAGCAAAAAACACAATTCATTCCACCATAAATAACACAATTCATTTCACCATAGATAACACGATTCATTCAAATTGATGATGCTTTTGAATAGAGCACTTGTCTCTACTTACAGATTTGAGAGCAAAGATGGTCAACATAAAAATACTAATGTAGCAACACGAGACATGCATAGCATTGAAATACAGTTGATAAAGAGGACATTGATCAAAGGTCAGCTTGCTAATTGTTGCATCCAAGTTTTACAAAACCATGTCACAAACAATTTCTATAACCAAATTAAATCAGATTTGACATATCTGGCATGATGTTGATGCCATCATCTTTGTACATCCTTGTTACCCAAGCCAAGCTCACCTTCCACCATAGTCATAGCTCATATTCTTCCATCGTACTCGTGTCCACATCCCTGCCATCACAAGCTCAGCCTTGCTAACTCATCCTTGGAGCAAAAGCATTTACCTTCAGAACACAAGAATTTATGCTCAATTGAACAGATCAATATAAGAGGGGGTCTCAACACAGTACGTATTAGTGATGATTCATACATAATACCTTTTGTTTTCAGAACTTGTGCATAGTATGGATACAGAACAGTGTATAGTGCATCAGGAGTTCAGAAATCAAGACTGACCAGAGGCAAATTCCAAGGAGGTAGTGAGTCAAGACATCTGTAACATCAGGGATGCAATTAGCTACATTTGTCAAAGCTCACGGCAGCTTATACAAAGCTCCCGCATTATTTCTCCAAAAAATAATTAAGGCATCAGAAATCATTTAGTGGCATCAATGCTCCTGCCTGCCTTGAGGTGGAACGTATGACCTTGGTCACTGAATTCCTTCATGTATTGCTGCAGCAACAAGGCCCTTAGGAGCTAGAGACAAGATGGGTATGGGGTATCCAGAAGCCCACAGTTCCTATGCAATCTGCCTGTTGAGCAGTTCCAGAAACAATAGAAGGGTACTTTCCATTGAGCAATATGGCCAAATCAGAAAAAATTAGAAGTGTGTAGTAGAGCAAACCCCTCTCCAGTAACCCCAAAGACAACCTATGGTGAATCAAATATGAGAACACCATTCTCATTCTTGTTAACCTAAGACAACTTTGGTTGCATCAAAAGACGAAACTCTAGATATGAAAACGACCTCCAAGTTGCAGAAGGATGGAAAATTCAGGCAAACAATTGTATGGGTAAATCTGTAAACTGTAGTAGTACAACTTCAGGGCTATTTTGGTATTACATATTCCTTATTATTGCAAACATTTGTCCACTGAAAAATCCATATATATTATTCTAGATTGTTGTTTTTCAAGCTGTAGATCTGCAACAATGATTTTTGCATACATTAATTTTGTTTCATTGGTGAGTGACGAGGTAACAAAAGGGGAATATGGCTGTATCATAGGATGGAAAGAACTGACGTAACCTGATGGCTGCTACTTATTAATCCGTACATATGTGTGTGTGTGTCTTGGTTGGCTGAAATCTAACTAATGAAAATGACAAAAGCAACTATATAAATGTAAATATCTTTGCATATATAATCTATCCTTTGGAAGCACTAACTCATCTACCGTGCAGCAGCATAGAAGCTAGATGCATAAACTCCGAACAGCAAGAGGAAGGGATGTGCACTAACTCATTTGTTATTTGTGTCCTGATCCACTTTAAGGCCCTCCACATTTTCTCTTGTATAAATCCATCACTTTTTCTTCAGCTAAAAACGACTTCACTATCCTTATGCTGGTCAGTGCATCATTTTCAATCGGACTTGCCTCCTCATACATCAACTGAAATTATAACACAGAATCAGTGATTGATGAATAATGTGAATAACTAACTAAATAAACAGGCACATTTGTCATTGCTTCTTGTCATACATTGCATCTGCACTGAATCCCTGAACAAACTTCATTTGGATCCATCTGTTGAAGCCAATAAGCATTTCATGTAATTGCAGATTCATAGAATAAGCGATATATTGGCCTGGGGCTCATGAGGCCAATTTTCCCTCAACTGGAACTCCTTTAGATCAACACCATCAATTTCAATCAGAACTTCACCTAGTCGAGGGTCATCGAATCACTCGATCAAGTTGCTAACCGACGGAAAAGCAGCAGGGAAGTGAAATCGGGACAAGGAGATCAACACCAAATCGTGGGGTCGCATTGAACAATCCTGAAATTAGAGAACTTCCTGACCAAACCAGGAAAATCAGAGGAAAATTTTGAGAGGGAGAGAGAGATGGGGGAACCTGCACTGAAGAATCGAGGTCCTGGCTGCTCATCCGCCGCCGCCGAGCAGAACATTGGAGCCAGGGCGACGCTCGAGCAACCCAGATGGACCATGGACATCAATCTGTTGGCTGTTGAGTGGGTGATTAGGTGCATGAGACGGGAGGAGATGTAGAGCGCGAGGCCTCCTCCACCTGCTGCGCCTAGTTGCTTGCTGCTGCTGCTGCTCGTCGGACTGCAGCCGCTCCTCGGTGGTGATGGCGTTGGGCGGCGGTGAGCCAGGCGAGCGGACTGGAGGGCGGCGCGGACGGCGAACGACGGTTGGGGCCGGCGGACGGGCACGGAGCCGGGAGCCAGGCGGCGTGCGCGGCGAGCTGCATGCGTGGGCGGCACGGGCGGACGGCGGTGCGTCGAAGGCGAAGGCGACGGGAACGACGACGGCGAGCTGCAGAGCTGGGCAGACGGCGCGGTGAAGGCACGAAGTGCGTCGTGGGCGAGGCGGCGGTTGGCCCCGACGTTGGCGGCGCCGTTGGCTCTCAGCCGAGCGCGTCTTCACCGGCGGCGATGCCCGGCGGCGTGCGAGGGCCGGAGGCGGTTTGCCTTGGCGTCAGTGGGCAACGTCGTCCCTCGGCACGGCGGTTTTGCGCGGGGCGAGGGGTATGGACCGGAGTGGGGGATTATGGGAGGGGAGTTTTGTTTTCTATTTTTGGTACGGTAGTCGGGGAAGGGAATTACGGGAGGGGAGTTATTTTTTTGTGCGGGAGGGTGTCGCGGGTGTTATTAGCGGGAGCCGGGAGGCGGGATTAGCGAGGAGGTGAAGCGATTAGCGTGAGCAGGTGATAACATTGGACTCTTTTTAGTAGTATAAGATTCCATGGCGCCATGTGTTGATATGTGAAGACATGATCTCCTAATTCTAGTTTCTCCACAATGGAAAACTAGGAGGTTATTTCCTACGTTATGTAAATGTTAATCCTAATACTTGACATGATGTTACTGTCATCAGTATCACTGGGTGGATTCCCCGCGCATTGCCACAGATATGGAGTAGTGTACTCCTTCTGTGTTGTTATATGAATTTTCTTATGCTGTATATGAGACGACTTATGTATGCATATATCGAAGTGGTTTCACATCGAATTTAAGGGATAAATGTATGCATATATCGAAGTGGTTTCACATCGAAATTAAGGGATAAATTTATATAAATAATGGGGGAAGCAACAACACATAGGAGTTTAACTGCATGGAAGAAGCAATAGCTCCTCTCGGAGTCCACACCCGTGCCTGCACGCAGCGACCTTTCCGTCCCTTTCGTGGCCTGATCGGCCACGGCGAGGACCACGTCATGGGCACTATCTGGAGGATTCCGGCCTCGGTCCATGGGGAAATCAGTTCGCCACCACGGTGCTCACGCTGTTGTGGGAGTTCACATACGGCGACTGCCCCAGCCCCTCCCAAAGAAAGCTCCACAAAGTGCTTGATTTGATCTAGGACTTACGGGGTGCAGGTTCTGCGGCTTTCAATGTCATGGGTTCTGCTATCTTTGGCTCATCTATTTTTGGGGATGGCGGCGATGCTTGCGCATGTGGATGTGACTAGGGGCTGGCGGCGATGTGGCGATGTGGCGGTGACTGAGGGCCGGTGGCGATTTGGGCCCACTACTACATAATTGATTTACCGCAACAAGGCCCAGAACCTCTCTGTGGCGGGCATTTTTTTGCCCGTTGCGGTAAATCGTGCGATTTACCGCAACGGGCAATTTTTATTTTTTGCAACACAGATTTTTGCCCGCTGTGGGCATCTTAAGGTGTCCGCTGCAGTAAATAGATCATTTACCGCAGCGGACACCTTAAGTTGCCCACTGCGGTAAATAGATTTACAGCAGCGGGCACCTTTAAAGGCCCGTCACGGAAAATCAGAGGCCCAAAAGGCCCAAACTGAGGCCCATTAATTCCATCTCCATATATAAACAACAACCCTAGGGTTTCCTTCTCACCCTCCGCAATCGCTCAGACTTCAACTGCGTTTGCCACACTCTCTCCGGCCGCAACTGCCTCCCTCACTCCGCCGACAACCTCTCCTCCCTCACTCACCAACGGTGCCTCTCTTCCCTCCTCCGGCGGAGGACTCCCGTGGTGGCGACGCGGGCTGCGCGGCGGGGCGGCGGTAGGCGAGCGGCGCAGCACGCCGGATCTGGAGGCCTCCTCCATGGGTGCCACGGAGTGCCCTTGTCCCCCACAGATCCGGCGTCGGCGCCCGCCTCCTCCACGGCTACGGCGGCGGCGCCCTCCTCCACGGCTCCGGTGGCCTACGGCGGGTCCCAGCGGTGGCGGCGTGTAGCCATGGCACATCTCGGCGGAACACGGCGCGCGTCGGGCCAAGGCGTGCGTCGGCGCATTGGAGGAGGTCGGTGAGCAGCTGGATCCAGCCACTGGTAAGGCAACCCTAACTCCTCTCTCTCGTCTCGCAACCCTAGCTCCTATGTCTCATCTCTCCTAGCTTCTCTCTCTCACTCTCTTTCTCAGGGTGCGGTGATGGCGCAGGATCGAAGCTGGCCACCTTCCATGGCGGCGGATCCGGATGAGGGCCCTCTCCAGCGGCGTGGCCCCCTCCTCCATCTTCGACGACAACGGCGCAAGGAGGGCACTCGCGGGTGGATCCGGCCACCGGAGTGGCGAATCCAGCGGCCACCGGAGTGACCGTTCCGGTCCCCCGCTCTGTGCCCGTGCGACCCAGATCTAGGCCTGTGCGGCCCGGATCAGTGGGTGTGGGCTTTTTTTTTTTTTGCTTTTTTTAACGATTAACCGCAGCGGGCATCCTAATGTGCCCGTTGCGGTTAATCGATCTACCATAGCGGGCAAGGGCACCCGCTGCGGTGAGGCAACGATTTACCGTGGCCTTATTACCGCAGCGGACGTGTTTGCCCGCTGCGGGCAACCAAAATCGCCCGTCACGGTTGTTCATTCTGTACTAGTGGCGGTGGCGTTGTGGATGCGACGCTTGTAGCATGATCTTGTTTTGTATAAATATGGAACATGATTATAAATACAATCATATAAACATGGTACATGATTATAAATAAGATCTTGTTTTGTTTGATCTTGTGCCATGTTTATATGATCTTGGTTTGTACATTGCAGTATGCTTGGATCTGAATCTTCCTGTTGGAACTACCCTGGAGTGACCACATAAAGCCGTCCAGCACCTGATATGCATAATCAGTCCCATAAAGAAGGGGCACTTTGGGTCTTGCGCGGTCCATGTTCTTTCCCATGGTCCAAAAAGAGTAGAACACAAAAAGGATCCATCATATGCTGACTTAGCAGAGTATTGTCCATTGGAGGAGAGCCTCCATATGTGTCTATCCTCAATCTCAGGTTGCAGTTGAAAATCCATTAAAAGATCCCATAACTATAGAAATTCTGCCATCACACCAACTGTATGAGCTGAAATCCAAGCCTAGGCAGTGAGGGCGTCCTGAACTGAGTGCCACTTGACATCCTTTCAGAAATGGCCGCAAAAAAGGCGAGGGGCAAGGTCTGCAATGCATTGCCCATGGAGCCAGTGGTCTGACTAGAAAAGAGTATTTGCACCATCTCCAATTTCAGAAATAACTGCCACAGCGAAGAAGCCTCTCACTTGCTCAGGCATATGGACTGGGAGATCAGCCCAAGGACGATGAGGCTCTGTTTTCTGCAGCCAAACCTAACTCATGTGGAGGGACCAGCCAAGAGTTTTGAGGTCTAAAATTCCGAGGCCTCCACACTAGTGCAGGATTGGGTTCTACTCCCGGTTGGTAAAGTCCTTTAGTCCCATTTTTCCAATTGGGGTTGCCAATGCGGGACTAAAGTTTCCCTCTTTTGTCCCGGTTCAGCAACAGGGGATTAAAAGGGGACCTTTAGTCCCGATTTCAACTACCAACCGGGACTAAAAGGCAAGCCAAGTCTTACCTCTAGGCAGACATATTAGTCTCGGTGGATATTTTCAACTGGTGCTAATGGTGCTTCTTTTTTCTTTTCTTTTCTTTCCCTTTTTCTTTTATGTTTTCTTTTTCAATTCAATTCCGTTTGATTTCAATTTAGTATTGGTATACGAATTCTAACGTGGGCTCTCCTAAAATAATCACATACAGACCACGTAAACAATAGCAAAATTATATTATATTATAATTATTAATCCATAGCGCCGCGAGGAGAGC
This sequence comes from Themeda triandra, assembly GCA_018135685.1. Lineage (NCBI taxonomy): Eukaryota > Viridiplantae > Streptophyta > Magnoliopsida > Poales > Poaceae > Themeda > Themeda triandra. Next base: position 164,077 of record JAENPR010000579.1, on the reverse strand, counting down.
GAGAGAACGAAGTGGGCTTTGGTGATGGCCAAATCAATAATTCAAGTCACACACTCCCATAATCCGCCTTATTTTCTTTCGTAAAATACAACGAAGTATAGAAATAATATGTTCCTGGCTATACAACAACAACACATACATGTTCCAGCCATTTTTCTCTACAAAATCACCACTAAAACTAAAACATGCCAGCAACCAGCACCCAAGTCCTAGCCAGCAACCAGCACCAAAAATGCAGTTCCAAGTACCTGTACTTGCATACAGACAACATACATGGTAATTATTCAGAAACTGTATGGTCAAATATTAAGTTCAGAAAGTTAAAATCTAAACGTAGCAAACATGTGTATCCATTTTCACTTAATTATAAGAGGCAAATAAGTAACTATGATAAGCAAGGGGACATGTACTGCTATCTGAACTCTGCATCGCAACAAATTTAGGTGATGAAATAATAAATGTATATCACTACTATGTGTTATTGTTAGCCTATTCATTCAACACTATTCGAACTTATGAAGCATGAAAGGGACATTCTCAACCATATTGGCAGATACACATAGAATTGCTAGAATATTTTAGAAAAAAAAAACATGGGAGAGAGGCAGCATCAGACCTGCTCCTCCAAAACTGTTAGCAAAAAAACATGGGCCAGAGGCCTTGTGCTTTAGTATCATTTCAGTTAACCAACAACATCATAAGTTGCCTCTAGAAATAGATCTAAAACATAGGGACTCTAGCTCCACATTCACAGATCTAGCCTATTACACAAATCAAGAAAATGCTTCTTGTGGCAGCATAAAAATGAATTTCTGTGTTGCAGGAAGCATCAGAAAGCAATAAAGATGGGCTCCTTTTCAATCTGAACTGATGACAACGAATCACACTGAATCGTAAAATGCTAGTACTAAATCAACTATTTCTACATAGCTATCTTCAGATTACTTAATGCATGACATACATGAACGAGTAACTCAATCACAGCTGCTTTAATCAAAGGAATCCATATCGCTTATTAACATCATGAATCAGTGGCTGCTGTGCAAAATTGAAGCTTACCTCAGTCACCACTTTGTAAGGGGCAGCAGGTGCCAACAACGCGTGGCCCTGCCACATCGTCTGCCTCACCGAGGTGCCGCCGTGGATGCGAGCAGCAGAAGCGCCCGCACCTAGGAGCCAGCAAACAAGCTGCCATACCGGCCGCCTCGACGAGATGCCCCTGCCATACCAGCCGCCTCGACGAGGTGCCCCAGGGGAGGAGTTGTGGCCGGCGGTGGTGCAATCTAGGGCTGGCTGGGGCTGGGGCGAGCGGAGCTAGGAAATGGAAGTGGTGGCCGGGTGAGTGCGGTTGTGCGGATAAGGTTTCTGGCGTAATTGTCTCGGGCTAGGAAGGGAGAAGTGCTGCAGTATATAGGCTGGGACAGCGGGGATTAGTCCCGGTTGGTGGTTTCACCCCGGACTAAAGGTATATCTTTGGTTCCAGTTCAAGCCACTACCCGGGATTAATGATTTAGGCTCAGCTAGAGGTCTATCTTTGGTCAACTTCTTGTCCTCCACATGCAAAAGTTGTCGCAGGAGCTTTTGGGTAGAGGATTTAGTCCCAGTTGGAGCCACGAACCGGAACTAAATCTCCCTTTAGTCCCGGGCCCAAAAATAGCTGGGACTAAAGCCTAGGTTCGAAAGTCCGTTCTCTACTAGTGCCAATCTTTGGTGGGCAGCAAACTTTGACCCAAGCCACAAGACAGTGTCCGCCTTTTGAATCATGAAACAATCAAACAGGTGAATGGCATAGCAGGATCTTTTGTTCTTGGACTAAACCATAATATGTTGCAAAAAAAAAAAAAAAACTGACAGAAAAATTAAAAAGTCAAATTGGAAGGTAGATTTACATAAAGCTGAAACAAAGCAGCAATTGCAGAATATGAAATCAGTAGAGGTTTGCATGGAGCGGCAACCTCATATCTAAGAAACTGAATAAATGGCAACCAATGTCATTAGGTACAGAGGAAAAACGAATTAGTGTTCCTGCAAGATAAACTGGAAATGCAGGATAACATCACATGGAGCAGCAATGAAGCAAAATAAAAGGCAAAACTATCTTCATGCGCTGTAATGTGAAACACCATCGACAATTCTAGGTATTGAAAGATCGTACCTGAAATGTGAGATGCCTTCTCAAAGCTGAAGGTCAGCTCTCGCCACTTACGTATCGCCATGGTTGTTTGCTGATTGCTCCAAAAAAAGAACAAAAAGTACACTGAGAGACATCAACAGAACAAAGAACAAAAAGAGTAGAACTCTCAACCTTAACCATGTTAGTAAAATCACATTGTAGATGTACAACCACAAAGGTTCTACGCACACATGGAAAGCTATCTGTACACATGCCTAGCTGTATAGTAATGATGGATGAGAGAGTTAATACATGTCCTTAAAATCGAAGTGTAATGACTGTGGTCAATGCAGAGAGCACTTGGCTCCAAAATTAACCAAGAAACAAAACAAGCATCACCTACCCTAGAACATTTTTACCTGCAATCAAGAAAAGTTCAGGGAAAATGTCTCGGACTCCCTGATTCAAATGGTGGCACCCATATGAAATTTTATGAGCGCTCTATATCTTAGTCCATGCAGCGAAGTGAATACAGAAAAACAAAAATAAGATGCTACTTGATCAACCTTTTATCGGCGATTAGCTTCATCAAAATCAGCTAACCCATGTCCCAGGTGAACTTCATAGCTTTCCCCAGTTTCAGCCCCAGGTTTCCCCAGTTTCAGCCCCAGGTATGGTTGACTATCTAGACCCATGTCCTTGCCTAACTGGGAACACATTATTGCCTAATAAATGGCATTATTTTCCCTATTTTCATAACCATATTGTAATGATCGATCAGCTTACAAAAAGCATGGTTAATGTTCATGCCCGTAAGTAATGTATCCACCAATTTCCCACATCCAAGATAAAATCATATCGCACAAGCTGTTCACAAAAATAGTAGTACTTCCATTAAAAAAGGGGTGACAACGGTGAGGCACTGAAATGTGCATCTGTTTGGAGTAGGGAAAACAACAAGCGATTGGCTAGAAAAAGGCACATTCTAGGAACAGCATCAACATGTAGAAACTTGATGCCTCAAAATGCAACGAGAAGTTGCAGCCCAAGGCACACAAGCTCTATTCATAACTCAGTTTGGCGCAAGCAAAATCCTAATTGCATAAAAAACAAATATGAATCAATTGTGTAGAGGAGTCAAAATCGAGTCACCTCTGTATGTAGCACTTCCTCCAATCTAGTTATCACCCAACAATTGATTTGAACTTCCCGGCCACAAAAAATTCCAAAACCAACAAGTCACCTTAAACGGGAACGGATCCTGAAATTAATGTCCATATACAAACCCAAAACGAGTACCCACCTTGCGATGTGTCGCTCCTCCTCAACCTCTTGATTTGCGCTTCCCACAAGCCGAGCAAAATTCAGTCAGATTGGAACAGCAAACATGCAAATAAATCCTCAATCACACCAATATAAGTACTCACGTTTGTACCCGACAATCCCCATCGTCCTTCTCGTGCTCCCTTCGAATATCAACCAACCCAGAAAAAACATACGAAATAGGCCAATTCGCATGGTGCATGAAGGATGCAAACAATCTCCCAAAAAAACATACGAAATAAACCAATCTACATCTGATTAATTACCCTTCCACAATTGTGGTGCCACATGTCCCCATCCCCGGTATGGTAGGGGTGGTGGTGGATTGTTGTTGACCCCAAGGGTGAAGTTGGCAATGTCGCAGATTCTTCGTTCCTCCGCTCCTCCGCACAGCACGGTCGATGCCCACCGCACCACAGATCACCTGCGACATCTCCGATGCTCTACCCTACTGTTGACCAATCCATGTTCTGAGTAAGTGTATGAGAGAGAGACCACAAAATTTTGGACACCATTGCGTCACTTTTCCGTGTTGTGGTGGAGTCAGTGCCAACAACCGGCAGGTGAGGCCAGGTAGTGGAGTCGGATCTAGCAAAACAGGCCAGTCTAACACTGAGGTGGTAGGACTATGGATGAGGATGATGCAGCATTACGGACTTCCAGGTGACAACGAAGAGGGAAAAAGCTGATGAGTGGTGGAGGAGGGGAACACAGCCGCTATCGTGGTCGTCGAGGAGACAGGGTAGCGGGCTAAGCTACGAGCAAACCCGTAGCACCATTGCCAACGGTCCTCCTACATGATGAACCACTTGTGAACCCTGTTTGTAGTATCAAAAGAACATCCCAATAAAAGCTGCAAATAGGGTAGGCAAAGAGGCCATCTGGAAGGTATAGATTGATCGATGATCACTATTATATCATTAAGAGTAAATTATTCAAATAAAGGATAAAAACAAGTGAACAACTGCTACCTTCACACGGATACGGTGAATAAATTATGTCTTGTGGACGGAGTGGAGGAACATTCATACCATGTTAAAGGCAATGCCCCAAATTAACACATCAATCACATCAAACTGGGCAGAAGGGCCAACAACCCACATCAGATAAGTTGTGTTGATTGCCTCAAAAGCAATCTCAACGGCGATGCTTCGCACCAGATAGCATCGCCGTCGAGAATGTGTTCAAGGCAGTCAACATCAATTACCTCATGGGGGTTGTTGGCCCTTAACTCTAGCTTGACGCGATTGTCGTATTTGGGGTGTTGCCTTTAACATGGGTTCTTCCACTTGATCCACAGGCATAAACTAATCACCATATCCATGTGAAGATAGTAGTTGTTCACTTGTTTTTATCATTTATCTAAATACAATCTTAATGATATAATAGTGATCGTCAAACAATCTATGTCTATGTTTTCCACTTGGCGTCTTTGCCCGCCATGTTTGCAGCTTTGGAGGATGTTCTCTTCGACACTACAGATAAGGTACTCGTGTTGTTCATCATGTGGTAGGAGCCTTGTCAATGGTGCAGTGGATTTGATATTGGTTCAGCCTGCTACTCTGTTCTCTTGAACTTATCAGCTTGGCTTATTAGCCATGATACAATATTTTTTCTCTCACAACAAAACAACACAAGCTAGCTTATTAGCCGTAGAAACGATCCAGCTATTAAGGAACACATTTTTGATCATCCCGTGCCCATTGTCACTAAAGCCAGATCCACTGAAATCAAGCAACACCAAGCTTGCGTAAGAACAAACAATTGATGCAATATCTACAACTATTATTTTTGAACCTCGAACCAAGGACATTATGCATAGGCCTCTAAGATTAGACTCTCTAGGGCAAACATAGCTTCATTGCATAAGAGAGATGAATTGGTGCCAATTCACTGTCGATGCGGAGCACAAGCCTCACAAACGCAGGGCACAACTGCATCTATTATTTTTGAACCTCGAACCAAATACATTATGCATAGGACACTGAGATTAGAACTCTCTAGGGCAAACATAGTTGCATTACATATTTGAGTTGGTGCCTATTCTCAATAAGTTTGGGTAGGTGCAACCTAGACTATCCATTAGAGCAATCAGGTCACTAGAATCATTATATTGTTTGGTAAAGATCACTAAAAGGGCAGTTCATGACCGCTTTGGTAAGGGAGCAAGGACTTGACAACCAAAGTGTTGAAAGGCTTGAAGAGCTAACATTGAGAAAACCAAGATAGATACAACCATCTAATTTAAGAACTGCCAGATATTGCCTATCTAAAACAAACCTAGATAGCGCATCTCCAGTTATACAGTTGGTCGTGCTATTGACCATGCTGATGTCCCAGGATTGTAAATTGGGTTAGAAAAATGCAATGCATTCCAACAGTGTGGCATCAAATTCACTGTCCATGCGGAGCACGAGCATCGCAAGTGTAGGGCACCACACCATGAGCGCGACGATAATCCTGACCCTGGAGGCGCAGAGGCGGACCACCGTAGTGTGCCCCCAAAATTGGTGCATGCACTTGCACTAGTGCGGCTGACCTAGGCCATGGCAGTGACGCCTTTGGGGGATAGGCACGCCACCCATTGCCCCACACCCACCTGGACTAATGTCAGCTATGCATAGTTATCAAAGGCTTCGTCCTCCTAAGGGTATAGTGTAATCTCTGTATTCTAAGGTTTTCCCATGTACTCTATATATTATCAATCTTTGGGCCTGAATAGTATTTTGTGTCTCTATATTTGTAACATGGTACCACCTCTTTTGTTTTGATCCAGCCACCACTCTTCCATTCGTTGTGCTGCCCCGGAAGATCCATCTCTGTTGCAAGGACAACCCTCATCAATCTTTGATCTTCATTTTTCTTTTTCCCTTCGTCACATCAAGTAGTCAATTCATCATGGAGCAGTAGCCGCCCGTAGCAGCAATTTGTTCCTTGTCAGATCCAAATCCAATTTGTTCCTCATTGCCATCGCGTGATTCACCAAATTCAGCCATCTTCTATTCGATGCAGCCGTGTGGCCCAACCGTGCGCTTCTTCATCCCCTATGGCCCATTGCCGCAAAGTCTTCATGCTTGCACATCCACATTGGTGGATGGGGCTATTTCATCATTATCTTGCGCTCATCGAGGTAGGGCCTTCATTACACATCCATGACTCTCTACATAGGAACACATTTTTCAAAATTTGTGTATTATAATTATAAATCAACAGCATTCTTTGATTGCACTTTACTGTTTCATTTTTCAATTATCACTTTTCATACTGGTCTAAATCTGATCCATGGAGACATAACTAGAGAACTATTTTTACACTTGGATTTTAAATTTCTCTATTCTAAATCTATAGTATTCTATAAATGCACTTCGGCTTCTCAATTTCTTTAATTAATATTTCTCATTATGTTCTGGAACCTCATAATATATTTCATAATGTTTCAAATCGTCAACCAATCCCAAAGAACATAATTTCATCTGTGGTGTTTATTATATTCCATGTTTCTTGATTCCGGTATATACAGACGCAAGGCGGCCCCCTTCTATGCACCCTGCAACAGCACCTACTTACCGGGACCAATCTCACAGAAGGTACTGTTTTCTTGCACAATCTTGCTTACCAAATTTCACACCAGTCACAATATTGTGAGCCATGTCGGTTCAATCTTGTAATTTGTACATTATGTACATACATGTTGTACTAAAATCTTGCTCTATCTGCTATGTAACAATACCCCTGATTTCGTGTGATTCCCATAAGATCATAAATCAATTTCCCCTATTTGTTTGTAGGACTCATGTTGCGCAGCATATTGTGGACAAAGTGTCGTGTAACCTGAAAAGGGTGGTCTTTGAGAGCACGCAGGAGAGGTCCATACATGTTGCCATTTCTCGTTATTATCTCATTATTGTTAGAGCATCTCCAACAGTTTGCTATCTTGCCTCTCTATCCATAAAATTTTGGCAAAATATGAAAAAACAGTCTCCAACAGTTTGCTATCTCAACTTGCCATCTATTCCAACTTGCCAAATCTCGCACCCACGTGCGTATCGAGCTTGGTATCGCTGCTTTGCGTGTGTGCGACTAATTCTTCTCCTTCCCTGCGACGGACGAATTCTTCTCCTTCTAGCGACTCGAGCAGGACCTTCAGCATCTTGGCCTCCTTGATCGTCGCAGATGCATCTGCGTCCATCCACACACGGAGATCGCACATCGCAAAGGCATCGTGGAGGGACTCATCGTGAAGCGAGCGCGGGATCCGCTCCAGGTCGTGGAGCTCATCCTTGATTGACTCCACATCCTCGAAGAATCGGTCCAGACAGACTTGCAGCTGCCGCGGCGCCCGGCGGCCCCAGCGTCACCACGCTGATATATGGACTCGACGTTGCCTTCTCCATGGGGAACAGGAACATCGACGAGATCGACTTGTTGAGGCTTCTCACTCGGCATTGCATGCGCCAGACGAAGGCAAAGTGCAGGCGCGGGCAGGAGGACGGCGTCTTCGACTCCGTCCCGTACGTACGAGAGGTAGAAGAAGGATGCAAACCTAATATTGTTTCTCTCTCGGGGTTCCTGATGCAAATTTACTAGAGAGGTAAGTATATAAATCTAGGTTCAGTAAATTAGTGAGAAGTGCTGGGTCCTTTGGTGTAAAACTATTTTTCTTTTTTCTTTATCATGAAACAACGTTTGTGGGAATAATTTGGGTTTTGGCAAGTGAATTATGCCAAACTATTGGAGATGAACTACTTTTTTACTTCCCATGTTTTGTGCATTGCCAAATCGTAAGATTTGCCAAGTGAAATATAGCAAACTCTTGGAGATGCTCTTAATTGCTAGACCTTTGATGAAGTTTTTATGACCCTTTTCTAGGTTCGAGCATCAGTGATGATGATGACTTCATGCCCTGTCCATCTAGATGGATCCACACATCCAAGGATCTTGTTCCGAGGAAGCCTAGGCAATCACGAAGAGGAATGTCGGTCGGTGAATGTTCAGAGGTGAATCTCGAATTATCTTTATCTGCCTTGCGTTCGACTACCTCTGAACATTTTTTTGCTTGAGTACACTACCCCTCCGGTAGCTTTTCACTCCTGCCTCCATTTCCCTATTTATTATTTTTTTCAATCTGTCTTATCATCTGCCGTGCATTTTCTTTTCATTCCTACAACGCCTCCTACACTTCTAAGCGTCTCTTATTTTGTATCCATTTTCAACAGTACTATATCTAACATTCTTGTTATTTTTCCTAGGCAAGACAAAGGAAAAATAGAGCTAATAGCCGTTCTTCCACTGTAAAAGTTTGTTGTAATCTTTCAGATGTTAATTGCACCGCTGCATTGCTGAATGATGCCCAACGTGAAGCTATTGAAGATGATGGATTTGGCCAGTTTCTGAGATTGAAGATCGAAGCTATAGAGAACAAGAATCATTTAGCCTGGATATTGGACTGTACCGACCCTAATACAATGCTAATTAACATTGCTCCGAGCAAGGTTCTTTCCATCACCCCATGGATAATTAGCATTGTGCTAGGATTGCCTATTGGTGGTCAAAACCTGAAGAATTACTCACGGGATGAAGGAGTTAAGCTTCATCGGCTGTTTATCCATGATCTAGACCAAAATCATGACAAAGACCATGACATACATATAACAAATTTGCAACAAGAGATCTTACATGGAAATGTAAACCCCTTGATGAAGAAATGCTTCTTCATGATTCTATGCAACTGGCTTCTATTTCCCAGTAGCAACAACAACTTCGGTTCACTCGACTCAAGAGGACTGTGGATCATGAATCTTTCAGCGATATTAACTGGTCCTAGCTTGTTTTCAATGATCTCTAGCTTGTTGTTCGCTCTTGGTAGAACCGGGATAAAACTCGACTTACTCAAAACATCTATGGCTGTACCATTTTCCTAATTGTAAGTCCTCTCATCCCTATGATTATTTAATTCATCTAGTTATTTCTGATGCTGTTATTTTTGTGATGTCTTAATAACTTGTGAATTACCAATATTGATGATATTTTCCTTGGTCTTGTATGAAAGATTCATCCAATTAAATAAGTAACAGTCATGCATAATTACTATTTTGTCCTTTCCCATATATTTCTGATCCCCCGTACTACACCTTGTACACAGTATCATTTAATCTAACTCATTACTATGACTTCTTTTCCTATTACTTTACTCATGCACTAAGTCCTTCATTTCAAATTGACCTTATTAACTTTTTAGCTCTTATATATGTAAACATGTTTTTAATGAACAGTTGTACTATCTCGACAACATTGACCACCCCTTGTCCCGGGTAGACCGGATTTCCACTCCATGCATCACATTGTATGATAATGCTCTCATTCAGCGCTTAATAGAGGTTGATACCGCTACATCTATTCAAGGCGCAATGACTTTTGGATCCCAACCTATGAGTCAGCTATGTCCTTTGTTATATTGTCCCTTTTGCCTTTCAACCTTATTATTGAGGGTGTTATTGTTGCTTATTTGCCTTTATTTCATACAGCTCAAGAGCTAGGATACGACCTGCTATGCTACTGCAGATGTCAGTGGTGTTCTCTTACAATACACAAATCAGTCTATCCCATGGATACCCCACTGTCACATCCCACGACTCCAGGATTTGTTGTCTCAGCCGATAGATGGTCTTATCGGTCTACGTAAAGCAAGAGTCCAGAGCTTCTTTACCTAGTTCGATGATACGCTCTCTCCGAACACTAGGTCCATTCAGCAGTCTCTACGAAACATCATGAGAGCCCATGCTAATCTAGCTGATCAATTCCTTCCATTCTTACAAGCTATCGGTTGATTACAATCCGAGCTTCATGATACGCTATCTCAGAACACAAGGTCCCTTGAACAATCCTTGGGAAACATTGTCACTTCCCATGTTAAGCTAGGTGATCAAATCTGTGCAATCTTACATACACTTGGTTCATCACAATCCAGGACAACAACATTCTAGCTGGCACTTCTACAACACTGCACACACATAATGGTCATGTTAATTGTCAATCTGTCCACAGTACGCCGTCGTCGTTTCCAGGCAAACTCTTGTTGTACTTGATAAATACGTTATCTCACCATGCGCCTTATTGTTATATTTCTAATATAGTGACTCATTATTTACATTTATGCCCAGGTTATGAGATTTCTTATCATGGTAGCTTTACTTCTACTTCTATTTTACTTCGCAGCCCGAGTATTGACCAAGCACTTGCGGGCAACAACACCCTAGGTACCATTTAGTCTTGTTCTTTCATGTTTCAAATCCCCAACATGTGACATGTCTTTTTTTCTTTTGTCACATTCTCGTTTTGTCCCATGTTTCATACGTTTGTAGGTCCTAGTTCATTTCACTCCACTCCACCTACAAGCCCATTTGGTTCCCCTATCCAAGGTGTTGTGTTACCCCAACATACTGGAACATCGACTGCACTAATTTGCACCTCAGGTATGCCCACGTCCTCCTTCTCTTATTTCCATATATATAAAGAGCTGGAAAGAAAAGAAAATTTTTTAGGAAGCCCATAGTTTCTAGGTACATTCTTGCTTTACTCGATATTTAAGTTCCCTTACCATGTGTCTTATTGCTATGTATCAAAATTATTAATACATGTTTTCCATTTTACGCCCAGGTCATGCGACTTCTTCTCATGGCAGCTTTGTTTCTGCTGCTACTTTACTACGCAGCCATATTGATGACCAAGCACATGATTGCAGCACTTCAGGTAATGTCCACTCATGGTGTCTCCTATTTCAAATCACCATCATTTGTTATTTATATTTGGTTTGTTTCATGTCCTTTATGTTTCTAGGTCCTAGTTTAGTTCATCCCAGTGCACCGAAAGGCCCATTTGGTTCCCCTGTTCATTGTGTTCTTTCAACTGAACACATTTCCTAGGAATTACCTACACCATCGATTGCACCGATGTGCACGTCTTCAGAATATGTTGCAGGTGCTCCTCTCCATAGTTCTCTTTTTCCTTATAATATTGACTATTTTTTCATTGTTTGATCTAAAATATTTTCTATCATTTTCACCTTTATCTGATTCTACGTTTTTTCCTGATGATCCTAACTCACGTGAACACATATTCCTTATGGTCCAAATGGTCCCAAACAACATGGAGAACGCAGTCCCACCACACTCGGAAAAGGCACGATTTCTATTTTCAACTGACCAGAGCAAGATCACAACCCTATGTTCAAGTTCCTCGGAAAGCAATTAATCAAGAAACCATCCAAGTTCTATTCACCATTCAAGCATGGCATTATCTCTCGTCCTCCACCCAATATAGATTCTTCACTGCGGATGCATGCCTTTCTGTGTTCAAATCAGCCTTCATTGAAAAGGTACCTTCTGCATTCATTTTTTAAATCACCATACTCCTTATCTGTTGTGAGAATGCTTATTCTATTCCATTTAGGAAAACGTTGATGCACTTTGGGTCAAATTCTTTGACTGGCCATCATATTGCTCTTTCCTTTACCATTGAGAACTTCATAGACTCTTCGTTCATGGATGGATTTATCAAATGCATTGCTGAAGATGACTTGCTTGTTCATCCTGAATGCCATGGGTACCGAATATTCCTACGACCTCTTGTCGCGTTATGCCCTACATTTTATAACTAACCATGTAGCTTTTTCTTAAGTCAGAGTCCTTCAGCTATGACAAACCTCACCCCTAGTGCATGCCGGACACTATAGTACAAAGTATCAAGCGATGCCTCCGAGCAATGAACTTAAAAGAGGCAAAGCTAGTATGTGTATCACGTTCACTCTTCGTTTCATACTAGTTTTCATCTATGTTACATTTTGATAAAAACCTTTTTATCGTATTTTCGTCTCGCAGATTTTTTCTTCCGATCTTACATCTTCGACACGGGTGTGTGTATTGTATCAATTTTGGCCAATCCCGCATCGATGTTCTAGACTCCATGGATTATTCTTTTAATAACTAGGCTTCATGGGAAATATACCTCAGCAATGTGCCGCACACTAATGTAACGCCTTAGTGTTGCTCTTTCTTTAGCTGCACCTCGTACTTTCACCCCTTTTGCAAATGTGCCGCACACTAATGCAACACCTTAGGGATTTAAATGACTCTGCCTTATTCTCCATGCAGTTCATTGAGTTCTACGGCAGTGAGGGCCATGGTTCTCTGCGAACTACTATACATCCGGTATTTTTCATCTTCATTATTAATATATGCAGCATTTTGTTTAAAATGTTCCTAATCCTTTTTCTTCCCTATAGGATTAGTCAATGGAGTTGAGGGCAGAGTTGCTTCAGTATCTAGCATTCCATTCTGCCAATGGAGTGCATGCTCCTCCCGAGCTTCTTCAGTTCCGGAAGGGAGAGTCTCAACCTGCCTTCCATCCTTCCTTTTATTAGTACAAGGCACCCATGGAGTTCCATCGTAGTCTAAGGCTATGTTTAATTGGTCATTCATATATTATTAGGATGGTTTTTCATAGATGAGTTATCAAAGAAACACTTCAGGATGATAAGATTGATTTTTCATATATTATTAGGATTCTTTATTTTGCTTTGTTAAGTTGTTATTATGAATATGTTTGATTTGGCTCTTTGAATGATTGCAATGATTTTGTGGACTTCATCTACAATTTCATTTAGATATAGGCTTAAATAGATAGTAGGGTAGATAATTTCAAAAATTTCTATATATACTGTTGGATACCTAGAACTCGAAATATGGTTGTTTGCTTTGTATCTTTAATGTCGAAATTGCCCGAGAAGATTTCTAGTTCACTCTATATATTATATAGTGATATTTGTCTTGGAATTATGGAAGCCTCATTTAATTTGGAGTTCTCTAAACCTCGAATATTTGTTTTGGCAAAACAGATGCCTCGAGGTGGAAACAGACGTAGACAAAGAGGCAATGCTGAAGACAATGATGACCTTCCACCACCACCATCAGTGACCACAGAGCAGTTTTTGGCGATGCATGTGCAAATGATGCAGAACCAAAATCAGATGATGTAGAACCAGACACGAACGATGCAAGCCATGATGCAGGTTGTGCAAAATGTACAAGCTGGACCAGCTCAACCACCTAGAGATAAGCGCAAGGAGTTCATGTATGGACTCCTGTGTTTTCTCATGCCAAAGAGCCTTTTGAGGCAGATGACTGGTTGCGTGCTGTGGAGAAGTAGTTGGACCTCGCACAGTGCAATGATCAGGAGAAGGTGTTGTATGCCTCCGGGCAACTTCAGGGTAATGCTCAGACATGGTGGGATTCTATCAAGCTGCTCATCCCAACAACGCTCCTGCAATCACTTGGGATGTTTTTGTGAGGGACTTCAAAGCTCGTCATATTCCAGCTGCCTTGGTTGAGCAGAAGCAAGAAGAATTCAAAAATCTCAGGATGGGCACTATGACTATGAGCGAGTATTATGATAAGTTCAAGGATTTGGCTCACTATGCTCCTAATGAGGTTCGTGAGGATGCTGATAAGCAGCGCCATTTCCTTAATGGCATATACTATGATCTTCGGCTGCAGTTGAAGGGCAACACATATGCAACCTTTGAGCAACTGGTGAATCGTGCTATCATGCTAGACAATGAGTGTCTGGTGCAAGACAAGAAGAGGAAGTGGAATAGTGGGCAAGGCTCTGGAAGCAACTCTCGTTTCCGTTCTAACTCTCACCAGGGTTTCTAGCAGAGAAACCAAGGGCAGTCTAGCCAATGGAACCGGAGTCAGTACTCTCAGCGTCATAATGGGAATCAGCAGCAGAATGGAAATCGGCGCCAATAGCAGCAATCTGCAAACCAGATCCCATGTCTCACTACACCCAATGACACTCCGCAATTGTGCTATCGCTGTGGTGAACCATGACATTATGCTAATTATTGTCCTAAGAAGCAAAACCAACAAACCCCTCAGAGGCAGAGCAACAACCAAAAGAATTATGCTAATCATGGGAAAGTGAACCATGTGTCTACTGAGACTGCACAGGGAGCACCAGAGGTCATGCTTGGTACGTTCCACGTCAACTCCATCTCTGGTACCGTACTTTTTGATTCTGGAGCTTCGCATTCTTTTGTCTCTCAAGAATTTGTTAGAAATCATGGCATACCAGTTGTTGCCCTGAAAAATCAAATGGTAGTAAATTCACCGGGGGGTGCTTTACCAGCAGCTTACTACTGCCCTTTAGTTAGACTTCTTTTAAGGGGGGTAGATTTTGAAGTCAGTCCTGTTGTGTTGAATGCATCTGGCATTTATTTAATTCTCGGATTGGATTGGCTGGGAGCCCACCAAGCTGAGATAAGATGTAAAGAGAGGATTGTAGTTTTGACATCACCTAAGGGAGATTGGATCAGTGTTGATATTGTAGTGCAAGCACCACCAACAGCCACAGTGAATCAGCTGAATGATGCTCCGCAAGATCAAGTTGTGAAGGAGTTCCCGGATGTCTTTCCTGATGACTTGCCAGGTATGCCACCAGACCGTGACATTGAATTTATCATTGAGTTATTACCTAGCACTGCACCAATAGCTAAGCATCCATATAGAATGGGGGTAAATGAATTAGAAGAACTTAAGAAACAACTAAAAGAATTGCAAGAAAAAGGTTTCATTCGTCCTAGTTCTTCACCTTGGGGAGCACCTGCTAGTTTTGTTGATAAGAAGGATGTCAGAGAATGTGTGTTGATTATCGATCACTCAATGAGGTTACCATCAAAAACAAGTACCCATTGCCCAGGATCGATGATTTATTCGATCAGTTGAAGGGTGCTTGTGTGTTCTCCAAGATTGACCTTCGTTCGGGTTATCATCAACTGAAGATTCGATCTACGGATATACCCAAGACAACATTTACCACGAGGTATGGGCTGTATGAGTACACCGTTATGTCTTTGACCAATGCACTTGCCTACTTCATGTACATGATGAATAAGGTGTTTATGGAGTACCTTGACAAGTTTGTGGTGGTATTCATTGACGACATCCTGGTATTCTCTAAGACAGAAGAAGAATGTGCCATATTATGTGTATAGAATTATGTGTATAGCCGGGAAGGAATGTGCCATATTGGAAGGGGGGTTCCTACATTCGACGACTTAGCATCCCTTGCTTGTTAGACGAACTCTTGGGTGGCTTTATAGTGAGACCCTGCTTATTCACCTTGGAGTGTCATGGGAGTAATTAACCCGAGCAAATGGGAATCATGACTCACAGGGAAAGGGTACACCTCTCTGCAGAGTTTAAATCGATATATCGTCCGTGCCCACGGACAGGTGGCCTTGACACATTTATATTAAGATAATGACTTATTTGTTAATATGTTCATTTATTTACTGTTTTATGCTTTATCCATTATTTATGTTACATTTTACATAAGTTCATGGGATCAAACTAATTGCTATACTTGTTGAGTACATTTGTACTCACCCATGTTTCAGATCAAGACTACAATGAGGATTACCGCCAGAAGTACTAGACTTGTGGTAAACCATTCGACGTACCCGTGCTTGGAGCTTCCGCGTTTAGAGTGATCATAGTTTCCGTTGTAATAAGTTTAAAAATTTTGTATTCGATATAATTTGTTATGTAATAAGCATTGTGATGATACATTCCAACAATTTGTCACTTATGTGTGTGACCGATCCGGGGCGCACATAAGGTTTAATATATCCATTTTGTTCCTTCAAAATTTGCGTATCACATGCTTCTTCACCTTTCATCTCATAAATGACCAAGCCAGCTTTCTATTTTTACGCACCACACACCACCAATTATCCAACCCACTCACCACCTATTGCGATATTCTTTTCTTGGCATGCGCACCCAGTCACCCATGACCAAGCCCGATCGCGTCTTCACCTTTCACTATCAACTCTTACGACCAAGCAACTTCTTTTATCTTTGCAAGCATATCCATTTCTCCTTCTATTTGTAGTCCTCACCTTTCCTCATTCTGGTATTGACTTCCTTTCAACTGTATCTTCGTTCATTTCATCAAAGATTTCAACATGCCTAAGCCTCCCGGTTTGTCTGCATACGAGGTCCTAGACTACTATCAAAATCGTGATGTTCTATATAATTGTAGAGCCGAGGATGAAACCTCAACCAATTCCAATTACACTAGGCGGATCCACAATAACCCACTTATTCCAACACCTAAATCCCATGCACATAATGTTCCTCATGTCTCTCCGACTAAAAAAACTTTTGATCCCACCACTGCTGAAAACTTCCATTTAACACCCATAAGGATCAAGGACAATCCTTACGGTGACAGTAGTCCTGATGAACCTATTTCGCCTGAAGTGTCCGATCCTTACGGGGATAGTCCTCCTGAAGAACCTCTCACCCCTGAAGTGTCGGGACCATCTTCTGGCACCGAAGATGA
This sequence comes from Themeda triandra, assembly GCA_018135685.1. Lineage (NCBI taxonomy): Eukaryota > Viridiplantae > Streptophyta > Magnoliopsida > Poales > Poaceae > Themeda > Themeda triandra. Next base: position 147,237 of record JAENPR010000579.1, on the reverse strand, counting down.
AGGTGAAGGTTCCAATGAAGTTCAAGGTCCAGCTGCCATTGCTTTACGTGAAGACGCTGGCGACACATCTACACCGAAAGCCAAGAAGAAGCTCCATTTCTAGTCTTCATGTTCTTTTTTCTTGATTGTTTTCTTTTAGAACAACAGTTCTTGTTGATCTATATTTTTTTAAATCACCTATGTATCTTTGTTTTGTTCACTTCTCATATGTGTAAATAAAGCACCAAGAATAATATTTTAAGTTGGACCCATGCATGACATTCACTTCTTTATTTACAAATGCAACTGCAAATGAGTTGCATGCACACGGGTTGAACCCCCTTAAAAAACAACTAAATCTTTATCGATATGTGTAAATATGGAGATTCATTTTTATTAAAACTAGAAATGAAAACCAACTAAAAAATTACAAATATGTTAATAAACGAATATTTTCATATTATTTATTTTCATCACTACAAATTACAAAAGAGATCAAATGCCACTAATAGCAAAACTATGACACAATTATTCCTGAATCTTCTCCTTTTGTTATCTGTCCAGCTTCTTTCCTCACTTCTACTACTGAATCTTCTCCTTTGCACCATTGTCTGCATCGTTCTTATCTTTAGCCCGTGCTAATGAATTTATTTTTTTCAAATGCATCCATGCATTTCCTATACTTTTTCATAGATTCAGATGCTTCTCGCACGAGCTACAATGATGTTTGGTGAACTACAATGATCGTTGATGATCATCTACTGGTACTGAACTAGAAGCATACGAGTACATCACATTCAGATGCGACACCATCTACTACTTGTAGGGCTACGGCTAGAGGTGCAAGGATATGCAGATCACCTGAGAGTGAGGAGATTTCCGAGAGGGCGCCTCCAGCTTGCCTGCAGCTGCTTGCGGCCTTGCGCAGCCTGGTCGCCGCCGCCGTGCCACCAAGTCACAAGTCGAAGTGGAAGTGTAGAATCGTGAATGGGAGGCGATGCGGCGCCGTTCTACTCTATGATGCGAGCGTGCGGGGCAGCTCGAGAACGCAGTATGTCACATTTGGGAGTAAGAGTTGGGCCATTTTCATTCATGGGCCGTATCTAAATGAGCCCGAACGTGTCTGATACTCGTATCCAGCATGATACGTATCCAAATTTTGTAGTACGTCATGGATAAATATCCATGGCATATCTAGGCCGTATCCGTATTTTGTAGTACGTCATGGATACGAATCCAAACTTTGGTTTTATGTGAACATGGTTGTATGGCTTTATGTAGCATTAACCAAATTAGCCATCCATACGTATGGTTGTTTATCGTATGTAACCAAATCAGCAAGCCATATCTGTCATTTTCAGTCTCAGTGTTGTTAACTTGTATGTAACCATCAATGAGATATGGCAACATTAGAGATCACTTGCAGAATTGAAAGATGTTTTGAGAGGAGGAATTTGACCTTGTTAAACTTGGGCTGAAAAGGAAAATATGTAAGCACACGATGTGCTAAATGATTCACGAACTAAGCAATTTAGAGGACCAACACAGGAACCTGTGCTGCTGTGTAGTTGCAGACAAGGTATATATGACATGAAACGACACCACAAAACCACCCCAAGATTTACCCTACAGAGCGAACATAAATTTAGCACGTTCACAGCAGATCAAAGGGTACCTCTCCTGGTGGCCCTGTCCCAAATCTAGGCCTTGATGACCTTGTCGTTCACGAAGGAGGTGAAGAAGATGAGGGCAGGTCGCGGCCGCCGTTGCCGATTGGGGAGATGGGTGGAAGGCCATGGATCGATGACATGGACCACGCGCGATTGGCTGGGAGAGGGAAGGCGGGATTGGAGGGCGGCCTGGAATCCCGGGCGTGGCGAGAGCGAGCGGTGGTGGTGGCCTGGAGACCTGGCGAGCGAGCGGTGTCCTCGAGCCCAATTCAAATCCATCCGCCCAATTCAAATTGGCCTGGCGTGCTAAGCGGGACCGCGGCGCATGCGTGCGGCAGCGCCGGAGCTGGAGACCCGGGCGTGCGGCAGCGCGTGCGGCAACGAGCGCACGATGCCGTTGGAGGGCGACGCTCAAGACCCGGGCGGAGCGCTAACCACCATTGGTGGTACAAAACCATTGCCCCGTCGTAGCTTCTTCTCTTCTCCCCCCCAGCCTAGCGCCACCCCCTCCTCGATCCCAAACTCCAGAAAGATGGAGCAGGGGAGGAATCAGCAGCACCCGCAGCAGCTGCTGAGTCTGCCGCCTGTTTTGGCCGCCGCGAGCGAGATGAAGGCCCCTGCGGTGGCTCCGCAGCAGCCCAAGCCGACGGCCCCAGCGACGCCGGTGCATAGGCAGTGGCCGATTGGCTTCAGCCTCCTGCGGCCGATAGGCTTCAGCCCCCTGTGAGGAAGCTTCTCAGCTTGGGATTCTGTTTACCCTTTTGTTGGTGTGTTTGCATATGGTTTTGTTCTTGCTTCGTGTGGCCTCTTGGGGTTCAGCTCAGGTGTTTTCATTTACCTCTTGTTGCTTGTTGGTATCATTCTGTTTAAAGAGTTGGGGTTTTTGAATATATAATATATTTCTAGGAATTATCAAGACCTTAGAGTTAAAAGGATCCATTTCCTCCTCTCACATATAGTACCAATTCTTGCCTGTGACTTCTGTAAGAATGTTTGAGTCGTAGTGGAGCTTAGAGTAATTTTTAGTACTGTAGATTGTGATCCATTCCCTCCTCTCACATAGTACCAATTCTTGCCTGTGACTTCTGTAAGAATGTTTGAGTCGTAGTGGAGCTTAGAGTAATTTTTAGTACTGTAGATTGTGGGTGAACATGTTGTGCTAATCAAAACAGATGGCCCTGCACAGGCCGTATGAAAGGCATGTGACTGAATAAGTTTTTGCATGTCATGGTTTGTAATTGATTCGCACTATACTTAAACATTTCTTGGTTGTGGAAAGGCAGGTGTGACATGACTCAAATTGCTATTAGCTATCATGGTTTGCAGTAGTATTGGCGCCTAAACATTTCTATAGTGAAGTTTTGGACACATGGTTTGAAATGTTGACGTCTTTGAGGTCAAACATTACATAGGTTTCAAGTTCAAGTGTTGCAACTTTTACGGGCAGACCAAGTGTTAATGTTGACAACATAAATGATCAGGGCTTGTCTTGCATGTCTTCCTACAGATATTTGTGTTTCTACTTTCTTGTCATATGATTCATTTACATTGAGAAAAACAAAAAAAAAGCATAATGCTTGGAAACATATTCTTTGCATTGAACTTTGCACCCTACTTTTTTTTGCAGGAGACCTTCTACTGAAGTGAAAAGTGTCACTCCAAAGAAAAAGAAGCATTGTAATTGTAGAAACTCAGAATGTTTGAAGTTGTGAGTGTTATTTTTTGTTTGTTAGGTACTCTGAGTGCTTTCAAGAACACCAATACTGTGATGGATGCAATTGTTCAAATTGTGGAAACATTCCTGGGAATGAGAATACCAGAAACGAAGCAATTGAGGCAATTCATCAACGTAATCCGTCTGCTTTTCTGCACGGGAGTTCTGTTTGCATTCACTCTCGTCATAACCCCCTTTCTCTTTTCCTTCTCTTCCTGACATGTTCGCTTCTTTTCTAATATCGCCGTGTCTATGAATATATAGGTATATATATACTTATCTGATGGTCATGCAGCCACACACCTCTAACTCTAGGTCTACAACTTGCTCCAACCACATAGCTCTAGGCCCACAGCTTCCTCCATAACATAGTGCACCAAATGGGCATGCAGCCGCACAGCTAGGTCCACGACTTCTTCTCACGTCTGCACAGCACAACAGACTTCTTTGAACCCATGCATCCATTCACCAATGGTCATGCAGCTCTCGGCCGCTCAAATCTAATGGTGAGAGAGGGTCAACCGAGTTACAATTGGTCAACACATCTGGGTTGCACACTAGCCTATGCATGGTGCACCTAATGGAGAGACATGGCCAAGGGTCAAGCAAGTTAGAATTGGTCGACACATGTGAGAAATGGTCTTCTATAATTTTTAAACTTATTTCTAGTCACCGGCTGCAAAGGCAAGTACGCATTTTCTTCTTACGATTCCCATGCATACCTAGTTTAGGATGTTTTATGAGTGCTTGTTATTAGTATGAGCAACAGGATGATGAGATCATCATTGATATACAATCATGAAGTGTTTTGTTTTGTCTAGTGCAAACCGCATATTTTCAGGTAGATGTAGCAGCGACGCTTTGCTGATCTAGCGTTCCATGTAGATGGATTTTAGTTCTAGCAATTGCCCAAATTAAGAAGTGACTACTCTGTGTATGATACAAATACAGGTAGATATCTTTGTGTATCATGTGATAACCATTTCCAAATAAATGCATCTATTGTTCTGGTGTAGTCTACTTAGGCAGAATTTAAAGTCTTCATCTTGTTGTATACTAACCACTCATATTTTTGTGCATAGGTTCAAGTGTGCACCCATGGCAGGTTTCAACCACGGCTTTCGCCGAAGGAGTGGATTTGATCAAGGGGATCACTCTCTGTACCAAAATGGTAGTCAAGGTGGTTACTTGGGTCACCATCGAGGTCGCTCGTATGCTCATGATAACTATGGAGAAAGTTATGGCCCTAAACAACGGGCTTCTCATAATGTCTATGTCCGCCTTGTTCGCTTGGCTGAAAATTCATGCCTAAATTCAGCACGTTCAGAGCAGATCAAAGGGTACCTCTCCTGGTGGCCCTGTCCCAAATCTTGGCCTTGATGACCTTGTCGTTCACAAAGGAGGTGAAGAAGATGAGGGCGGGTCGCGGCCGCCGCTGCCGATTGGGGAGATGGGTGGAAGGCCATGGATCGATGACATGGACCACGCGCGATTGCTGGGAGAGGGAAGGCGGGATTGGAGGGCAACCTGGAATCCTGGGCGTGGCGAGAGCGAGCGGTGGTGGTGGCCTGGAGACCTAGTGAGCGAGCGGTGTCCTCGAGCCCAATTCAAATCCATCCGCCCAATTCAAATTGGCCTGGCGTGCTAAGCGGGACCGCGCCGCATGCGTGCGGCAGCGCCGGAGCTGGAGACCCGGGCGTGCGGCAGCGCGTGCGGCAGCGAGTGCACGATGCCGTTGGAGGGCGACGCTCAAGACCCGGGCGGAGCGCTAACCACCATTGGTGGTACAAAACCATTGCCCCGTCGTAGCTTCTTCTCTTCTCCCCCCAGCCCAGCGCCACCCCCTCCTCGATCCCAAATTCCAGAAAGATGGAGCAGGGGAGGAATCAGCAGCACCCGCAGCAGCTGCCGAGTCCACCGCCTGTTTTGGCTGCCACAAGCCAGGTGAAGGCCCCTACGGTGGCTCCACAACAGCCCAAGCCGACGGCCCCAGCGACGCCGGTGCATAGGCAGTGGCCGATAGGCTTCAGCCCCCTGCGGCCGATAGGCTTCAGCCCCCTGTGAGGAGGCTTCTCAGCTTGGGATTCTGTTTACCCTTTTGTTGGTGTGTTTGCATATGGTTTTGTTCTTGCTTCGTGTGGCCTCTTGGGGTTCAGCTCAGGTGTTTTCATTTACCTCTTATTGCTTGTTGGTATCATTCTGTTTAAAGAGTTGGGGTTTTTTGAATATATAATTTATTTCAAGGAATTATCAAGACCTTAGAGTTAAAAGGATCCATTCCCTCCTCTCACATATAGTACCAATTCTTGCCTGTGACTTCTTTAAGAATGTTTGAGTCGTAGTGGAGCTTAGAGTAATTTTTAGTACTGTAGATTGTGATCCATTCCCTCCTCTCACATATAGTACCAATTCTTGCCTGTGACTTCTGTAAGAATGTTTGAGTCATAGTGGAGCTTAGAGTAATTTTTAGTACTGTAGATTGTGGGTGAACATGTTGTGCTAATCAAAACAGATGGCCCTGCACAGCCGTATGAAAGGCATGTGACTGAATAAGTTTTTGCATGTCATGGTTTGTAATTGATTCGCACTATACTTAAACATTTCTTGGTTGTGGAAAGGCAGGTGTGACATGACTCAAATTGCTATTAGCTATCATGGTTTGCAGTAGTATTGGCGCCTAAACATTTCTATAGTGAAGTTTTGGACACATGGTTTGAAATGTTGACGTCTTTGAGGTCAAACATTACATAGGTTTCAAGTTCAAGTGTTGCAACTTTTACGGGCAGACCAAGTGTTAATGTTGACAACATAAATGATCAGGGCTTGTCTTGCATGTCTTCCTACAGATATTTGTGTTTCTACTTTCTTGTCATATGATTCATTTACATTGAGAAAAACAAAAAAAAAAAGCATAATGCTTGGAAACATATTCTTTGCATTGAACTTTGCACCCTACTTTTTTTTGCAGGAGACCTTCTACTGAAGTGAAAAGTGTCACTCCAAAGAAAAAGAAGCATTGTAATTGTAGAAACTCAGAATGTTTGAAGTTGTGAGTGTTATTTTTTGTTTGTTAGGTACTCGAGTGCTTTCAAGAACACCAATACTGTGATGGATGCAATTGTTCAAATTGTGGAAACATTCCTGGGAATGAGAATACCAGAAACGAAGCAATTGAGGCAATTCATCAACGTAATCCGTCTGCTTTTCTGCACGGGAGTTCTGTTTGCATTCACTCTCGTCATAACCCCCTTTCTCTTTTCCTTCTCTTCCTGACATGTTCGCTTCTTTTCTAATATCGTCGTGTCTATGAATATATAGGTATATATATACTTATCTGATGGTCATGCAGCCACACACCTCTAGCTCTAGGTCTACAACTTGCTCCAACCACATAGCTCTAGGCCCACAGCTTCCTCCTTAACATAGTGCACCAAATGGGCATGCAGCCGCACAGCTAGGTCCACGACTTCTTCTCATGTCCGCACAGCACAACAGACTTCTTTGAACCCATGCATCCATTCACCAATGGTCATGCAGCTCTCGGCCGCTCAAATCTAATGGTGAGAGAGGGTCAACCGAGTTACAATTGGTCGACACATCTGGGTTGCACACCAACCTGTGCATGGTGCACCTAATGGAGAGACATGGCCAAGGTCAAGAAAGTTAGAATTGGTCGACACATGTGAGAAATGGTCTTCTATAATTTTTAAACTTATTTCTGCAAAGGCAAGTACGCATTTTCTTCTTACGATTCCCATGCATACCTAGTTTAGGATCTTTTATGAGTGCTTGTTATTAGTATGAACAACAGGATGATGAGATCATCATTGATATACAATCATGAAGTGTTTTGTTTTGTCTAGTGCAAACCACATATTTTGAGGTAGATGTAGCAGCGACGCTTTGCTGATCTAGCGTTCCATGTAGATGGATTTTAGTTCTAGCAATTGCCCAAATTAAGAAGTGACTACTCTGTGTATGATACAAATACAGGTAGATATCATTGTGTATCAGGTGATAACCATTTCCAAATAAATGCATCTATTGTTCTGGTGTAGTCTACTTAGGAAGAATTTAAAGTCTTCATCTTGTTGTATACGAACCACTCATATTTTTGTGCATAGGTTCAAGTGTGCACCCATGGCAGGTTTCAACCACGGCTTTCGCCGAAGGAGTGGATTTGATCAAGGGGATCACTCTCTGTACCAAAATGGTAGTCAAGGTGGTTACTTGGGTCACCATCGAGGTCACTCGTATGCTCATGATAACTATGGAGAAAGTTATGGCCCTAAACAACGGGCTTCTCATAATGTCTATGTCCGCCTTGTTCGCTTGGCTGAAAATTCATGCATAAATTCAGCACGTTCACAGCAGATCAAAGGGTACCTCTCCTGGTGGCCCTGTCCCAAATCTAGGCCTTGATGACCTTGTCGTTCACAAAGGAGGTGAAGAAGAAGAGGGCGGGTCACGGCCGCCGCTGCCGATTGGGGAGATGGGTGGAAGGCCATGGATCGATGACATGGACCTCGCGCGATTGGCTGGGAGAGGGAAGGCGGGATTGGAGGGTGGCCTGGAATCCCGGGCGTGGCGAGAGCGAGCGGTGGTGGTGGCCTGGAGACCTGGCGAGCGAGCGGTGTCCTCGAGCCCAATTCAAATCCATCCGCCCAATTCAAATTGGCCTGCTAAGCGGGACCGCGCCGCATGCGTGCGGCAGCGCCGGAGCTGGAGACCCGGGCGTGCGGCAGCGGGTGCACGATGCCGTTGGAGGGCGACGCTCAAGACCCGGGCGGAGCGCTAACCACCATTGGTGGTACAAAACCATTGCCCCGTCGTAGCTTCTTCTCTTCTCCCCCCAGCCCAGCGCCACCCCCTCCTCGATCCCAAACTCCAGAACGATGGAGCAGGGGAGGAATCAGCAGCACCCGCAGTAGCTACCGAGTCCGCCGCCTGTTTTGGCCGCCACAAGCGAGGTGAAGGCCCCTACGGTGGCTCCGCAGCAGCCCAAGCCGACGGCCCCAGCGATGCCGGTGCATAGGCAGTGGCCGATAGGCTTCGGCCCCCCGCGGCCGATAGGCTTCGGCCCCCGTGAGGAGGCTTCTCGGCTTGGGATTGTTTACCCTTTTGTTGGTGTGTTTGCATATGGTTTTGTTCTTGCTTCGTGTGGCCTCTTGGGGTTCGGCTCGGGTGTTTTCATTTACCTCTTATTGCTTGTTGGTATCATTCGTTTAAAGAGTTGGGGTTTTTGAATATATAATATATTTCAAGGAATTATCAAGACCTTAGAGTTAAAAGGATCCATTCCCTCCTCTCACATATAGTACCAATTCTTGCCTATGACTTCTGTAAGATTGTTTGAGTCGTAGTGGAGCTTAGAGTAATTTTTAGTACTGTAGATTGTGATCCATTCCCTCCTCTCACATAGTACCAATTCTTGCCTGTGACTTCTGTAAGAATGTTTGAGTCAGAAGAGAAATGAGAGAGCGCCTCTCCGCCCTCGCCGCCGGGGCGGCCCCGCGCTCCTAGCGCCGCCGCGCCACCGGCCCTGCGCCCCTCTCGCCGTCGCTCCCACCTCTCCATCGCCTTCCCCGCCGCAATCTCTGCCCCACTTCCCGCTAAGTCATGGCGCCGGTGCGGGTTTATTATCGCCGGCGCTTTCGTCTCCAGGACCCGGCGGCGGCTGGGTCCGCCCCTGGTGCCGGCGCCGCTGCTAGCGGCCCTCCGGCGTCCTCCGTGGCGGTGCGGCCCTCGGAGCTTGGCGAGCGCCTCAGCTCCTCGGCTGCGAGTGATGAAGACCGGAGTAATTGCCTCCGCCTGCGTGAGGAATTGTGGAAGCAGAAGGCGGCGGCGGAGGTCACGATGGCTGCTTCAGAAGCGGCGTCCTGCTCGCCGACCAAGAAATCATCTTCGTCCTCTCCGGCGATCTCTCCGCGAGGACAAGAAGATATGTGGCTTCGCAGCCATGACCGAGATGATTTCCGCCCCACGGGGGTGGCGACTCCCCGGGAGCTGGTGGATAAGTTGGATTTCTCCATTGGAGATGATTTCGCAAAGGAGGTTCGCCGTCGTTTCGGAGCTCAGGTGCACCATGAATTCCCCTCCTCCTGCGGCTCTTTCTTTTTGCTTGCCACGTTTCGGCGGTTCCTCTTTCGCCTCTCTGAGGAAAGTGTGGCGTTGGTGCTCGAATCTTGCTTGGGGGGCCATGCCCCTTTTTTCATGTGGTCGAAGTGAGTCACAATCACTTCAGGTTCTCTGTTGCTTGCAAATCAGTTGGATTCATGGTCTATGCTCTCGGAAGGGTAATTGGTGCTTCTTTTGATGTTTATTTTCATCTTTGGAGCAATGGTGCTCCGCACTGGGAAAGAGAAAAAAGATTGTGGGAATTGGAAGAGGAAAAGAAATGGCAGACTGTTCGCTCCAAAAGTCAGATTGCTGCTTCGAAGGCCAAAATGGTCTGTGCAAATCCTGTTAAAAAGGTTCGATTCAACACGCAGTTGGTCTCTGGCAGTCCTCAATTGAATCCTCTTCCTGCTCCTCAGTCCCTTGCTTTTGGTGCTTTCAAAACTACAATCCTGGTTAATGATATTCAGAGTTCTTCGAGGTGTTCTGAGAATGCTTCGTTCTTCGGTTGATCGAATCGGGATCTTTCGCCGGTGTCGATCCTATGGTTGATCGGTCGGGGCATGTTCTTTACGGCAAAAGCGGTTCTTCGATGAGGCGAGATTTTCTTGAGAATATTCAAATTCCCCTAATCGATCAGCAGTCATGCTTGGGGAGTCGAGCATCGTTCGTTTCCCAAGGCATTCAAGTCTGCTTTGAAAAAGACCCCTCCGTTGGATAATTTGAATATTGGAGCAGGTTTCTTGGTCCATAATCAATTTGAGGGTGGCTCTCGAGGCAGCATGTTTAATTCTAATAATGTGCCCCAAAGTGCTCGAGATGTTTAAGAGTTGGTCATCAAAGAAGATTTTGCCACTCTCGAGTCCGTTGCTTAAAGTGTTTCAACTTCGGACATTGGGCTGTCAGCTGTTGGGCTAGGCCGTCTGTTAAAATGCAAAGGTTTCATAAACCTGGGCCTTTGAGTGTTAAGCCCAGCCCAAAACTTATGTGGAAGCCCAAGAGCAAGCTACTGCAGTCACCTCTGGAAGAAAGATCGACTCTCTTAATTGATGACTCATTAACCTCTTCTGGAAAAACGCAAGTGAAAGAGCACTTGCCCCCTCAGTTCTCATCTGCCCCTTCCCATCCTGGCGTTGCTCTACAAAACCCCACTGGGAGTGCAGAGGATCACATTTCCCCACCACCATCCCGTTCGACTCCCATGGCGAATTTTGCGTGTGACCCGACCCCCTTCATCCCGTTTGGGGCTCACCTTGAAGATGGCTACCAACGCCCAGCCCGCACGCGTGTCGCCATTGGTGGTGAACCACCAAGGAGGCATGAAGAGTATGCCATCGTCGTCCTCGAGCCGCCACCACCGCAGCAGCATGCGCGTGCTGCTCTTGAAGATGTGGTGAATGTTCTGCAGCAAGACTTCCCGGTGAGAGTCCAGTCCTTTCATCTCTCGCCACTTGGTCTGGGTTTGGTTGAGTTTGGATCCACGGTTCAGCGTCAAAACATGCTTGATATCAGTCCAATTGCTATCAATGATTCACTCCTGAGAGTTTTCAAGCATGATGAAGCTATCAATCTTAGGGCCTGCCACTATGCTAGAGAATGTTGGATCATGTTCCTCGCGTTCCCACTTGACTACCAGGTTGAGGGTTTTATGAAAGCTGCTGTGGCTCCTTTTGGAAGAGTGCTGTTTTGGCGTCAGTGCAGAAACAAGAGTGTGTCGCTGGTGCACTGTCTTTTGCTTGATCCTTCTAGGGTCCCACGTAGTGTTGTTCTCTCTCAAGGCACTGTTGTTGGGATGAACAATCGCTCCTGGTCCATCCCAACCTACATCTTGGGTGGTAATGTCGGGGTGGAGATGGAAGATGAAGACCCAATTCCTGTTGATGGTAACCCTCACCCTCCTCAAGGTGCTCCCATGGCAAGCAACCCTCTCATATATCAGAACTGGCTGCATGATCATGCTGGTGCAGCTGCTCATGTTCTGGCTGATGTTGGTATTGGTCCCGATCTTATGCAAGAAATCAATGAAGAGCTTCAGGATATGATGCAAGCTCAAGCACAAGCCCAAGATCAAGCTCAGCTGAACCACAATGGCAATGGGGTGCAGATCCATCAAGATGAGAATTTGGCTGAGGACAGGAGCTCTCATAATTCAGTGCACCCACAGGTTTTCATTCCTGTGGATCAGTCAAGCAGTGCTGCAGGTCTTTTGAGGACAGCTGGTCCTGATCTTCACCTCTCTGTTGAAGAAATAGTTGCTGCCATTCAGAGAGAGGAGGATGGCTCTGATTCCTCTTCTGATGAGTTGGAGGTGGTTAATTCATCCAGGGTGACCAATCTGGTGATCCCTGATTTTATTGTCAAGGCTTGTCAGATGATCAAGATTGATGACTTTCTCCCTAGAAATGTTCCAGCGAAGAGCAGTGAAGTTTGGTCTGAAGACTTGAGCAAGGCCATTGTGGTAGTGAAGCCTGTGGTAGATTGCATTCTTCTCTCGGCTTGGGCAGATTTGCAGGAGAACAACAACCTTCTTGATGGGTCAATCTCTGCTGCCCAGGACATTACCTCTCCTGATATGACAAGCCTTGCTGACCAGGGCAGCAATCTGACACTGTTTAATGACCAGATCAACAACACAATGATGCAAGAGGTCCTGGGAACTCCTGTTCAGAACAAGCAGCTCTCCCTTCCTGTCACAATCTCCAAGAAGCCTGGCTCCAAAACCCCTCTTGTTGACACTCTTGTTCGTAGAAGCCCAAGAATCAACCCATCTGCTGTGGGGGGGTTTCAAGTTGTACCTGTCAAAGTGAAGGAACGCACAGCAAGGCATCAGAACAAGGTGACCACAAGGCTGGATCTCGACAAGAACCTGCCTTCAGACATCAGTGAAGTGGCCAACCCAACATCCCTGCAGAACATCAAGGAGTGGGCGGTTGCATGTGGAGTTGCTCCTGAGGAGCTCTCCGATGAGTCCCTGTTACAGGGACATGATGAAATCCAGAAGTAATCAAGATGCTGCGGCGATCAATGACTTGCCTGGGGACTATTGCCCAGGGTGACAGTGTGTCCTTTGTACTACTGTCAGTTATCTATTTACTACTGAATATGGGGTATGCCCCGGTTTGCTGTAATAAACTCGCTCAAAACTATTGGTTATATTATATGGCTGCTGTCCAGTTGCTATCTTTTTATTTTTGTGTTGGTGTTACTGCCTTCCTGCTTCTCTTTTTGTGTCCCATAGCTGTGTTGGTGGCTTTCTGTGAAAGCCATTGCAGAAATTCTACTCTTCAATTGTTTCCCAAATGAATAGAGCTTGGAGTATTCTATGCTGGAATGTCAGGGGAATTAATGCATCAGAAAAATGGCCAACCATCAGAAATAAAATTGAGGAGAGTAATTGTGAGATATTGTGCTTCCAAGAAACAAAGAAAGAAATGTTTGATTCTTCCTTCATAAGAAATTTTGCTCCAAGAAGGTTTGACAAGTTTTTGTTTGCTCCTTCTATGGGTGCCTCGGGGGGTATTCTAGTAGCTTGGAATGGCAGTCTTTTTGATGGCACTATCATTGAGATTCAATCTTTTGCTGTTGCCATATGCTTCTCCTCCAAGATGGAACCCTATGTTTGGAATCTTGTTTCTGTTTATGGTCCCTGCATGGAGCCTGCTAGATCTGAGTTTATTATTTGGCTAAAAGATTTGGATATTCAAGATGAGGAAAACTGGCTTCTTTTGGGGGACTTCAACTTTTATAGATCCATGGAAAACAGGAACAAAAGTGGTGGTAACCTTCAGGATATTCTTGTATTTAATGATATGATTGATCATCTTGGGCTGGTGGAGCTGCCTTTGAAAGGCAGAGGTTTTACTTGGAGCAATATGCGACAGACCCTCTTGGAGCAGGTTAGGCGGGTTCTTTACCTCGTGAATTGGACAACAAACTATCCGACACTATGGTGACCCCTCTAGCCAGACCCACTTCTGACCATGTTCCTTGTAAGGTCACCATTGGCACCAAGATTCCAAGATCAAACATTTTCAGATTTGAAAATTATTGGGTTTCATACAACTCCTTCCTCTCTACTGTTCAACAGTCTTGGGAGTTTCAGATTGGGAATCAGAGCAACAGTGTGGCTATTTTATCTTCAAAATTAAAAAGGTTGAGGTATGACCATAAGCAATGGAGCAAAGGTCTTTCCAATATCAAAATTCTTATCCACAACTGCAATGTGGTCATTCTTTACATGGATACGGTTGAACAAGTTTAGACCATTGTTCAATCCGAATGGAATGTCAGGATCATTATCAAGAGACAGCTAAACAACCTCCTCTCTCAGCAAGCTCAGTATTGGAAGCAAAGAAACACTCTGAATAGGATTAAATTTGGTGATGAATGTACCAAATATTTCCACTCAATGGCCACTATCTCATACAGGAAAAATCTAATTGCCCAGATTCAGGATGAGTATGATATTTCTCTGACCTCCCATGAAGATAAAGCAAATCATCTTTGGTGTGTTTTCAAAAATAGAATGGGTCATCGACAACACAAAGATGGCTTTTGACCTTCAGTCCATGATTCAAGTTTCTAATGAGGTGAATTTTCAATCTTTGGTGGCCCCATTTTCAAGTCATGAAATTGATAGGATCATCAAGATTATGCCTGCTGAGAAGGCTCCTGGGCCAGATGGTTTTAATGGTGTTTTCCTGAAGAAGTGTTGGCCTCTGATTAAGGTAGATATCTACAAACTGTTTGAGGATTTCTTTGAGGAAAGAATCAACCTGGCTCCTATTAACACATCATACATTGTACTAGTGCCAAAAATTGCTTATCCGGTTTCTGCAAATGATTTTAGACCCATCTCCCTCTTAAATTGTTGTGTCAAAATTCTCACAAAACTACTGGCAGAAAGACTTCAGCCCCTCATTCTGAAAATCATTCATAGAAACCAGTATGGCTTCATAAAATTCAGAACCATTCAAGATTGTCTTGGTTGGAGTTTTGAATATATACATCAATGCCATCATTCTAGAAGAGAAATTGTAATAATCAAGCTTGATTTTGCTAAGGCATTTGATACTGTTGAACACTCTGCCATCATTGACATGTTAATCAGTCTGGGCTTCCCTAGCAAATGGATCAGATGGGTTTCTTCGATTCTATCTTCTGGATCTGCTAAAGTGCTGTTAAATGGTATCCCTGGGAAACAATTTCTATGCAAAAGGGGTGTTAGACAGGGTGATCCCCTGTCCCCTTTATTATTTGTACTAGCTGCTGAACTTCTCCAATACATTGTTAATGGTCTTAAGGAGAAAGGCATCCTCCATCTCCTAATCCCACAGCCTAACAATGATTTCCCAGTGGTGCAATATGTTGATGACACTCTTTTGATAATGCAAGCTGATGCTAAGCAATTGTTCTGTCTCAAAGCTGTCCTCAACTCCTTTGCTGCTTCTACAGGGCTGAAAGTTAACTTTAGTAAGTCTAGTATGGTTCCTATTAATGTGTCAGATGAAAAGATGAGGATCCTTGCTGGAACATTTGGGTGCCAAATTGGTTCTCTTCCATTCACCTACTTGGGTCTTCCCCTTGGTACCACTAAGCCAAAAATGGAGGATTTTGCTCCACTTTTAGATAGAGTGGAAAGGAAACTAACTGCATGCTCCACCCTGTTGTCCTATGCTGGCCGATTGGAATATGTGAACAATGTTATCTCTCCCACGGTTACCTATGCTATGTGTACTTTCAAACTTCACAAAGGAGTCATTCAGGACAATGTCTTTGGAGAGGTAACTCCGAAAGAAAAAGGAGTGGTAATTTGGTGGCTTGGCCCCTGGTTCAAAGGCCCAAGGAGAAAGGTGGTCTGGGAGTGAAAAATCTACTCATTCAGAATGATGCTCTTCTGCTCAAACAGCTACATAAATTCTATGCAAAAGCAGACATCCCATGGGTTCAGCAGGTGTGGTTCAAACATTATGTTGGCAGAGTCCCACATGCTAATAAAGAGGTTGGGTCTTTACGGTGGAAAGACATCTTCGACTTAAGTCCCTTTATGGTTCAATCACTTCCCGTCACCGGGCAATGGTAGCACCGTTATGTTTTGGCAAGATAATTGGACTGGAACTCCACTTCAGAATGCCTTTCCAAATATTGTTCAGTTTGTCAGGCACCCTCAGATATCGGTTAAGGATGTCAGTGATGCTACTTGCTTAGAAGACCTTTTTATTATCCCATTGACCCATGATGCGGTTCATGAACTAAACGAGATCAAAGAGGCATTTACGGGATTATTCGTTATCGATGCCAATGATCAAAGGATCTTCTCGTTGGGGAAATGGGAATTATCTTTGCGTTGCAAAAGTATATAAGCCGGCTTTCCTTCATGTCCCGGCCAATGAAACTCTTAAGATGGTTTGGAAATCAAGGGTTACTCCTAGAATCAAGTTTTTTGCTTGGCTAATTCTTCTTGATAGGCTCAATACAAAAGGAATGCTAGCAAGAAGGCGATTCAATGTACAACCTGACAACCTCTGCATCCTCTGTAACAGAAGGGAAGTAGAATCCATAGAGCATTTGTTCTTTGATTGTCCATTTGCTAGAAGATGCTGGAGCAAGATTGGAATAGTTTGGGTTCAGGATGATAACATTGCTAGGAGGATCAAGCTTACGAGAGAGCGAGCAGGCATGGACTATTTCATGGAGATTATTCTTGTCGCTGCGTGGGAACTATGGAAGGTCAGAAATAGACAAGTCTTTGATGGGGTTCAAGCTACCTTCTCAAGATGGTTTAGCAATTTCAAGTCTGAAGCATTGCTGCAAGCTCACCGGCTACATGACGATGACAGGCTTCTCCTTAGTCTTTGGCTCGATCTTTTGTAGTAGTTGGCTTTGCCCTTTGTAATCGTGTTAGTGCTCTAGTTCTGGTCCTGCTCTTCTTCTTCCTCTTTACTTTCTCCTGCTCCTCCTCCCTCTCCCCCCCCTGTAAGTTTCTCCTATTCTGTTTCCCCTGTACTTTGTCCTTGTTTTATTTATAAAAGCTTTTGAGATACCGTGGGGAACTCCCCCACGGTTTTTGTTTCAAAAAAAAGAATGTTTGAGTCGTAGTGGAGCTTAGAGTAATTTTTAGTACTGTAGATTGTGGGTGAACATGTTGTGCTAATCAAAACAGATGGCCCCGCACGGCCGTATGAAAGGCATGTGACGAATAAGTTTTTGCATGTCATGGTTTGTAATTGATTCGCACTATACTTAAACATTTCTTAGTTGTGGAAAGGCAGGTGTGACATGACTCAAATTGCTATTAGCTATCATGGTTTGCAGTAGTATTGGCACCTAAACATTTCTATAGTCAAGTTTTGGACATATGGTTTGAAATGTTGACGTCTTTGAGGTCAAACATTACATAGGTTTCAAGTTCAAGTGTTGCAACTTTTACGGGCAGACCAAGTGTTAATGTTGTCAACATAAATGATCGGGGCTTGTCTTGCATCTCTTCCTACAGATATTTGTGTTTCTACTTTCTTGTCATATGATTCATTTACATTGAGAAAACAAAAAAAAAGCATAATGCTTGGAAACATATTCTTTGCATTGAACTTTGCACCCTACTTTTTTTTTTTTTGCGGAGACCTTCTACGAAGTGAAAAGTGTCACTCCAAAGAAAAAGAAGCATTGTAATTGTAGAAACTCAGAATGTTTGAAGTTGTGAGTGTTATTTTTTGTTTGTTAGGTACTGAGTGCTTTCAAGAACTCCAATACTGTGATGGGTGCAATTGTTCAAATTGTGGAAACATTCCTGGGAACGAGAATACCAGAAACGAAGCAATTGAGGCAATTCGTCAACGTAATCCGTCTGCTTTTCTGCACGGGAGTTCTGTTTGCATTCACTCTCGTCATAACCCCCTTTCTCTTTTCCTTCTCTTCCTGACATGTTCGCTTCTTTTCTAATATCGTCGTGTCTATGAATATATAGGTATATATATATATACTTATCTGATGGTCATGCAGCCACACACCTCTAGCTCTAGGTCTACAACTTGCTCCAACCACATAGCTCTAGGCCCACAGCTTCCTCCTTAACATAGTGCACCAAATGGGCATGCAGCCGCACAGCTAGGTCCACGACTTCTTCTCACGTCCGCACAGCACAACAGACTTCTTTGAACCCATGCATCCATTCACCAATGGTCATGCAGCTCTCGGCCGCTCAAATCTAATGGTGAGAGAGGGTCAACCGAGTTACAATTGGTCGACACATCTGGATTGCACACCAGCCTGTGCATGGTGCACCTAATGGAGAGACATGGCCAAGGGTCAAGCAAGTTAGAATTGGTCGACACATGTGAGAAATGGTCTTCTATAATTTTTAAACTTATTTCTAGTCACCGTCTGCAAAGGCAAGTACGCATTTTCTTCTTATGATTCCCATGCATACCTAGTTTAGGATATTTTATGAGTGCTTGTTATTAGTATGAACAACAGGATGATGAGATCATCATTGATATACAATCATGAAGTGTTTTGTTTTGTCTAGTGCAAACCGCATATTTTGAGGTAGATGTAGCAGTGATGCTTTGCTGATCTAGCGTTCCATGTAGATGGATTTTAGTTCTAGCAATTGCCCAAATTAAGAAGTGACTACTCTGTGTATGATACAAATATAGGTAGATATCGTTGTGTATCATGTGATAACCATTTCCAAATAAATGCATCTATTGTTCTGGTGTAGTCTACTTAGGAAGAATTTAAAGTCTTCATCTTGTTGTATACTAACCACTCATATTTTTGTGCATAGGTTCAAGTGTGCACCCATGGCAGGTTTCAACCACGGCTTTCGCCGAAGGAGTGGATTTGATCAAGGGGATCACTCTCTGTACCAAAATGGTAGTCAAGGTGGTTACTTGGGTCACCATCGAGGTCGCTCGTATGCTCATGATAACTATGGAGAAAGTTATGGCCCTAAACAACGGGCTTCTCATAATGTCTATGTCTGCCTTGTTCGCTTGGCTGAAAATTCATGGCTGAAAGTATTGTTCGCTGATTTGTTGTTAGAAAAACGTTGTTGGATAACTGACAGATTCAACTGATAAGCTCAAGCGAACAGGGCGATAATTCGGCCAACACACGGCCTAGTTCCATGAGGCTATGGTGGCCCCTTAGCGGGCAATAATCCTGGATCCGCCCTTGCATAGCACTAAGCATAGGTACACGAGCATATACTATAAACCCCAAGTCCGTAGGGTTTGCATAAATTAAGGCACATGCAACAGAGGTAAATATAAATTATAAAATGAGTAGGTAAAAGATGATCAAATGGAGCGTGCACTTGCCTTTTTCACAAAGTCCAGTTGCTCGGAATCTTGAGTTTCTATCTTCTGTCAGCTTTTATTGCACTTGTCGGTCCTCAACTCCTAGTCTTTAGTGCAAATGAATCGCTCTTCTACTCGCACCAAGACAAATGGACATGCAAACAAATAAGACTAAGAACAATATTGCAAACAAAAGAGAAGCTTAAGAGAGGTGTTGCTAACAGAACACGACCATCAATGTCGTTGATCTAAGCAATTTCATTATTGAAAAGGCGTCAATGTTGCTATCAATTAGGTTAACACTGATTTATGAAAACCCAATGTTATTCATTTTTAATTGAAAAGACACTAAATAGTTATTAATCAAATCAAATAATATGGTTTAATTTAGGAGTCAAATATCATGATAAAGATCATTGCTTACACGTATCTTATGTCGTTGCGAAGCTAACGCAAAAGAATGGGTTGAAACGAAGCTCGAACACAAAGCATATGGCTAAACAAGCTAGCAGGGGGCAAAATTGTGGTTTATTGGAACTATTTTTGTATTTTACAACAATTAAAATCAAATTTTAAGGGGGTTTGGACCTCATGTGTAAAAAGTAAAGAGCTCGGGTTTAACCTACTAAAACGCAAGTCTGTTTTGAACTGATGTTGACTGCGTGTTGATTTCGGAAAAAGGAGGGGTCTTTTGTGCAAAAATGGCACAACTAACCTAACTGACCACGCTGACTCTGTCCTCACTTATGTAGCGCCTATGTGGCCTCCACGTGGCAGCCACGTGGAGGCTAATGCGGCCAGTTGACCTAGGTTTGACCGATATCTAGATCTAAACTGGGCCATTGATTGTCGATCGAATGTGTGTCGGAGCTTTGGTGGGGTCTCGTCGTCGGGATGGCGCTGCCACTGGCACTAATGGTAGCTCACCCGCGTGCGGCGGCGCAGCAGATAATAAGAAAGAATACAAAATTTCAATGTTGCATGGTCTAATATTGGTATTTTAGTGTATCTTTTGGAGTATAAAACTGACATTCTTGGGTTGAAAAGGTAATTAACAAATACTAGTACGAATTACCAGTGAACACTTGTATACAAAGCAAATCGTTGAAGCTACTGAATTGAGACAAGCGAAGTGGTATGAAATTTTGAGTCCTATATGTTCAGTATATAAGCGGCAGTATTCGCGGTGTCTCAGTTAGTTGATTCAGACAACATAAAACATGAAAATTTTAGAATTAAACAAACCCCCTTAACCCCCACCCCCTTTGCAATCAGATACAATTCCAGAAGCTGAATGAAATCTTGTTGGATAATGGCAAACATAAATCATTCAATTCAAGGTGCTCGCCAATAGTATTGTACTAGTACGAAATCATTCATCAGCAAAGCGAAGAAGATAGACAAGCAAGTCAGCACTAACAGTACCTGTTTTGCTGCAGACGTTTTGTTCCAGAGGCTGAGGCAGTAGACGCCCTACTCGTCAGCGAAGTAGACAATGCCATCGAGACGGTGGTTGTCTCATTGAGCGGGTCATTCATCTGAGCGGGTCATCTGGTGCAGCAGGAATCAGAGCGGGTCATCGTCATCAGAGAAGACGTTGAGCCTGTCGGAGCACCGGACGTAGCGGTGCAAGATGGTGGTGCCCCTGAGCGCGGCGGCGGCCACGGGCGTGGGGTTGCCGGCCTCGACGGTGAGCCAGAGCAGGGGCGGATCGTCGGATCGACGAGGGGCAGCGTGTTGCCCATCCGGCTGAGGTAGTAGGCCCCTGCGCGGCGCGCGCGCACGTGTGGGCGTGATGACGACGAGCAGCTTGTTGCTGTTGGCGTCGTCGTCGTGGAGGCGGACGGCGGGTGCCTCACCTCGGGGCACGCAGTGGTCGCGGAAATCGATAGCGGCGTTCCGAAGCTTGGGGCGGTGGCGGCGCGCGGTCTAGGGCACAGGGTGGCGGCGGCGGCTCAGCTAGGGTTCAAAGAGGTGCTCTAGGCACTGGGCGAGGGCCCTTTATAGGCCGGCGAACCTAGGGCCGCGCGATGGGGTCGCATCGACGGCCTCCCGCGCGATGCGGAGGTAGAAGACGATGGCAGCGGTCGCTGACGCGTGGGACCGGAGCGTCAGCGGCTGCGGTTGCTGGGCCTGGAGGCCTGTTGTGCACTTGTGCTCGCTGCGCATAAGAGGAAGGGGCGCCAGCTGCTGATGGGCTGAAAAGAGAGGGAGAGAAATGCTGGGCCGAAACGAGAAAGAGAGGGTGTTTTCTTCTTAAAAAAAACAAGAGAGGGAGAGGAAAAGTTTTTATTTTTATAAGTCAGGTTTCAAATCAATTTTCTAACATATTTTGAAAAATAAATTTGTGATTATTTTGGAAAAGGTTTTTAGGTTATTTTCAAATTCAAACCCACTTTAATTTTAAGCACATTTTTGGAATTGTTTTCAAACTCTAATTTTGAACTTATTTTGAAATGGCGCTTTTGAAGATTTTATTTATTAAAAAAATGAAGAGGTTCTAATCGTTTGCTCGAATTTTAGACATTCATTTCTCACAGCAAAAAGCAAGGCACAAAACGTTATAAAAGTTTTATCAACCCAAGGTTAGCTCAACCTTTTTATAAAAAACATTAAATCATTTATTTATTTAGTGTCTTTTAATCACGGCCCAAATAGAACACTTTGGGTGTGAGCTCATGTCCTCAGTGCCAAGAGCATCCGCTGTGCCTGCTCGTCGCTCCCTATCTCCGGCCGCCATGCCTCTCTCCGGCGACCACGCGCCTCTGCCGACACACTACTCCTCCTATGGCGATATGCCATGTCGTGCATTCATGGTGCTCGCTGTCGCCACTAATCACGCTTAGCGCTCCCTATGGGGGCCTTGTTCATATTCCATTGCTCCCTGCTCACATTCCTCATTCCCCCAATGCCTGCCCGTGAGTCCGAGGTCTAGACACACCATCCGCCCAAAACGCCCCAACGTGAACCCTACTCCGGATAGCTGGTGCCGACATCGATCGCCACGGCAAGCAACAACAACTAGCAACTAATAATTGATTTTGGTGATTGTATGATAGATAATATAGTCATTTGGACTAATGACGTCTGCTGGTTTACAAGCTTAATAAGGTATTTAGTTCAATAGACGTAAGGAACTAAGAATCAATGAATTTATACAAATGACAATATCGGGATCAAGTGATATATAAACATATGAAAAAGATTAGGGAGCTGAGTTAAAGGGCAATGGATCAGGTGCAAACCACCTCTTTGTGAAAACCTGTGCAAACCATGACAAAAAAAAGTCGTTTAAATTCACCAAAAAAATCACACATGTAGATAATATGATAATACACAACTTTGTAAAATATCCCGTCCAAACTCGACTTCATTTGTGAGATAAATTTGTTATTTTTATATCGACAAACGAAGTCGAGTTTGAACAAGATATTTTACAAAGTCGTATATCATCATATCATCTACATATGTGATTTTGTTTGTGAATTTAGATCATTTTTTTGCCATAGTTTGCACGGGTTTTCACAAAGGGTGTGGTTTGCTCCTGATATGTTCCTGAGTTACTTTAAGACATCAAATGGATGAAGCTAAAATGAAACATATTTTACCTTTATAGAAAAAACATTAGGTCATTTATTTATTTAGTGTCATTTAATCACAGCCCAAAATAGATTTTTTTGGGGTGTGAGGTCATGTCCTCAGTGCCAAGAGCAACTGCATTGTGCACACTGTACCCGCTCGTCGCTCCCCGTCGAGGGCCGCCATGCCTCTCTCCGGCGGCCACGCGCCTGTGCTGGTACACTACTCCTGCTATGGCACTATGGCATGTCGTGTATTCATGTGGCTCGCCGCCACCACAAATCACGCTTAGTGCTCGCTACTAGGGCCTTGTTCATATTCCATTGCTCCCTGCTCGCATTCCCCGTCGCTCCCTGCTCACATTCCTCATTGCTCCCTGTCCGCATTTCGTTGCTCCTGCTTGCAACCGCGAGTACCCCGATGCTTGTCCGTGAGTCCGGAGTCCAGACACAGCATCCGCCCTCTACGCCCCAACGTGAGCCCTACTCCAGAGCTGGTGCCGACGATGGTGACACCGATCGCCACAGCAAGCAACAACAACTTGAAACTAATAATTGATTTTGGTGATTGTATGATAAATAATATGGTCATTTGGACTAATGACGTCCTCTGGTTTACAAGCTTAATAATTTAGTTCAATGGACGTAAGGAACTAGGGATGAATTTAAACAAATGAAAATATGGGGATCAAGTGATATATAAACATATGAAAGAAGATTAGGGAGCTGAGTTAAAGGGCAACGGATCAGGTGCAAACCACCTCTTTATGAAAACCCGTGCAAACCATGGCAAAAAAGTCATTTAAATTCATCAAAAAAATAATACATGTAGATGATATGATGATACACAACCTTGTAAAATATCTTGTGCAAACTCGACTTCTTTTGTGAGATATAAAAATAACAATTTTTTAACAAATCATTTGGACAACTTTCTAGTTTGAGGTTTGCTATTTTTACATCTCACAAACGAAGTCGAGTTTGGACAAGATAATTTACAAAATGGTGTATCATAAGCAAAAAAAAAATATAATCTACACGTGTGATTTTTTTGGGTGAATTTAGACGAAGGTTTGCACGGGTTTTCACGAAGGGTGTGGTTTGCTCCTGATATGTTCCTGAGTTAAAGACCATTAGACTTGCATGAATCTTAAGAAATTGAAGGTATTGAGAAGTCGGGACAAGAGATGGATCAATTGGTCTTGTCTCATCATTTTGAATCTGCTAACATTAGTTGTACATCATCTCAAAGTAGTAGAGCCCTTTGTTAACTTTTCAAGAAGTTGAAGATCATTAAAATCTAAGTTCGGAGCAACAAGTCAAGTGAAACCTTAATCTTTTCTTACTAACTTATTTAATTTTGGTGTAATCATAAGACCATTACTGTTGATCATGATTCAATGTACGGATGTGAATGTTGGAGAAGATGTGATCTTACACGCTTTTACTTATATTCATCCGGCTAAGGTTGGGGAGCAACCAGCCATGCCACGCCGCCCCATGAACAGTACAGTACGTATGAACAGTAGCCGTACTTATAAACAGTAACCGTACTTATAAACAGTAACCGTATGTATGAACAGTAATCGTATGTATGAACAATTTTTTTTTTTTTTTTTTTTGCT
The DNA here is from genome assembly GCA_018135685.1 of Themeda triandra. NCBI lineage: Eukaryota > Viridiplantae > Streptophyta > Magnoliopsida > Poales > Poaceae > Themeda > Themeda triandra. The sequence goes on along the minus strand of JAENPR010000579.1, from coordinate 123,252 downwards.
TTTCCCACCTTTCTTTTTTTTACCTTTTTTTTGCTTCTTCCCTTCTCTCTTTCTTCCCCACGGGCCCGGATGCGTGAGACCCCGTCCTACAGTAATTTTTTTGTTTTCCCATCTTTTTTGTTTTCTTTCCCTTCTTTTTATCCTTCTTTGTTCTTCCCTTCCCTCTTTTTTTCCTGCGGGCCTAGGTGCGTGGGCCCACGGTAACGCGCGGGGTCCTTCTTAAGAACAGTGCTCCGGATAAACAGTCAGGCCTTCACATTTTTCGCACTGCAAGTTATAGCGCGTACTATACAAACCCGGTAACATGAAGAGTACAGACCCGTTAAATAATTTAATATTTTTTCCAAAATAATTAATAGAGTTAGTTTCCTTAATTCAATTGCTATAGAAGCTTTAGGTAATTTACCCATACCACGCATAAAATAAAATAATTTAGTAATTTAACCGGCTTTACGCTCCTAGAATACGCCATTTTCATATTTTCTTACACATTTATTATTTATCCAAATTTGCTCAAATTTTGTACAAACCATAACGAATCAAATAAAAATAAAGAAAATACCAAAACAACTTTGTTGACATCTATGCAACTATCACATATTTTATTTTAATTTTATTACTACGAGATGTGGGTCTATATTTCTCTAAATTTTTTTGCAAGTAATTAATAAAGCTGATTTCCATAATCCAGTTGTTATGGAAGTTTTATGATACCTTACCCATATCACACATAAAATTAAATGATTTAGTAATTTTACCGGCTTTACAATCCTAAAATATATATACATATACACATTCGTCTACATATAAAAATTATACTAATATAAAATAAGAGTCCATCAAATATAGTATCTGTAAAACCATATGCGTTTGCTGCCTGCCGACGCGCGCAATGGCGCGCGCAACTTACTAGTTTGTAGAACGCTGCCTAACGGCCTACGCGAATGGAGCGAGCGTCGTGGCCAAGATTTTCTAAAAAAAAATAAATACAAAAAAGAAAACAAAGTGCCCAAGTCGACGACGTCCCCAAAGGCCCAAACCCTCACGTCGCCGCCGGCGGTCCTCCTCCTCGCTGTTGCCTAATGGATCCAGTACCTCCGTCTTCCTCTTCCACCCGCCGCCGTAAACAACCCTCTACACTGCCGTCTTCCTCCCCCGGCCTACTCATCGATCATGTACCGCCGGCTCCGGCGTCCACCACCGCCCGCCTGCCCAACTACCACCGGATTGCTCCGATTCCTCGTATACGTCGATCCCCACCATTCTCGAAGCGCCTCTGAGATCGCGATGGGATTACTTCGTCGGCACTCACGTCTTCGTCGTTGGCCGCCATTGATGAGATTCAGCCGCTGACATCTTCCGGTGACGAGAGCCCACCGCCTCCCATCACCACCTCGTCTTCGCCCGAGACTCAACCGCCTCTCACAACCTCGTCCTCTTCTGCTGATCCTCGCCTAGCTCCGCTGACCACCCGTAAGTTTGCATTAATTTTAATTACTAATCTCTAATCTCACATAGAGATATGCTAACTAATTCATGATCCAAATGTACGTTTTGAACACAGAGGAGCTTGGGTTGGTTAATCTCATCATGTGGTACCGGTCAATCGTCATGTTTGTCGCTGCAGCTGCTTTCATCTACAATGAACACGACAATCCAGCTGTTATGGTGTCAGAGATTGCAGGGGTCCTGTGCATATACATGCTCTTCTGGTCCTCGCACATTACACAGTTTTGGCTAGATTGTCCACGCGATGAGGATCCTTCTCCCATCCTGTTGCTATGCTGTTTCACCGTTTTCTTGTTTGCGTTTCTTATTGGCATCCAGCATAGTGTTCTTGTGGGCATGTGTATTACACTTGTCACAACAATGTGTATGGCTGGGTACTTAATTAGCTGTATACATGACTATAACTGCACAAGGTATTACACTTCTTGCAACAACAGTTTTGGCTGAACCACCTCTATTTTCTCATTGCCAATTAATGTTGTGTTTGTTAATTGTAGGCATCGTCAAAATCTTGAGCAGCCTCCAGATTTGGATCTTCATCAGGATGAACATAGTCAGGATTCCTAGCGTGATTTCATATGCACATGTGAATGAGGTAAAAACATGCTTTTCTGGAAATTGATTCAAACATTGTCTATATATTAGTGGCTTATCTTTTCAATATTGATGAGTGATGACACATGTTGTGTGAAATATAGTGCATTTAGAATCCAAAGAACAAAAAAAAAGTTCAGAGAAATCCAAGCCATAGCCCTGTCAAGTGGTCAAAGAGCCATGGCAGAATGCACTATAAGTGGAATTGTGATTGTGGTTTATTGGGCCAGGGGCAGCAGCAGGATGGGGAGGTAGCGAATTAAGGGTGGCACTATTCCTGATGCGGTCTGACGGCTGCACCGTTCCTGATAAGATAGTAGAAATTTCCTACAATCAGGAACACAACGCTTTTATTCTTGCTGGGAGTGCTTAGGCTGCTAATATTTACATAATTCTTCAACTTTTTTGAGTAGATGTCTTATCTCAATATTTTGAAGCAATAATACCTTCCTGAGAGTGTCAAAATGCTCCTTGTTCAAGTTACTGTGAGTTTCCATGCAGATAAGGGGTAAATCTTTGCTTTGACTTCTATGCCTGAGATAGTCTTGATAGAAGATAACTTGAAAACATGAGGAAATGATAGTGGTACCTTATTTTTGTGACTTTGGTGCTTGTGATGATGTAGCTGATGATCTGATAGGTGACTTGTATGGGACTAAAAACATTTGGGCAAGTGGTGGCAAGTGTTTTGTGTCTCAAAACAGTCTAGTCGTATTTTCAGTTTTGATAATTGAAGGAGTACTGAGCCAGATGCTATTTTTATATCTTTTATACAGGTGTCCTCGCTTCTTGGTAGCACTTCTGAATGAAGAAGCAAGAGAATGTATTGTGTCTTGAGCTAATGTTGTGCTGCCCTGAGTCGAAGTTTTCAAGCCGTCAAGAGGAGAAAGTAAGAAGGCAAATCAGTGTGTTTGCTTTTCGTAAAAGTTCTCTTTTGAGAGTAATATATAGTAGATGTTAGTTATGATAGTAATCCGTACTTGCAGCTACTGCCAGACATTGTGTAAAACGCCTCAGTTTACTTAGACTGGGAGGCATTTTATATATATAGGTCTCTGATTCGGTGGGTTCTCGGAGAATTATTGGTGAAGTTATTTTACTTCTCCACAATGGAAAAATCGGTTATTTCCTCCATTATGTAAATGTTACTCTGAATTCTTGACGTTCAAATGGCTACAGCTCATGTTAACACATAATTGATTTTTATCCCTTGTTTTTTGACAATCATAAATAAAGTCATGGGCAACCAAAAGGGTCTTAAAGCTAAAATAACATGGGTTACCTGAAAGAGGAACATAGCGTAAATATACGCTAAAACAGACGTGTTAATTCATCCCTGAGGTTATGTTTCGCGGCACATGTTTCTCAATCCACTTTGATACACATGGATTGAGATGAATAGGAGTGCAACCAAATAAGCCAGTTTCTTCTTAATAAATTGTTGTTTGTTAAAATAACTTCTTTTAATGAGGAAAAAAACTTTATTTTCAGTGCTATCTTTAAACATCAAATATTTGTGATACTTTGTACCTACGTTGATGAGCTTTTTGGTGGATGTCATGAACGGAATGTACAGCTCGGGCTTATTTTTCTTCTTCTCACACTAGCTTCTTCCGCGATGCTCACTCTTCGAATTCCAGCGATTCTGACAAACTTTGCTGGGTTTCGTAGGGGGGGAATAATCATACACTGGTTCAGGTTAGTGTCACACTCGTTGGGTCAAGAATTACTTTTTTTTTTTTTTTTTTTTGAGATTAGGGTCAAGAATTACTTGGTGGGTGTATGTCATGGTCTTGGACAGTCTTGGGTCAATTTCTGCTAATGGTCCACATTGGTCCATTGTATTTCACATGATTTTTTTTTTTTTTTTTGTTTCATCCCTTGTTGAGGTTGGGCCTTTCCATTTTGTGAGGTGACCCCCTGACCCTTTACATATTTGGGAGTTTCTTTGTAGTCTTTATAATCAGGTTTATTCTAAACTCTGTTTTTTTCTTCTCCAAAATAGTATTTGAAACTCTGTTGTGTCGCTTGCAAGTTGCAACTCAAGACCCTCAGTAATCCTGTGAAGAAACTGACTTGTTTGATTTGAAGAATGACCAAAAAAAACTTGCAAACTCCCTCTCGATTCATGTCGTCATGACAATACTCTACAAGCTCAATCGTAACATACGCATGACTGAAATATCCCTTCCAGCAGCTGCGAGGTTCGAGGTTAGTTCTGTTCTGTCCGTCTGGAGCTGCACCCAATGTCACCCTGCTTGATTCCTGCTTCCGGTCTGCCGACCACAGCGTCGTCAGTGCTGCAGCACGGAATGTCACTACCAGGTTACAGGGATGGATCAGACGTAGGAGTAGTATCTCTGAAGCAATTGCAAAGCGAGCAAATAAACTGAACAAATCGATCTCGTATGGTTGGCCGTCGTCGCCAGCGGCCGGAAAGGGAAGAAGATTCGAGCCTGCGCAGCGGCACGCGGCACGTACGATCCGGTAGAGAAGGCAACGTTTCAGTGATTCTTTTTTCAGGTGCTCGCAAACCTTTGCACTCACTTTCAGTCCTCCGATCTGTGCTCCAGCAACTGCTGTGTCGAGCTAGGAACGAGCAAGAATCTGAACAGACGACATGATCTCCGGAACGGAAGTTGATTGTTTATATGTAATGTTGATCTGCAGATTCCATGGCGCCATATGTTGATGCCTCGTGCTGTGACGACAGACGATCGACCTGCCCAGTCTTTGGCTGTGTGTTCGGACGGCATGTGTTTCCTGTCCTTGGATATGGATTGTGTCACCCGTTGCCCCTCTCCCGGCATAATCATTTGGAGAGACAGAGTTGCCCAAAAATAATGTCCCTTCTCCCTTGGATGGATTTTTTTAAGGAAAACAGGATGTGGAAAGCCCGGCCCCTACTGTGTTTTTATAATCCCTTGGATGGATTATAGATATCTGTGCGAATGCGTTTCCCATCAGCTTCCTAGGGAAAATTATTAGCTCACATGTGGCAATCATATTTTGGTCTATTCGATAATGAACACTCTCTGCTTCGTCCAAGCATGCATCATTAGTTTAGCAGTCCATCATATTGCTAGATGTAAACCTTCCCTTTTTTCAGAAAGGGAGGGGAACCTAATAAACTCAACTATAACTTCCTCAAGCTCCAACGTACTCCAAATGACCGGTTATTGAGGTATATATATATATAAGTCCCAACACAGCCAGCCCGTTAAGAATACGGGTTGCCACGGCAAGGCGTACCGAAATTCTACGACGATGGCACTGCTTGTTCAAGAAAGTTTGAATGATTTATATAGTTTAGGATGGAGGAAGGACGTAGCAAGTGTTGTCACCAATACTGCACCGCGCTTGTTCGTTGCTTTTGGACCGCGTCGACCACAGTGCGTAGCAACATCCAGAGAGCCTACGTGCGTACACAAATGTCGCCATCAAACGAGTACGGAATGTCGTATCCGGTTCTACAGGCTCACAGGTCGCAGCTAGTACGAGTATCTCTGAAACAACAAAGCAAGCAAATAAACTGAACAAATAGGATGGTTGGCCGTCGCCACCGCTGAGACACGAACGGAACAAGATTCGTGCCTGCGCGCGCGTCAAGATCCTGAAGGAAGGCGACGTTTTGGTGAGCCTTTTTCAGGTGCTCACTCACAAACTTTTGCATTCACTTTCAGTTCTCCAGTCTGTACTCCAACAACTACTAGCTATATCGTCAGATCGACTAGGTAGGATTCGGAACCGAGTGAATCTGAACAAACGATCTCCGGAAGGTGATCGCTGCTCTTGTTTAATCAGGTAGGCATCCCATACCTTAGGCGCCATGTGTTGGTGTCTCGTGCTGTGACACCCTGCCCGGCCAGTCCTTTGGCCATGTTTTATTTGGCAGCCGGGATCAGGGAAGTTCTCCTGTCCATGGATTTTTGTGTCTCCCAGCGTAGTCATGGGGAGACAGATTTGCTGAATGTCGTCCCTTCTCCCTGCATGGATCATACATACATGTACGGATGCCTTTTGCATGTGCTCCGTTCGTTCCTAGATGAAATTATTAGCTCACTCACATGTAGCAAACCATATTTTGGTCTCTTGCATAATGACTATAGTCATGACAAAGTCGACTGCAGAGGAAGGAACCTTATCCTAGAAACAACTACTATCCGAAAATTGAAAAATCCATTAGCTAAGCTCTACTCACTACGTGAAAAACTCACTGTAGGAGCGCTTGCCCATTTGTAGTAGGGGCGGCTCGTGATGGAGCCGCCCCTACAGTGGTCAAGGGGAGCTGGCCGGCCGCATCACCCGCCGCCCCTCGCTTAACGCATTTGTAGGGGCGGCCATGATCCAGCCCCCTTACTAAGCCTTGTAGGGGCGGCCGGTGATCCACCTCTTCCGGGTAGCAATAAGTGATTTGCCCACCCTTCTTCCTCCCCGAGCCACTCACTCCAACTCGAAAAAAAAAAGCTTGGGAGGCCTTGGGCACCTCCTAATTTTGCTCTAGGAAGGAGGGGAGGTTTTCAACTCAATTCCTTTGGTGGAAAGCTTGTTTAAGGTAAGGGAATGCCATTCCCACCCTCTAATCCAAATTTCATTGGTTGATTAGTGAGCAATTTGCATTCTTGTTTTCTCTCTCTTTAATGGTGCTTGAGCCATGTATTGCCCAAATTGGAGCTTATCTTTGATGGTACTAGTGTTGATTAGGAGGAGACATGACCTTGCACCCTCTATTTGATGATATAGCTTGATTTTAGTGGTGATTAATTGTAGTTTTGATGTAGTGCATGTTCTAGATCTAAGGTGGTCTTTTTTTTATATCATGACATTATTGGAATGCGTGGTTGGCATATGAGTACTTGTTGGTAAACTAATAGTTGTTGCTAATTGTTAGCTAATAATGGTAGATAATAATTGTTGCAAAAAATAATTGTTGCTAATTAAAATTGTTGCTAATAATAATTATTGTTACTAATAATTGTGCCTAATTATTGTTCCTGCAAATATTTCCCAACACAGTTGATGCTAATAATTGTTGCTAATAATAGTAGGTAATAATTGTGTTACTAATAATTATTTGACACTATTTGGAATTATTTGGCATTATTTGGAATTATTTGGCACTATTACTAATAAGTGTGTTACTAATAATTATTTGGCACTATTTAGAATTATTTGGCATTATTTGGAATTATTTGGCACTATTACTAATAAGTGTGTTACTAATAATTATTTGGCACTATTTGGAATTATTGGAATGTTACTAATAAGTGTGTTACTAATATTATTTAATCTACATTCATAATTCTTTTTAAGGATGGAGGACAGGGCTACTTGGATGTATTGTTGGCCAAGGATTTCGAATGGCTTTTCGATGAGGTGGACAAGTTTGTTGAAGCCGCGGTGAATCATGCAAGGCAATCGGGGCTAATCGTTCAATTCTTTGTCCCCGCAAAGATTGCAACAACGAAATGGCAACTTATGATGGGGACGTGATCGATCACATCTGGTTAGGCGAGGATTTGTTTCGGACTACACGGTATGGGTTAACCATGGTGAAGTAATGGTGGATGACGGCAACGAATGGCACGATGCCGTTGACGACCCGGTGCCCGCCGACGATCAATGTGGGTTTAACGTGTGGATGCAAGATGATTTGGCCAATGAACAGGCACGTGGTGATGATGGCGGTGGTGTCGACAATGATGATGTTGATACTTGCGGTGTCGACAATGATGATGGCGGAGCGGAGTGATGAGGGTGATGCAGAAAACTTTGACCACTTAGAGCAAATGCTTCGGGACTTTGGACCCGAAATACTACAGCGAAGAAGGGTCTAGAAAACCTTGAGCGGGTGAAAGCGTCGTCGAGGGCGACGTGTATGGTGTTGATAAGGGCTGCCCAAAACAAAGTGGACACTTTGCTCCGTTTTGTGCTCGAGCTACTACTCCCGAAGGCTAAGTACGGCCGGTCGGACTGCGGCTTCGACGATCTTTGCATCTTCGTCATCCGTGCCGCCACCGCCAAACCTAGTTCCCTCCAACACATACCATGCGAAAAGGTCATAAATCCATTGACAATGGGTGTTGAAAAGATCGATGCATGCCCCAACCATTGTATCCTTTTTCGCGGTAAAACGTTCGGAGGCCCGGATAAATGTCCTCGTTGTGGGGCAAGTCGGTACAAGGACAATGACGTTTACGTGGCGGAGAAGCCGTCACCGGGAACAAGAGGAGTAAGAAGGGTTCCAAAAAGGCGGTACCACAATCTCAACCTCCAGAGGACACCCCATTAGGCAATGACGCAAGAAAGAGGAAAATTCCTGCCTTGGTAATGTGGTACCTGCCGGTGACTGACCGGTTGAGGCGTATCTTCCTAAACCCTAAGGAAGCCGCGCTCATGACATGGTGGTACGATGAGCGCCCGGTCGATGACGATGTGATTGCACACCCGGCCGATGGCAGTCAGTGGCAAGACTTCGATAGAAACAACCCGGATTTCAGTGATGACCCAAGGAATGTACGGTTCGCCTTGAGCACGGATGGAATGAATCCCTTCAACGAGAGGACTAGCAAACACAGTACCGCAATGCGATTGGGGCACTCGTGAAAGACCATTGTAACCCAGCAGTCCCTAATTGGAAAGACATCACAGAAGAGGAAAAGGACTCCCTATGGAAGCGTCTGGTGAAAAATTTCGATTTTAGGATTCCGGAAGAGAAGCTAGTAATAGTAAGGCGACGTGCTATGAAGACGATGGGAGAGTCCTTCCGACGGTGGAAGACTAAGCTGAACACAGAGTACATCCAAAAGGGGTTAACTCCGTACCACAAGTATGGAAAAATAACTCCTGCTGTCATCGGGCGTTGCTCGTGGTGACAAGACTACGCCGGAAGCTTTGGCCCTAAGTGAAAAGAACCGCTTGAATGCGAAGAAGAACATACACCACCCTCGTCTAGGTCCCGGTGGCTATGGCTTGGCAAGGAAGATGTGTTTCGTAAGATGGAAGCGAGATGCCATAGCTGCTGGGAACACACGAGTGACGAAACTAAGGCGGCGCACCAAGCATTGGGTCTTTGCAAGGAGTGAATCGGGGAGCGATCCTCGAAATTTTCCAAGCCGTAGACCGAAGAGGCGGTGTCAAGGATAATGAAATATCTTTGAAGACGCCGAGAAGGGCACATTCACTCCTACTAGAGAGAGGGACGAGCTTACCCTTGGCTTGGGAAACCCCGAGCACACGAGGCCGTGTCGGGGGTTAGGGAAACATACGACTGGAAGGATGGATTCAAGCTCAATGAGGAGAGGGAGATGTACAAGAAACATGGGAGAAACCCGGAGACTCTTCAATCCATGGTGAATGAAATGGTCGACCCGAGACTCCGAGCGGTAGGACTGTCTCTGCGAGCGGACACAAATGGAGCCGCCTCGAGACTTGGCTATAATAAGCGGCCCTCCCGATGTTCGAAGCGCCAAGGTTCCAATGCGGCCTCCGCCTCGCCGATCACATACAACGGCCAACTAGTTGCACCCTGTTGACGCCCGTCGGCGGGGGCACAGTGATGACCGAGGTGGCAACGGGTGTGGCATATCCTCCAACTCCGGGCGACATCGGCACGGCAACCCGGTCCCGAATGACTACACTAAGGTCGAGGCACTAATCGTGAAACCCGGCTATGAGAAGCATAATGTTGATTTTCCAAATAGCGAGGGGAGCGTGAGCTCGGACTACTCACGAAACAGTTCATCCTCTGGTACAAAAAGGACATTGTGTTGAATGTTACATCGCCAACTCCGAGTGATGCACATCTCGGGAGACAGTCCGCCTTGAGGATGGAGAGATCGGCTATTCACCGTCTCGTGAGGAGAACTGGATGTATGAGGCGGCCCCCCGCGGAGCATGATGAGGCGGCACGGGCGAGCATGATGAGGGGCACCGCGGAGCATGGTGAGGGGGCACCACTACGGGATGATGAGCGGGCACCAATAGAGAATGATGAGATGCCACATGTGAGTAACGCCCGCAACAACCTCCCGTAGCTCATGCCGAGGCGCCACAAGTGCCTCCCGAGCGAACAAGGTGCAGCTCATGCCGAGCCGGAGCGTGATGTGACGCCCATGTGCCTCCCGAGCCACAACCATGTCCGGCTCGCCCCGAGCAAGGCCTTGAAGAGATGGCACGCCTTCTAAACAATCGAAGCTCGAAAGAAGATCCCCATCATGATAAGAAAGGACACAAAGTCGACAACTTTTGTGGAGCTGCCGAAGACCAATTTGATGAAGTGGTATGCTCATGACCGAAAGAAGCTGAGAACACGGGCATTAACACTTTTGCCTACGAGAAAACCGTTGATCCCTCGAGAATACAAAGCTGCAAAGAGGTATCCAAATTTGGAAAGGATCACGTGGTCCAAGGATTGCCCGAGAGAATATGTAAGAGGCAAACCTTTCCTACCAAACCGGTATCTCGAAAAGATGCCACTTGGAATGAAAAGGTTCCATGATTGGTACTTTTTGCATGCTTCAAAAACAAAAATGCAATTGGTGGAAGCTATAGTACCGAGGGCACATTTGGAGGCCCAACTACTACCATTTCCTTCGACTTCGGCGAGGTCCGCGAAATGTTTTGCCTCGGTTCAATGTCGATGAATCTGATTCGCACTGGTGCTTGTAAGTCCTCTTCCTCTTGATATGAGCTCAATGTAACCTAGTTGGTTTTTGTTGTAACCAACTTACGTCGTGATCTCGTAGAATGCAAGCACACTTCATTAAAGCTACGAAGTCTTTAGAGGCCGGGTATATCGACCCACAAATTATAGCATCGATAACCTTTAACTTCCCAAAGAATTGGAAGATGGATGCGCGAGCTAGCGAAGGGGTGACGGTTGAGGAGAAAGAGAAGATCCGCCGGAAGAGAATAAAAAAGGAGGGCTTGAGGGTTGCGTCGTGGATGGCCGTATATATAAAGCATCTCGAAAACCACAAAAGAATATGGATACCATACCACTTCGTGAGTTCGGCCGTATACTTAAACATTGTTCGGTATATCTCATTTCGATGTAAACAAACTTATGTGTCTATTCTATATTTAAAACTCATGCAGTAACCCTTTGGATAGTCATAGGCCTCTGCCTCGGGAGAAACATGGCATACGTACGTGATTACTCGCAGATTTTGACCCCGATACATATATGGACTTCACGGCGATTCTCGCGACGTAAGTAAATTTGTAATCCTATTGACATTAGATGATTCACTTTGATGTTGAATTCTACATACTAAGTGAACTCACTTATAAAGACTTTACATTGTTTCTCATTCGAACGGGCATTCGGGACATATGTCATAAACTTCAATGGCATACATAATCCGAGAGATGGGGACCCACTTGACTTTCAAAACTCACATTCGGTAAGTGCAACTTAGTTTGGCACTAGACTACATGGTTTTCTATACTTGTACTTGACATTTTCATATGCGAATTGAAACACACACGTACCGGCGAAGCCAGGGAGTATGCATTGTGGATATTATGTATGTAGTTTCATCAGTAACATGAAGGGCTACAGGAGACACCCTGAATTGGTAAGTTCGAATCCTTAGTAGGTCGTAGTATGATGCATGCAATCTCTCTAGAACTAAACTTAGCTTTGCAATCTCTCTAGAACTAAACTTGGCTTTTGTGACCAATGTAGTGGGAAGAAGAGCACGGAGTGCAAAGGGACCCCTACAAGGATGATGAGCTAATAGAGATGGTAGGTGACCTATGCAACTTCATAATGGACCAAGTGGTATATGTCAACGGTCATTACCATAACCTACTCTCAGAGTTAGGTAGCATTCCGGAGTATGAGTTCCTTCGTCGGACCGATTTGCTATCTCTAGGTCGTTGAGTGCTTGTGCACTTGTAGTAATGGACTTGTGTTACTTTTGATGGACTTTCGATTTGGTTGTAATATGTTGGACTTTCGATTTGGTTGTAATATATTGGACTTTTGAACTTGTTGATGGAACATGCTAAATTTGGCTGTGATGGAGATTATATATATATATATATATATATATATATATATATATATATATATATATATATATATATATATATATATATATATATATATATATATATATATATATATATATATATATATATATATATATATATATATGCTTTGTCTTTGTAAATGTATTATTGTAATTTATTATTTTTTTTTGCTGAAAATCCATAGTAGGGGCGGCCCTGTTCCAAACGCCTTTGTGGTCGTGTATTAAGGGCGGGGAACACCACCGCCCCTACTATGGTCGTGTTGTAAGGGCGGCTGGAACACCAGCCGCCCTACTATGGTTGTGTAGTAAGGGCGGCTGGTGTTGAGCCGCCCCTACAGTGCCCCCCACTGTAAGCTCGGGGGCGTAGGAGCGGCTCGCCCAGCCGCCCCTACAGTGGCTTTTTAGCCGCCCCTACAGTGGCTTTGTCTAGTAGTGACTGCATGCAGTAGCACATCTCAAGTAATATGGGTGTTTGCATTCAAACCCATAACCTCTTGCCTCACAAGAGCTCCCTATAACCACACACTAAAAGTCAGTCATAACCAAGTGTAGAATACTATCATTTTGTATTATTTTTCACGAATATTTTGTTGAATATTTTGACTCCTAAATGATCTCAAACGATAAAAATAAAATTATTTACATATGAGGGACACAACTTTTGTTGGGGATTTGTCTCCATCTGAAGTCATTTGGAAATAAAAATAAATAAATTTGGGTCAATGGTGAAGTCATGGGCGGGATTACTTCGGTCCAAAATAGTCAGGATTTCTTCGAGACCACGCCGTTGTGCGTATTTCATCAAAATAGTCAGGATTTCTTTTGGCCTGGCCTGAAACTGAACCAAATGTAAATATGAAGAGAGGGCCTGCTGAGTTGATCTGGAAATATTGCAGACGAACCCATGCTTGTTGAATGCATCCCTTCTTCGTGACATGGCTGCGCGTGGCCTTTCCTATTGCCCATGCAAATAAATTTTGGTGGACTCAACCAGCAAAGCTGGAGCCGATAAATGTTGTCCAGAGCACTATGTTTGATTAGTCCGCTAGCAATAAGTGCCCAAAACAAAAAGAGATTCTACTACCAATAATTAACTAATCACGCTGAAATGTGTACTTTTCACAAAATTTTGTTTGAGTGAACATCGAAAAGGCACATGACAAAAGCTCTGAAGATCGTTGAGTTCAGTGAGGTGGAGGTAGGACGAGCAGCACTTGCCAGGTCAGAGAAAGAACCAGTGATACAAGGGAAATAAAAGAGAACGGCACAGACAAGTTGAACCATGGACAAAGGGGCAGAGCCTCTGCGCCGTAGAGGAGGTCACTAATCATTACAAAAACTGATGCATGATACTACTGAAGTCCAGAAATGATAAGCGTATAGATGAGAAACCAACAGAGGCCCCCGCGTTGCTCCCCACGCGGGGCAACACGGGTGGCGACAAACCCTAGTGCCGCCGCCTCTTTCTCCATCCCTTCTCGCGCTGCGCCTCCGCCGGAGTGGATCGCCAGCAAGGCTGCGCGGCACACCGGGATGGCGGGGGCGTGGCTTCTCCGGTGGTGGATGTGGTGGAGTGGCGTGGCACTCCAAGGTGCAGGTCGGCAGCAGGCCAGAGGGCCGGATCGGGCGGTGGTGAGACCATGGCAGGCCTCGTTCTGGTGTGCGCGGCGAGTTCGGAGGTGGCCGGCGGCGGGAGGCAGCGGTGGCCGACCGGATTCGCCCTCTTGAGATCGGATTTGGGGCGTCGAGGCCGGATCTCGCTGCAGCGGCTATACTTCTAGATCAGCGGTGGCGGCAGGCCGATCTTGGTGAGGTCTCCATCGCCCCTGGCTAGGCGGTCTGCTACTTGACGGCGGCTCTGGTACTGCGACGGATAGGGGTGAAAACCATGCCCTTTGGGCTGACGGCGGTGGCGCATCCGCGTCATCACCTCCATGGAGGTGTCGTCTTCGTAGTCCGTCAGCGGATTGCCAGGGCAGCAACCGGGATTCGGCCGTGCCGCCTTTTGGGCAGGGGATGGCAAAGTTTCAAGACGGAGGTGCCAATCGAGGCGTAACAGCTCGGCTAATGGTGAGCAGGGGCAGTTCTTCCATGTTCGGGGGATCTCCGGGTGAAAACGTATCTCCAGTGTGGGGCGATGATGGCGTCTGTGGATGTCAGTTTTCTCGGTGGAGGCATCGCTTTTGGAAGACCCCTTGAATGGTCGCTCCCATGCAGTTGCATCAAAGGCTTCGTGCTGTTGCCAGGTTTCAATGCCCGTCTTCAATGGTGGCCGATGTCTGACGATCTCTCATTACCCTTTCTTGGTCTGACAGACGTGTGGTGACTGTGTATCGACGCTGGTGATCTTGGTGAACATCGCGTAGCAAATCATGTCGCGTAGGACTAGTCGAGCCCCTTGTGGGGATGTAATTCTCTTCCGTCAATTTTATTTTTTAATTTCCTGTTGTAATAATTTGGCCTGATGCATTCTCGGAAGAGGATGACTGAAGCCGGAAATATATTTTCCTTTATCTAAAAAAAAGAAATGATAAGCGTATTTTGATGAATTGTTCACTTCTACGTGCACTTTTATTTTTTTATAAGGTTTGTTTTGTGTTAAATTGTTCATCTTTTGTTTTGTACTTCGTACTAGTCATTGTTTCGGTTATATATATCAGATACGAGGCATTATTTTAAGTTTATTCGTATAAAAAAAATGAAATCCATTCATTTTACATGTAAGGTAGAAGTAGTACTTAACTTCAAGATTATCATAAAAGTTCGTTCATGTTTGATGTTTCCTTCCTACGAACACAACAAGAACAACGTAGTATACTCTATTCTCACTACCACTGAAAAGCAGTACCAAGAAGTATCAACCACAAATAGACTAGAATCCCCAATCATTGCTCAAATTGTGCTGTTCTCTGATCCCCTGCACATCCTTATACTATTAGCAAATCTCCCAGCAGACATTGGACATGACCACCATTAAATAGTGGAACACGATCAGATTAGTTCACTACCTTTCAGACTTTCAGTCCTCCATGATGAGTACAACAGTAATGACCACATGCCTGAATTACTATACACATAATTGTCATCAGATTAAGGGCTTCTTGCTCCTGCAGCTAGGACAATAATTCCCGGGGCCGGGGGACACGGCAATCTCCAAGCCTGATTCCGTGAGCTGAACCTGGACGCTTGGGTTGACTAGGTCCACTTTTCTTTTTCTTGCATTCACGTCACGGCGCCGCCTAGGTGCGTGTACGAAGGGGACGAATAAAGTGTACGGGCTTTGGTCCCATGATACTATCTGACACTATCGTCAGATGGAGATCATCAGGAAACTTCAGGCTCATGTTCCTAAGATCCCATCATTTTGATTTTTATTTTCTACTCCTTGTTTTGTTTGGTAGTACAAATGTACAATCTATAGTATCCATGCAAGACTCTTCAAGGGCCTATTTGGATGAGTTTGAGATTCTTAAAAACTAGGGGCTTGCTTGGTTCATTTTAAAATTTGACTTACCTTTGAGATTTGGCAAGCCATGATTTTGGCTACTAATTGGTTCCTAACCAAAACTTGCCAAGCTCTCACATATGGCTTGCCAACTCTATGGTAACCTTTTTGCCCAAGTTTTGGCTTGTCAAATCTTGGGCAAGGCAAATTATGAAAGTGAACCAGGCTCTAGTTTTTTATTCTTTTCTAAAATCTAGATGCAGAGTTTCTGACAAAAAAATAGTGGGATGTTTGGATACCTCTAAGTTTTTAAGAATTTGGCTTCATTTATTGCTCACAGATCAAAAAAAAAATGACAAAACGTCGACATTAACTGAAACTTGGTTTTTAAGAATTTGACAAAAACTTACACCAGAAACTAGATAAAAACTAGCTAGTTTCTTAAAAACTAGAGGGATCCATCCACACAAGGCGCGTAATGTATTTTCAGTGTTTTATAACCATCTTTATTTTTAGCAGAAGTGTTTTATAACCATATGGTAATTGAGTTTTCGGTGTCTTGAGATTTCAGGCCCATTAATTTGATTCAGATATGTCGATATTTATGATACTGTAGTTTGTGGCAAAACCATTTTCATCAACATTTTTCTTTTATGAATTATATAAATGGGTGAACGTCTAATAATATATATGGAAATGGTTTTCAAGGTGGTGGTGTCCATTCCACTGCACCAAGACTCTCAGTATAATGCAAACATTATTCTTTTGCAATTGCATTTCAACTTGTCAATCCATGACAGGAACAGAAAGAATTACATCATCCTTGTTGTGTTTTTATCCACGTGAATTGCACGTGCTAGCTAGCTAGATAGACCTTCTTTGCTAACTATACCAAGAAATTGCACACTGACAGGACCGTAGATGTTCAGAAACAGAGAAAACTAAAAGGATCATCAGAACATTCTTAACCATGTTTATGCTCTCTAGAATACCTCATTTGTTTTTAAGCGGCTAGAATACCTCATTCACCTATATGGATATGGTTTTGGGAGAAGATTAACTAATCGACGGACTAGTAGTATTTTCACACCTTCAAAAACCAAAGGATGTGAAGCTGCAGGTGGGGCCTCAGGCCTGGGCCCCAAGATTAGCAGTTCCAGACAGGTAGGTCCCAGAGATTTCCCTGGGCCCACTCGTCATTGTCTGCCATACTGCCCTCCCATACAGGCGGGGCCATGAGCATGGCCTCCGCCAGCTCAGCCCACATCTTGGGCGACTCTGCCGCCAGCTCGTCGTCGGTTCCAACTCCAAGCAAGGCGTCCCACGCCACGTCCATGTCGTCGCCGACCATCGGCTGCTCCGGGCTGCCGGCGGTGTCACTGCCGCTGCTGTCGCCGCCGTAGCAGCAGCCGACCTCGCCGGCGGCGGCCTGATGATGATGCATTACGACGAGGTCGGGCCTGAACCGGACCTGGGCGGCGGCCTCGAGCGCGGCGGCGCGGACGTCGTCGGGCTCGGCGGTGGCCGGGCGGCGGAAGCGATGGACGAGCCCCGGGAAGTTGAGCCGCGCCTCGCGCCCCCGCAGGCGCAGCGCGGCCACGTCGTGCGCCACCGCCGCCATCTCCGGGGACTCGAAGCTGCCCAGCCAGATGCGCGTCTTCTTGCCGGGCTCTCTGATCTCCGACACCCACTTCCCCCACTTCCTCTTCCTCACGCCACGGTACTGTGCCCCGGCCGCGAAGTTGGCAGCGTTGTCGAGCACCACCTCCATTGATGCAGTGACCAAGCTCGCCTCTTGTTCTTGGATGAGCTGATGATCAGGATCAAGTTACAGTGACGAAACTATCGATCGGCAACGCGCAAGCAAGCTAGCTGTGTTCACAAATGCAGATTATGGATCGATGCGATGCGATGTTGTAGTGAGATGAAAGAAGATTTGCTGGTGCTGGGAGCGGGAGGTGCAGTCGTGCAAGTATATATAGGGAGTCGAGGAGAGGGGGCAGTGGTGTGGAGTGAAGAAGATCGATGAGAGAGTGGGGGATGGGTGCATGCATGGGGAGGAGGAGGACAAGCGAGGTGATGTTGGGCCTGGGTGGAGACAGCTGGAGCCTAATGCGTGTCCTTTTCCAGGATTTCTTTTTTGTTCACATATATGCTTATTTATTCATTTATTTATTTGGTTACATCAGAGGGAAATGAAGATTGTGCTGGTGCATTATCCACCGGCACAAGGATATCAGTCATCAGAGATGTTGGTTTGCTGCTTTGGGGGGCGCGAGCTGGGGAGCTTCCTGGATAGTGCAAGGGCTTTTGGAGGTTAGCTTGGACGATGTAGCAGTGAGTGTACTTGTCGTCTTCATTATTTGTGGCAACCTGGATTTTATATATTTGGAGCTGTAGCAGTTGGGTTTTATGACTGGAAATAAATTATTAGTGCTGACATATGTTTATATTTTTATTTGTAAATAGATCGAAAAATTTATGTGTGGGTAGTAAAACTTGTATCATGGCATCATGCTGGTCTAAATGGTGATGGGATATGCAACATCACTCTAGTTACTTCATAGGAGGTAAGATGTCAGATAAATCGGAGCCTTTGGATGTTACAAACAAATCATGTTTGATCTTTTTCACATTACAAAATAAACATGTTAGAAGAAAGACAATTTTTATATATCATCAATCCAAATGTCATGTTACAACAAATAGAAAAGTTAGATAATTCATATATTTACTAATGTAATAGCTAGGAGGACATTTTCTCTATCAATATTTCTCCAGTTATCTCCTAGGAGGCAATATATGATAATTGTCATCGTCTAGGTTCATAATCACTCCAGAGCACCTAAATTCCTCATTAATCATGCATGGATTTGAACTGCGATGTGAGATCGAGAGCGATAATTTGATAGTTGCCCCTATACCTCCTTCCACTTGTTAAGGTACTATTTGGTACAACTCCACGCCTTGATTTTCTGATGGGGCGATTCCTGTAGGCGACTAGGTGTGAAGTGATTCTGATGGGGGTTCAGTAGGGGCGATTGAGGATCATGTTTTTAAGCTCCTAGCTCCTAGAGTAAACGTAGAAGTCATACTCCACCAAAATATTTGTGTAATTTTTGTTGTCTAAATAATTAAGTAGCAGTGATAGTCACGACTCCAAGGAACACTCCCAAAAGACACATATTAATACCACAACCTCTCCCCAAAATCACTAATCCCGTTCCTCCAACCCTAACTCATTGTCTCAAGAAGTGAGATGCAAAGGACGAATAAAACATTCAGTTGGATGTTAATTAGCTCTTGCCCTCCTTTTAAATTAAAGGAAACTCTCAGCGTCAATGTACAAACTTTACTTAGTATCAACTCAAAGTCGCTTTACACCTTTCAACCTAAAATTGACTTTATAAACTTAAAAATATAGAACTTTTACAAACAAATCCAGTCGACAACAGTGGCAACTACTGAAGGTTCTTATCACCAATATATATCCAACTTTTTGACAATTATCAATACTACATATCAGGTATATTTTAAAACTTTTAGTTGCCATCAACAATTAATATGTATTGAAATATTTTTCTTATTATTTTCTTACTGGTGATATTTTGTCCTACAATCCCTAATGACCACTGTCAAATAATTTTCAGAACCGACTAATGGAGTTAACACACATTGTGAGTAGCACAACTCAATAGCATGGTTTAGTAATATGTCAAAATTTTCCAAAAGTATACTCTTTTCAAAATAAAATAATGTAATTAACACTCTATAAATAACGTGCCTCAGCCCACAATCTTCAAACTCTCTTGTACTTGTGTTTTAAACAGAAACTTTTGATCAATTCTTGGTCCTTGCTGGTACAGTCCACATTTGTAATGAATCATAATATATTATTCTGGATGCTTCTTAGGGACCTGAGATGAAATAATATGGATCTTCCACGTTTCATTTGAATTCTTTGCGCTGATGATGCAAATGGACTACCGCTTAATTCATATCAATTTTTAAATTCTGTTTCTGAAATAAGATTTGATGAATATCACTAGTCCCCTTGTGTTTCATGGTCTACAGCGGTACAGCCTATCCAAGTGCTTGAATCCTTAGAACATGACTCTCCATCAAATGAGGACGACGCCAATACTTAACTAATAGTTGGACTTTACAGGACAATGTGACATTTTGACTCCGATCGCGCGGCAGCTAAAAGCAGGAACTTTGCTGGTCTAAATAAGTCCTTTGTAGCACTTTCAACACAGCTGTAAATACAATAGTGTCAGCTATTAAAAAGCTTTAGAAGATACTAACACTTGATATGGTTTCACTTGCAAATCAACACGTGTCAAGCTAATAGCCCTCCTCAAGTCCACATCACCCACCACCGCGATGTCACCATCCAGTTCTCTCATTCTCACGTGTTTGTATTTTCGGCTGCTGTTGCGATTTGATGACGTACACGCAAACAGGGTCAATCTTCACCGGATTCTCAGGTGGAGCTACAAGAAAACCGAAAATTTGCACATTGTCAGATGTAGGTTATAATTTAAAATCTATTGGATATATGGCTAGCACGTGTTGAACCTAGGATCTAACTAAAGAGCCAGCTATCTAGTCCTTGAGTGTCGTACATCTTGAGGATCCGTTTTTCAGAGTCATATTTTTATTTCACGGGTTAATTTGTTGAATTTAAGTTTTATATCAAGGATTACAAGCTTGTTAAGTGCTATAGTATAGCATATACTAATCGTGAGGGTCCTAATATAGGACCCATATCTAGTACATAGCGCCACAGTCCATCCCTGCTCCCCACCCCTCCTTCATCTCCACCCGCGCCGCGCAGAGGAAGCCCACGTACCTGGCAAGCAGGGTGGTGGTATATACTCTACCATATAGTGTAAGCTTATTTATTATTCTTCTATTTATATTATTTGCTAATGTGACAACATATTTATCGAAGAGAGAAAAAAAATTAAGACTTCAAATCTTATTTAAACTCCAAGTCTATAATACCTTTAAGATAATAAACGAACTTAGACTCTATGTAGAATACGTATTGTGAGTGAACTTAGACGCGAGCATGGATGCAGCTCAACCATGGCTGACTACACGGTGGTGGTGCTGGCCACGATCTTACAACTCTGCAGGGCTTAGTCTTCTTTGCTCAATGATGCGCTGTTGGGAGGTGGGAGCTCTCACACCGAACCTTTTATCACTGGGCACAACTTCTGATTTTCTATGTTTACGTTACATGGCAGAATAAACCAAATAAAATCGGTGATTTATTATTTTGTTACTATTAGCACTGCTTTCTGCCTACATCGACATGTTTGCATTATATAATTCCTACTAAAACAAACAGCTAGCACCAGTGTTCAACTTTGAGACCTGAGAAATGGTACGGTGTCACCGTCACGTCGCAGCCTTGCACACGCACGGGGTTGGTGCCGTAGAGCCTCTGAAGGCGACACGTGGCCACAGGTTTGACTCAAACATTTATCTTGTCCGTACGTCTCCCACCGCGTTGTGGGCCACAGGCCAGCGACCTCAGCATTTTAGGCCCAGCGCCAAGTTCAGTGAACATGATGATCTGGTCATCTGGACAGTAGAATATAAATAAATATGTTTCGCAAAAAAAAAAGAATATAAATAAATATAAAAAATTTCCTGATAATGCTTAACCCAATGTATTTATTTGAATTACTTTTACCATTCTCAAAAAAAAAATGAACTACTTTTATATTGCTGTTCGCAGCCTATACTGCTGCGCTGTTTTATCTGTAAAAATAAACTAGACTATAATATAGGCAGAACTGCAATAAGCTGCAGCCAGGGCCAAAAAAATCACAGCCAAAATAAGGATTATAAAACCACTGAAAACACTGCAGCCACTGAAGCATGTGTCCAAGATTTTGTTTCTAAAACATCTAGTAGAGCGATATTTTCTTGGTATAATTAAGCCACACAGATCTAGAAGGACAGCAAAGAGTCGATCTTGTGGGCACACATACATTGCAACAAGTAGGGCTGATAATGTCGATTGCATATATAATATATATAGCATGTATGCTACTGTTTTCTATACGCAATAGTTGATATATACAGTATATTGATTTATTAATGATGAAACGCTGAGCACACTGAAGCATGGACTCATGGAAATATACTGATATTGCAGGACTATGAATGACGAAGTGTACACTTTATTTAACGTATTCTATGAATTCTTCTTTTACAACTTTTACATAAGACTATAAAACTTTAACCGTTCTTTATTTAAAAATTTGTTCAAAATATCATTTCTTTTGACATGACTGAATTAATAAAAGTTCTTCAATACTAACTTAAATTTGACTGCTTTTGGAATAAGACCAAACGGGCCCTTAATTTATTACATGAATTAAATTTTAGGGATCTAAACGGGCCCTTAGTGTAAGTTATTTTAAAACCGTTATTGGAAATGGGGACGTAATGTCCATTCTCATAGTATAATTCAGTGTACGGACGCATTAGAAGTGGTGAAAGCTATCTACTCGGATGAATATGCGTTTAGCGAGGTTTTCTGTTTGGTTGAAGAGCTTCGTAGCCTTTTAGTTTGGAATTTTATTTCTTGGAGTGTGCAACAACGCCCCAGATCTTGTAATAAAGTAGCCCATGCACTAGCTAGTGCTGGCAGCGTCTGTAATTGGACGAGGAACCAATGTTGGACTCCATCCCAGTTTTGATCGAAATCGTAATTGCTTTGAGGATTCAGCTATGTCTACGTAATGGAAATGCATGTTTCCCTTCAAAAAAAAAAACTCAAAAAAAAAAGCTTGATAATTTCACATCTAGGAAGTACACCTTGATTTTTCTAGTATAAATCAAAAATGAAAAAATAGTGCAAACGAGACCTTAAAACTGCCATCACGATCATCACATATCCTTGCAAGCAAAACCCTTGTACGGAAAACTGATCCACAACCTTAAAAGTGCATGAATAGCAGTAGAAAATCGTCTTAAATGGCCTATGTGCATGCATGCATAAAGAAATGCAGCTGGCTGGACATGAGCGTACGGCGGAATCGCGGGCATCGGCATGGCGAAGCCAGGCCACACATGCGGCGCCGCACTGCACTGCCGGCCGCTGCCAGCTAGGCCTATGTCGCCGCCGCGGCCGGCTGCCGGCTGGCCGGATGATTGCGAGCCGCGCGCCGTGGCCCCTGCGCGGCTGTGAATGCTCGCATCGAGCTAGCTAGCTACCTCTTCGTCAGGAGCCAATGAAGGCAGGAGGAGTGGCCGAGCTGTGCTGGTAGTGTTAATGGCGCTGGGCCTCGTGGACAGCTTACATTGTTGTTGTTGTTTTTTTTTTTTTTCGAGTAATGGACAGCTTACATTGGGTGTACGTGTGTTCTGCTGGTTTGCTCTGCTCCGGTAAGAGTGCATGCATCTTCTGCAGATCGATCTGCTGCGGCGCCCTGATGCAGTGCAGGGGGTAGTTGCATTGAGATTTCCAGCAATCATCGGTGTTCAATCCGTGCATCCACGCTGTATGTTGTGTGTTCATTGTTCAGTAGTTCACTGTCGTACAGTGTCCCTTGCGTTTGGGTACCTGTTTTTGTCGTCACCTTATCCTACTAAATGGCATTGCACCAGACCACCCATGACTTGCGAAAATATCTATAACTACCCTGAGCATGTCGAATTTTTTTTATTTTTAGCACTTTTTAAAAACTTTTAAAATAGAAAAAACTATTTTTAAAACTAGTTGATATGGGAGGCACGGTTTGGGTGGCCACGTGGTTGACCAAACCCACGGTGCATCCTACATGGCAAGTAGATTAAGATTATTGGCGTCTCGGGTGCGTTATTAAAGTCGGACTTAGGAAATAGTGATTGATTGATGCCTTGAATAAAGGTGTTTTTTCTCTATCTCTCGTTTAGATGTCATTTGATTTTCTTAAAATTTTTAAAATGCAATATCTCAAAAATTACAAGTCCGGTTTGAATTGGTCTCGAACAAAATGAGATATATCATGGCTATATTTTAAATATTTTTTTGAAAATGGAGCCCATATGCCACTTATTTTTTTAGTATTAAAATATAGTTGATATGGGTCTTATTTTGTAATAGAATTGGTTATGTGACTTAGGAAATAATATTGCATAAAGTTTTTGTAGGCATATGATGATTTGATGGTCGATCACATCTGTTTTATAAAAAGGCAAATTAAAAGAGATTTTTGACCATTCTTGTTATTATTAGTCATGTTACACAAATAGAATTGAATATACTTATTATAACCATCACCACACATACGCACAACTATTCAAGGCATCAAAAAGGAGTGGTGGACTATCATCCCCTCTCACCGCTCTCTCTCACATCCACACACAACACACACACATACACATGCAGCCTACCTCTCTCTCCTCTCTCTGACATGCACACACCTGAGCTGTGCCTTTAATAATGGAGCGGTTTAAGCCGCGCCACCCAAACCGCGTCTCCATGCAAGGCGAGTTTTAAAAATAGTTTTTTTACCGTGATAGATCTGTAAATAGTTTTCAAAAAGTGTTAAAAATAAAAAAAATTCAGCGTGTCTAGGCTGCCTTTTTTTGAGCAAAGAGAGAAGCTTTATTAGCTGGCCATTGACAAATTATAATCCGCATGAAGGAAAGGCAAAGCGCACGCAGGCACTTATCCTAGCCAAACCGCAGAATGTTTACAACGTCTAGCTAGCTACGGCATTTGCTACTTGATTACATTCTCTCTTTACTTGGGAACACTTCCACTCATTCGTCAATTGAGTCCAACTTCTCGTCTTCCCTATAATTTGACCAATCTCCGACCTGTTCGACACATGATTTTTCGATGAAGATATAACTCTTGCACAGTCTGATTCAACTATAACCAAGCCCCAATGATTTGCCAAACGAAGACCTTCAACACAAGCGATGGCTTTGGCATCAGTCGTGCTTCCACATTTTCCAAAATAGTCTGATTCAACTATAACCAGGCCCCAATGATTTGCCAAACGAAAACCTTCAACACAAGCGATGGCTTTGGCATCAGCTGTGCTTCCACATTTTCCAAAATATTTCCAGGCAGTAAAAATTACCGTCCCGCTACTATTTCTCGCAACTGTGCCCACACCGGCTTCACCAGTTAGCTCAAGGTACGAGCCATCCACATTTAGCTTGACCTATTCTTCTTGTGGAGGCTCACAATGTTGTGTTTGTCAAATTTCCTACTTTCCTTTTTTATCATGTGATAGAGCTTTCCCTGCCTTTTCAAGGCTGTCCATGTAGCTTAGCAAAAAGCTAACACCAGAATAGGCCCCGTCTAATGAGTAATGCTATTATGTACATGCCAACACCACCAAAGTGTCTCTCGGCTGCCTCTAACTCTTCATTTTGTAGCAACGCCTAGAGTCGTGCCTCCAGTGTTCCTGCGAAGATAACCTAGTTTATTCTTTCTTTGCCAAGAACAACATCACAACAAGTCAGCAAAGCAACCTCACAAAGAGCATTTGCCCTAACCACAATCTCTTTTTTTTGAAATAGCCACAATCTAGGCTCCTTTGTGGGAGATTCAAGCTCCTTGTCGTTGCTCTGTCGCCAATTACGTTTGAGGGAAGTGATTATATTTCACTTATGGATCTCAAGTCTAGCATTCAAACAATGATTGAGATCATATTCACCCGGCATTGAAGAGTACCACTTTAATTTCACTATCGGCTCCAACCATGCACCCGCCTGCTGGTTGGAGATAAGAACCAACAGTGATAGGATAATGACCACTCTTGGTTCAAAACATGAACCATCAATAGTATTCCAGTATCGTCTCATGGCTTGACTTAATATTACTTTGGATTGTTACTTGACTCGACAATGTCCTTGTATAGTATAAAACCCTCAACCTCTTTCTACTCTTGCCCAACCTAAGCATACCTAGCTGGCTAAGGAGATGTCTTGGCCCACATTTCTCTCGATTGTTGCGGTCATTTTTTCAGTAAAATTGTTGCTTGTTTTTTAAGGACTAATATGCTTACGAAGTGGCTTGGTTTTTTAAGGATTGGCATGATCCCCTTGCCCTAAGGTTTTGATAACTAGTAAACCTTTGAATTTGTAGCTTGTTTTGTTGGTTATATTGTATTTGATTCGCATGCTTGTTCTTTAGATAGCATTCTTCATATAATTGTTCACGAAGGTTAGTACCTATGGAACCCGTTTAATTTGTAGCTAGCTAGTTTGCTTCGTTGGATTGCTTTTAATTTTTGTGATGGCTTAGTTCGTCGATATAGTTTCTACATTTTAATTAGTTTACATAGAGTACAATTGTTCATGAGGGCCACCATTAATTTCTTGATGAATCCATGTGACACATGTATTTTAATTTGAAGCTATTAGCTAACTACAATTTAATTTTAGGACAGTTTGGATATTTTTTTTTTTAGTAAATGGCTTCGCACAGCTTATAAGGTTACTATTAGGCCCCTTTCACACTTTTATGCATGAAAAAAAGAAGATGATGATGATGGGATGATCAGCTACCACAAAAGCGTGCCATTTAGAGTTTGATCGCTAGACTGATTAATCATTGGACGTCAGCATGCGTCAGCAAAACAAACACGAGAAAATATTCATCCAGAAAAATAGTCGACAAAGAAAAAAAAATAGTATGCTTATGCAAGTATTACAAGACATGAGGTCAGAAACATCTCGTTCAGTCTCAGCAGAAGCTTCCCAGCTCGTGCGCGAAAGGGACATTCAGAGACTCTGAAGATGTGATATATAATAGATTAATAGGAACAGATTCCCGCATGCCATCGCATTCTTGATTCACTGGACTACTAATGGCGACTTAGGAGGGGACAGAAGGATGAGCACTAGTTTAAGGATGTCGCGAAACAGAATGCTAAGGCCAGTCTCAGTGCATGGTGTCATTGCACAGTTTCCAATATAAAAACTTCATCAAGACTCAAATGACACCGCTACTTAAACAGCCCAACAATGCGAGTTTCATTTTACGTTTCCAAGGCATAAAGAAGCATTTAATTGCTGAAGTTTTATTTAATGCTGGTTTCACTTTGAGTTTCATTTAATTGGTGGACAATGAGATGAAACGGCTCAATGCTAGTTTCATTCGGGTTTCACTTCTGGAAACGACGCCACCCCCGCTTTCACCATGGTGAAACCATGTTGCTCTCTCTCCTCCTCGTTTCAATCAAATTGCCGATGTGTCACCGTATTTAATGTGCATGACACTACTGTGAAATCTCCACTGAGACTGGCCTAATGCACAATTAGGGTAGAGCTTTCTGTCTAGCTGTCTGATTTAGTCAGAGATTTGGGCTGACCTCGCATGTGCTGCTCACAACATCCCCCTTGAATTGATGTAAGCGCGTAGGTAATGACACGTGTCGTCCCTCTAGTGCTCGCACACTTCTGGGACGAAAGGTACACTGATCTGAGATGCTAATTAAAATATAGTATTAATTCTTGGCCATCTCCCAGTCTCCAAGAGTAGAGGAATTAATAAAGCTTGAACATTGAACCACCAAGCCTGAAACATGTACATTAACTGTTGGTTAGTAGTATCAGTGATGTAAACAAATTTACAGGGAAACCAGAAAGTATGAACAGAAATGAGAGCTTCAACACTGAAATGAAGCTGGATGACACTCATGATCGTGCTACATGGCATGAGAACAGTAAGTTTGGCACACTTGGACTTTAAAATCGTCAACCACGTCACTTCAGTGAGGACATGTTTACAGTTGAGATAATAATAATGTGCCGCGAAACACAAAAATTGTCGTAGGTGAGGTTGACATGCTTTTTTTCATTTAATTTATATAGATACATTAGGACCTCAAATTGTAGCTCAAAATTTATACAATGAAATTCCAAAATTAATTTACAGTTATCCACCAGCTCTATTGTTTTCCAAACAAATGA
Organism: Themeda triandra; assembly: GCA_018135685.1. Lineage (NCBI taxonomy): Eukaryota > Viridiplantae > Streptophyta > Magnoliopsida > Poales > Poaceae > Themeda > Themeda triandra. Next base: position 95,721 of record JAENPR010000579.1, on the reverse strand, counting down.
TAAATTTACTTTTCTCTGATCGTAACGTAATTAAACTACACACATTTAATTGCTCACAAAAAAAACTACTCACATTTAAAATAGTTTGACTAGACATATTGGGAATTACATTTTTTTTTTGGACCGAGGTAGAAACTTCAACTTAGGGCACGTACAACAACGGTTGTCGGAGTGCTGTGTTTAGAGATGTAAATTTGCAGAAAACACCTTCTCCGGCGGCATTTATTGAAGCGAGAGAGGGCAGCCAGCGTCTCGTGAGTGGACAGCAGCGTCTCGTGCTCCGAGGCTACGCGACTGCAGAAACACCCCCGTGCGGACTTCTTTGAACCAGCGGCGCACGCAGGGATCTAGCTGTGGCCGTTTCCGTTTGTCCTTCTCTAGATATATACGGGAAGTTATATTGCCGTTTTTCTAAGAAAAATAAAAAAATACACCCAGAATACAATTATACCTACCCTATATATACAGGCAACACGCGTAAATATACATCTCTTGATGCTTTGGTAGTGCTAGCTCTTCTGTACGTAAGTAATTTGGATGTGAACTAATTAAACATGTCAATATACTACGATTCTAGCTATTTCAATGTTTTCAATATTTTTTTTGATTTATGAGATATTCATTACTAGCTTGCTGAAAAAATCAACGTGATTTATGAGAAAGAAGATGTATGTTATGTTTGATTTATATGAAATACACATTACATTATACATAATAATACATATGATTTACCAACCATGAAGAATTTGGTTTGTATCAATTAACAACACGGTAATGTATTTTTTTAGAAAGATAACACTGCAGTACATAGAAATAACATTCATGATTGATCATTGCTATATAGCATTAATTTAATTTATGTGAGTCAAATAGGCAATGTTATATGGATTGTATGAGCTGTCTTTTTAGCTGTCTGTATTGCAAATTTTGAAATTTTACCGACAACAACTTCTGTTGTACATGCCCTTACTTATGCTAACTACTACAAAAATAAATTTTGGATACGCTTTTGTTTGGAGGCTGTTTGTTAAACTGTCGCTAAAAATATTCAAGTGGGGCAATAGCCATGGCCCATCAGCCTAATTTACAAAGGTGGCCTTCTTCAAAGGTGGGTCCTTGTATAGTTTGTCTTTGAAAATTGAGAACTAAACATAACTTGTTTGGGCGGACTAAAGGCCACAAAAAAAAAAAAAACTAAGCTACATAAGCCGAAAGTGTGATGATAGCCCAATTTACGTTCGCTTAAGGACTATTTATCTTTTAATTTATTTTCAGCGGCAATTCTCACGGAAAAAAACTGGTCTTTCATATAATTTAGCGCTGCATTAGCGCAATATTTAAGTGGTTTGTACACAAATACTTTATGTTGAAGTCATAAAACTTCTCAATATTTGTATTTCTAATAGGTAAATATCAAAGTGTAGTGCTGATTTAGCACTTATAGTTTGCATTTAGTTTCATACAATCGCTCCACTTTTTTATGACTTTTTTGAGAGGTTGGGCTTGAACTTTTATAATAAAATGGATGGTTAAGTACTAAACTCTTGTAGAGATAGGCCGGGATAAAAGAGTTCCAATGGTCCTGTTCAGTCGGCAATTTCGGCAGATTTTAGCATATTTTTTTCTCACAAATCACTATTGAATATGCTAAAATCTGCCGGTTTTCTACTAGCCGAACAGGGCCATTATCTAAAAAATATGTCTTGACAAATTCAATAAAAATATACAATAGCATTGTTTCAAACTTTTTCATTTATTCAAAATTAATCAAAAGAATTTTTATATATTGACCGGTGCAGATTAATCGTGTGCATGCAAATGCAAGTAAAGTTTCCAAATGTATTTTGAATTTAGGTTTCCAAATTTTCAATGTGTGCACACAATAAATCCAGGAGTTCTGCATTTTCTTGGCTAATTAATACTCCTATATGCTCTTCTTTCCTCAGAATTGAGAAGTGAATTTTTTTTGAGCAAAATTGAGAAGTGAATTTTTAATTCCACACAAACGTGTTGGGCTAAATCTACTACATTCTTTCATGCTGAGAGCCCATAACATCCAGAGTCCTTTTACTTTCCTTGGGCTGAAACCCATTGCCAGCTTCTTCGTTAAGGCAGACTTTTTTTTTCCCCTTTTCATTGCTCCCAATCATCAACCAAAATCAACCAACCCCGGCCCAACGCCGTTGTCAATTCCTCGTCGCATGACGACGTCTCGCTTGTCCGCTTCTCTCATTCTTTCTTTTCTCTTGAACTCCATATATATCGATCTCTTGCTCTCTTTCGGCCGAGCCAGTCTGCCAGTGCATCATCATAAGATCAAGTGGTGGTGGGGCCTGGTTGGTGATGGTGAATGCATGGGCCAAACAAAGGCGCAGACATTATGACATGCATGGCACATCATAGTACATATGTCATCTATGGATAATGGATCGTACGTGACCATCTTGCTTGACGTAAAGGATGTTCGTTCAGTTTTGGAAGTTAGCAAATCATACATATTGCTCCCATTTGTTGGAACTTGATGATTGAAATAACCATTGGGATGATATGTGCTATAGAGGTCTCTTTGTAAACCTACTTAAAATGATAGGGATGATGACTCCTGAGATAGTCTTACTGGGGTTTTATATTGTTTTCAACACATGAAAGTCTTAAAAACATTCATTGAGATTGAGCTAAGACGATGAGATCGAGGACTCCTTAAAGGTGGTCCTCATGCATGAGTATAGTCGTGTCTTGTGACACAACTAGCTAGATCAGTGACATACCGCGACACAACGCTAGAATACTTCAACATTTTATCACACATCAGTTGAGTGCAGCATGCTTGCATGCAAAGGCAAGCAACACATTGCTTGCTGAAGCAAGGTACGCACATGCACGTACGTCGTCATCTATAGTGGCCATCCCGCTGTATCCATCAAGCATGGCTAGCTTGCGTGCAAAATAATCGGTTGCATTGGCAAGCTCCAACAATGCATGCATGAGCACTTCAGTGCCATCTTATGATAGGGTTTCGAGTTACATGCTACGGTGTATCCCTTGTTTCTCAGCTTTCAGTACGATTAAGGTGCATCCGTGGATCTTCTCCGCCAAAGAATGACAGTTTTCTCATCTCCCCCGCACCAAAAGTCACCATGCCGTTTGCACATGAAGTTCGACGAGACGCAGTCCTATCCTAGGGAAGGAGCGCCACCGAGACGAGCACGAGCACGCAACAGAACGAGCAGGCGGCGGCGAGCATCGCGGTAGTCGTGTCACCTTGCTGGCGCGCGCGCGCGAAGCTTCTGTCATTGGCAAACGGCCGGGAAAGCAGTTGTCACGACGAGAAGAGTGTGAGAGGACCAGGATGATGGGTCAGTTAAATACCTTAAATACCATTTTAACCCCTAGCTTTTTGAAGATAATGAAAAATGCAATTTCAACCTTAACTAAATATAACTAAATAATAAAATCCAAATCTAGCCCCCATCTCTATATGTTGGTACCATCCTTGCCCTTTCGTAGCTCCGAGTACTTTTACATTGGTGCTCCTATTTTGCACTGTTTGATTTCTTTTTATACATTGTCTATATTTTTTTCAGCCGTGAAATTTTGATTATTTTATACAAGGGATTGCGACTGTGGCTGTCCATTTAAATTCGATTATTAGGAGTGATTGGTGTCATCGATCACCCCTAAAACATGTTTGATTATTTCTTCGTTGAATGCCAATATTAGATCTAACAATAACCCCTACTACATAAAGAAGAGGCGAGATCAAACCTCAAGAATGGAAGTACATTGTTGGAGATCATAACCATCAAAATTTTTACGAAGTTCGATTGGAAATTTAGGAATAGAATTGAAGTGTAGATTCTTTCTCCTCCTTTCTTTAGTTGCAGTTTGAACTCTTGTGGACTTGGGAGCCTATGTGCTTGATCTGCATTGAACAACTGTGTACTTTCTCCTCAAAAGGTAGAAGCCGGAACCTTTTTTTTTTTGGACTGGGTGATATATTACTCATAGACTGACAAATCATCTATTTTTTTTCTTTTTAAATAAAGATAACTCACGAACTGCCCCAGCTAAAATCGATTTTCAAGAAGTGGTTATTAATGTGAACCGCCTAGAAATACATGCCACAAACCATAACTTTCTCAAGTTTAGTGGGATGAAGGTGCGTTTTAGTTGTAGATAAAACTTTATTATTGACGGATGTTTCATTTGATTAATACTAATTATATTATTTTATATTTTATATTCTTTGTTTTTAATTTAATTATTTTTATAATTTTGGAACAATATATTGGATGGAGAGACACACCCTATAACAAAGCTATGTGCTTGATAAGATTAAAACTTTTTATTGTTGAAAGTTTTCCATTCATTGGGGCCCAGATATCCATCTTATGCTTTTTTTTTATAATGGAACAGAGTTCCAGCCATTTCTTTCAGAAAAACAGAGTTCCAGCCATTTATCCTATACTTGATCATGTGTTAGAATTTTAAGAAATGCACATACGTGTATTTTGTATAAAACAATTGCTTGACTTGTTATCTTACGGTCGATTTTAAATTTCTAAAAATTGAAAGATTTTGTTAGGGGGTAAGGCACGACCGCTACCTGAAAACTGTATTCTGTGGTCTGAAAGTACTGTATTATTCTTTTCCCAAACATCGTCATTTGTATTGACTGAATAGTCAGTGGTGGTGTGAACGGGTCCACACTCCACACACGTCTTATTCTCAGTAACTCTGTGCATGGCTTCCATGGGCGCAATAGCTTACTGTGAAAGTGTGAAGTGCGTGAATGAAAGAGATGACCGTGACGTGAATCACCTATTTGGGGGGTGGGTGGGGGGGTGGGGTGGGGGGTGTGTGGCGGTATTTAAATCCATTGCAATGTGCTAAACTTTAGCACCAAAGGCTAAAGTTTTTTAAGGCCTCTTTTGGTGCTAAAATTTTTAGCCTATAGTGTAAGCTTTAGCTGTTTGAATCCGAGTGCTAAAAATAAGTGCCAAACAAGGCTTTAATTATAGCTTGCTTCGATAGATTGGTGTTGCCTCATGTGGTGAGCAGCTTATAAAGGACCCCCATCTCTCCTGGCCTATTTGCTCTGTGACGTCGTTGAAATCCTGCTTGGTTGTTCAGGCAAGTTTGAGGAGGTGCCATGTCTCACTCAGTACTTAGCTTGTAGTACTACTCTAACTGCAATCTTACACCTAACTCAGCGTTGATATATCTCAGCAGCTAAAATTCTTCCCATATTTATTCAGTAGACGTACTGACAGAAATAGACTGCGCAGGTTGAAGCGAATGGGTTCCAAGGAAGGACTCCCCCATACTGTTGTCCACTTCTTGCTGCTGATTTTCTGCATAGCCAGCAAATGTCTAGAAGCATCATCAGGTCTGAATTCAACGCAGATGGTCACCCTCAAGGTTGATGCCTCACCAAAGCTTGCTCGGAAGATCCCTGATAATTTCCTTGGGGCATTTTTTGAGGTGATGATGTATTTCTTGCACCAAGTTTTATCTTTTATACATATAATCAGATGAATCCAAGTATACATGATCCGCTAGCTGTGTTCTTGCAATAACCAGCCAGGTTATACTGCAGGAGATGGGCAACGGAGGAGCTGGTGGAATATGGGCAGAGCTGGTCAGTAACAGAGGTAACTGAGCTATCCATGATTCTCAAAAGTTATTCTTGATTGTATTGTTTGCATATTGGAGTGAACTGTCAGAAAACACTCAGAGAGGCAACTACTTGCGTGCCATCATTGTTCTGAACGTAGCTGTATAATGAACTTCTTTTACAATTTGGGCATAAGCTGCAGAGCGTAATAAGCCTTTTACCTCATAATCTGCTTCTGAATATCAACGTTAGAGTTTTACCATAATCAGCTTCTGGATTTATTGCTTCAGGTTTCGAAGCAGGAGGCCCCAATACCCCGTCAAACATTGACCCCTGGCTCATCGTTGGAGATGACTCCTCCATTTTGGTGGAGACTGATCGTTCGTCATGTTTCAGTCGAAATATAATTGCTTTGAGAATGGAGGTCCTCTGCAATGACTGCCCAGCTGGTGGTGTTGGCATTTACAACCCAGGATTCTGGGGCATGGTAGTGTTTTCCTCTAATAACACCTCATAGCTCTGACATTTTATTTGGTCTTCTCACGAATATTCAGTATATTTTGATTTTCTCTTCCATACTTCTATCATCAATAAGTTAACATTTGTACTTCCAGAACATAGAGGATGGGAAGGCTTACAATCTAGTTATGTATGTTAAGTCCCACAAAACTACATGCTTGACAGTTTCACTAACAAGCTCTGATGGGATGCAAAGTCTGGCTTCAGTTAACATAATGTTCGTATCTTTTTCTCAGTACTCTGTTTGGACAAGAAGAGGATCTTTGATTATTCACGCTCTCTTGAAATATTGAGTTCTTTAGAGTTTCAGGGAATTCCATGTGGATAAAGGTGGAGAAGAAGTTGGTTGCTAAAGGAACTAACAGAACCTCAAGGCTTCAAATAACATCTAAGAAGAAAGGAGTTGTGTGGCTTGACCAAGTATCACTCATGCCTGCAGACACATACAAGGTATATTTTGTTAGATCCTGATACTGAAAGACATAAACCATACCAAATAGGAAGTGTAACTTTATTTAAATGAAAAAATAGGAAGTGTAAACCTTAATAACACATATAGATTAATATTGTACTGAATGTTTCAGATGAATATCCTGTTTGGCAGAATCTATAACTCTTATATAAACAAACCCCACTATCTATTTCTCTAGACATGCAAAGCATCCACCTCGAGTAAGCCACAATCATTTGCCACTAATAATTTATCTTGACATATATATATATAACTCTTATATAAACAAACCCCACTATCTATTTCTCTAGACATGCAAAGCATCCACCTCAGCAATCCACTATCATTTGCCACTAATAATTTATCTTGACATACAAGGTGTATTTCACTTTTTATTCCTCCTTCATGCCAGGAAGTGTAAACGCACATATAGGGAATCCTCCTAGTGAATATAGAAAGCAATGTCTATCTGTCTGTGTGTTCAGTATGTTAGGATTCACTTTCTTCTTATAAAGAAATTTTATTTTCTTTCTAATTTTGATCATTCTTGTTGTCAACGGGTTTATCTGAATATTTAACAACCAATTTCTCTACACATACAGGGACATGGTTTTCGTAAGGGGCTCATATCCATGCTTTTGGATTTAAAACCACGATTCTTAAGATTTCCTGGTACACTTGTTTTGACAGAGGGTTCATGATGATTGTATATGCTCAGAAATCTTTGGAATAATTTACGCGTTGCATGCAAATATTGTAGGGGGTTGCTTTGTGGAAGGTGGTTGGTTAAGAAATGCATTCAGATGGAGGGAGTCCATTGGTCCGTGGGAAGAGAGGCCAGGACACTTTGGAGATTGTTGGCAATACTGGACTGATGATGGTCTTGGATATTTTGAATTTCTTCAGGTACAGGACTGCATGGTTTCAACTTTCAGTCTCTCGTTTTTTTTTTCTCATGATCGCCTAATTATTACATTTTAAATCCATACAAAAGCTTTCTGAGGACATAGGTGCTGCCCCAATATGGGTATTCAACAATGGTAATACTTTTTATGTTTGTCAGATCTTACGCATCGTTATTCTTTTAAACTGATGAAAGTTCAATCTCAAAATTAATTCAGGAATCAGCTACAACGATGTGGTCAATACTGCTACTATTGCCCCCTTTGTGAAGGTATGGCTCAATTTCGCTAGTTCTTTGTTGAGCAGAGTAAACTTTTCTTGAATGCATTATTGGAAATGCACATTACGATGATGCATTAGGACAATAGATGATGTTGTATTGTTTCATATCTTCCTGTTGAGAATCTATTTCTTGGTGAAAAATTGTACAGTTGGGAAAAATGCAAATTGTATTGTGTCTGTTGATAGTTGCTGTACAAACTATATAAATAGACCCTGATTATAACTACGGGCCAGTCTGCATGAATGATGCCAAAATTCTTCCCATGTTTATTTTTTGACCAAGTCAGCAGGGGAGTCCCCTACCTATATCTTTTTATTCTTGTATTTATGAATGTACAAAAGTCAAGCGGACAGGCCAGTGGCCTAGTGGCAAGCTCCCAGGGGTGGGAAGCTGCCGGCCGGGGTTCGTTCCCTGGCATCCGCACCAGGCCTCCAGGAAGGCCGCGGCCATGAATGTACAGAAGGGGGTTACAAGGCAACTAGGCCCAACAGAAAAAAGAAGCCAATATCTTGATTGCTTGCTTTGGTGCACACCAATCCAAGTTTCTCTTTGAAATGTGATCTCCAAACATTGAGGTTGATCTTTCCATTATAAAAATGACTCTATTTCGTGCTGTACATATAACTCGACATGCAGTGACGAAGATTTATCTGAACATAGGGCTTCCAAAGGTTGATCTGGCTTCTATGATCATATCTAGGGACTTCCCATGTTAAATGTTACTGGAATGTATGTTATGGTGGCTTGCTCCTTTCTCTCATGTTTGTATTTATCAAGCTTGTACACAACTTAGTATGTAAAATAGTAGAAAACACATAAACAGATACCATATATTTTTATATTTTATATAACTTATAATCTTAGCTTTAGTATTTTGGAACTATTTATCTTTGTACAGGATATATTGGCAAGCCTAGAATTTGCTAGGGGCAGTGTGAATTCAACATGGGGCTCTGTTAGAGCTAAAATGGGGCATCCTGAACCATTTCTAGTCAAGTATGTTGCAATTGGAAATGAAGATTGCGAGAGAAAGTTTTACAAAGGTAAACTGATGAACTACTTTTTTATTGCATCTATTTACGATATAAGTTGAATCAAAGGGAAGGTAACATAATTGGGTGATGCTATCCATATAAAAGCAATTACCAGACAATTGATCACAACTTCTCACTATAGTAAAAATCTATTTTTTTTATTGAGCTTAACCGCTCTGTAAATTTTTTGCTCCAGTCCACAAACTCCATAGTTTAGCAACCAACTCCATGTGTAACAGCTAGGGTTAGAAGGGGTGGCGGCTAGGGTTCCAGGCATGGGCGATGCTCATATCAAATCAAGAAACCGACAGCAACCTGAGGGGGTGCAGGATAGGATAGAACATGAAGTGGTATGGGGAGGACTGTGTAAGGCATAGTAGTTACAAGATATTCTCTACTGCTATTGGACAGGTAATTACCTCAAGTTTTACAATGCAATAAGAGAGGCCTATCCAGACATTCAGTTGATATCGAACTGTGATGGCTCATCTATACCACTTGATCATCCTGCTGATATATATGACTACCACGTAAATTTCTTTCTGCCCTATCTTTCACCCTTCCATTCTTCATTGCCTTGGCCAACTTGCCTTCTCTTAGATTCCAACCATGCCTCTGTTTAGGTCTATGCCGATGCCAAGACTCTGTTCTCCATGAAGAACACATTTGACAAGTCACCCCGCAGTGGACCCAAGGTAAGTCCCAATTTATTGGTTTCCAAACCACTTCATTTGTTGGGAGCAATTGAGATGAAATAGTGCTCCCTTTGGACTACATATGACAATCTTAACTTTATTGCTCACCTTGTTTGGGTTACTAAAAGATTTTCCATCCATCACATTTAGATAAATGAAACTACTCCGGTACTTCCTCTTTTAAAAATGACATGAATCCCAAATCAGGCAATTAAAGAAATTAATTAGTTTATATTATTTTGCAACTAGGTCTCGTCTGGGCCAGCCCTGAGTCCACCCATCCACTCTGCTCTATTCGTCCATCGGAGACGGCATCGCGAGCAACAGACGCTCACAACTGCTACCCCTCCTCCCCTGATCCCACCTGTGTTGCGTCAAGGAGCACTACTACGAAAGAAATCTTAATCGAGGAGTTTTTAAAAAGCCCTACGAGGTTGTTGGGCCGGTGGCCCGCCTCAATTATTCATGGCTGTCAGCCCACAACCACCTCGGTTAATACATTATCTAATGCAGGTCCTATAACATAACCGCCTTATTAACCGAGGTGTCGCGTATTAATGGACACTTTATGTATGTTTACGGAGATGGGGTTTATAAGGTTCTACCTCCAAAAATTGAAGTAGGTCAATGCCCGGTACTAGTCCTACTTGTCCTCTGCCCTTCTACCGCACCCGCTTAGAGGCCAACGCCTGCCTCCTTCATTTCCCGTTTGTGTGGTTTGACAAAACAGGCACGCTTCTCCTTACGACACACCAGGCCACACGGGTCACAACCATACCAATCGCACCATGCATGGAACCATGCCATCCATCTTGCATGTGTGCACCCGCCGATCGTTGGCATGGATGTATAGACGGCCCGGTCTGTGGCCACGTGGAGTTATCTCCACCATAGATGTATTTGTGCTTCTTCACTGAGTATGATGTGTGGGCCCCATGTGATGTCGGTGATCCCTCCATCCCTATCCACCTAACTGGAGAAATATCTCCCTCCCTCTTTGTCATTCTCGTGTTGCTCTCTCTCTCTCTCTCTCTAGTGTTGGCAGCCTGCCTGACACCCCTTTGGTCGGCCCTCCACCTCCCTCTTCAGTTAGTATCCATCTATGGCGCGCCTCCAACTCCGCATGGCAGCGTAGCCTGGCGGGTTCCCAACGGGGCAGCGTGGAAAAGGCGACGGCGCAGCGCAGACACCATGATGGCGCGTTGCAGATGTGCCAGCAGCGGCCTCCCCCCCAACTTGAGTAGGCTACGGCGATGGCCCTTCTTCCCACTTCCAGATCCCGGTGCTCCTCCTCCCACATGTGCTAGCGTGGGGCTCGATCCTTCTTCAGCGGTGGCGGCATGGACGCGACAGCAGAGATGCGTGGCGGCGACACGGATGCGGTGGCAGTGAGTTCGGTGGACCCAGCAGTGTGGGCCACTAGGCTCACCGTTCTTTTTTTATAAATTCGCAAAATTATTTAAGATGGTGGGTCACCGATTAACCAAGGTGGTTGCCTTATACTGCCCGCCTCGGTTAAGGCTAGGATTATCCTTGACCTTTGATAGGAGGTGGTTGGCTTGCCCTGCTCGGTTAAAAATACCGTAGGAGTGGAGCTTCGACGGCCCCGCTGTCGCCGTTGAGGAAGAAGATGTTCGACCACAGCCGGGGGAGGCGCTCGTCCTCGCCCGCTTTGGCTGCGCCACCGGCCATGGGAGGCGACCACCCATGCCCCATCTTGACATCGTTAGCAGGAGGCGCCCGTGCACACCCCGCCGCGCCACCGACAAATGGAGCGACACCACCTATGCCCATCTTCCAATTGGTTGGGTGGAACTATCCAGTCGTGGATTAGCCAGGGAGATCACGCAGCTCCGGGATATGGGCCTGTCCGAGAATAGGCTCACCAGCAACATGCCGGTGAAACTCCTCAACGGTAGGATCCTCGTCCGGATGGATCACGCAGCAATTTGCTCCATGGCCATTTTACCATCGGGCCTCGCGGATCTCGGAGAACTAGAAATAATTTCTCTTGTTGTCCAGCAAAAATTTCAATGGTGAGATATCTTCCTATTTAGGACAAGTGAGGTAGCTGGAATTTCTTGATCTGTCCAACAATTCTCTATCACTGGAGCTTCCTGTTGATATTGCGGCATTGGAAAATCACATTGTTTTACACACAATACCAAAATTTGTCGTAAGCACACACTACTCAGCCTAAGTTGTTGTGTTGTGTGCAGCATGCACACTCTGCAAAAACACAGACAAACAGGAACACAAAACTTTGTCAAGCAGTAAAACACAGTGTGATTTCGCAGTGGCGCAAGATCAATAGGAACCTCTCCTGATAGAGAATTGTTGGACAGATTAAGAATTCTAGCAACCTCACCGGACCCAAACCAGAAGGTAATCCTACCCATGAAATTGCTGCCGGATACGCAAACGCAATAGCAAAACACATTCTTCTCATGTGTCCGTCGTCAGGCCGTGACAACTCCCCCCGCCGAAGATGCTGCTTGTCCCCAAGCAGGCGCCGCAGGAAACCTTGTCTTCAGCACGTCATGATCTGCCCAGGTTGCGGAAGAAGAAGGCAGCCCCATCCATGTCACGAGCACCTGAGTGATGGCATTGTTACCTTGCGCACGAGCCGACGCTGAAGGATCGTGTCAGGCACTGCTTCAGTGGCTTGCAAATCCGTCAGTGCAGGCAGTTCGGAGAAAACTGGAGTGTAGGATTTCAGTTGTGAGATATGAAACACAGGATGAATCTCACTTTGTGGGCCGGAAGTGCTACACGATAAGCCACTTCTCCGATCTTCTCAACGATGGAATAAGGACCAAAATACTTGTATGCCAGCTTCGGAAATGGTCGATTAGCAACAGAGGTCTGTGTATAAGGTTGCAGACGCAGCAACACTTGTTCTCCCACTTGGAACGTTTTATCAGTATGCTTCTTGTCAGCCTGCATCTTCATTCTGTTACGAGCTTGTTCCAAACGTTCCTTGAGCACTTGCAGATGTTGTTCTCTATGTTGGATCACCTCTGTAACCGAGCATGGTGTTGTCTGAGAATCCATCACTGCCACACCGAGATTAGGATCGACCCCAAACATGGCCTTACAAGGTGAGCAACCAATAGCAGAGTGATAGCAGGAGTTATACCAAAGCCGAGCAAGTGGCAGCCAGGATTTCCAGGTTTTGGGTGAATCCTGCACAGCACATCGAAGATACATCTCAAGGCACTGGTTCACACGTTCTGTCTGGCCATCCGTTTGAGGGTGATAGGCCGTTGACAGATTCAGCTTCAATTGATAAGACTTGAAGAAGCTCTGCCAAAAGGAACTGACAAAGACTCGGTCCCTGTCACTCACAATGGACTGAGGAAGACCATGTAACTTGACCACTTGCTCCATGAAGATCTCGGCAATCTGGGCAGCAGTATAAGGATGTTTGATAGGTATGAAATGGCCATACTTGCTAAATCTATCCACTATTACCATGATAACACTGTAGCCTTCAGACAATGGAAGTCCTTCAATGAAATCCATAGAGATATCTTGCCATATGCCTGCTGGTACTGGTAAAGGCTGGAGCAAGCCTTGTGGATGAGAATGAGAATGCTTAGTGTCTTGACAAATTGAACATTGTTTGATGAAACTATCCACATCGCCTTGAGACCCTTCCAATAGAAAAGCTTTTTGATTCTATGGTATGTTGCATTGACCCCTGAATGTCCCCCAATTGCAGATGCATGAAATGCTGCAATTAATTTAGTTTGCGGAGCGTTCAGTGCCGCCAATCCGAGATAGCCCCTCGTTTCTTAATGAGCCCTTGTTCCAGAGACAGTCCACTGTTCATTTGGACTGGATAAAGCCAATTTGGATAGCAACTCTTGAGCATTAACATCAGTAGCATAGGAATTCAAGACCTCTTGAGCCCACTGAGGTTGCAAGTGAGACACTCCATGCAAAACCAACAAATGATTCACCCTAGATAAGGCATCTGCAGCAAGATTTTCCTTACCTTTTCTATACTGAATCTTGAATTGCAATCCCATCAGTCTTGTCATGACCTTCCTTTGCATATCTGAATGGAGATTTTGTTCATTCAAGTAAGATAGGGACTTGTGGTCAGTCAGTATGAGGAACTCTTGTCTCTGCAAATATGGTCTCCACTTTTCAATAGCAATTATCAAAGCAAGGAACTCCTTTTCATAGATGTAGAGCTTCTGATGGTAGGGAGCCAAGGCTTTGCTAAGAAAAGCTATAGGTCTGCCTTGCTGCATCAAAACTACTCCAATACCCTCTCCACAAGCATCTGTTTCGACTTGGAAGGGTTTAGTGAAATCTGGCAAAGCTAGGATAGGAGTAGTGGTCATAGCTACCTTCAGGTTGTCAAATGCCTCCTGAGCTTGAGCTGTCCATTGGAATGACTTCAATCTCATAATGTTAGTCAAAGGCTTGGCAATGACTCCATACCCCTTCACAAATTTCCTGTAGTAGCCAGTTAAACCCAGAAATCCCCTGAGATCAGTCATATTCTTGGGAACAAGCCACTTCTTCATGTCATTAGTCTTGGCTGGATCAGTAGCCACCCCCTTATCAGAAATAATATGGCCAAGGTAATCAATCTTGTTCTGAGCAAAACTGCACTTGGAAGGCTTGAGGTAGAACCGATTGGCTCTTAGCACTTCCAAAACCTGCTCCAAATGTTCTAAACGTTGCTCCCAAGTAGCACCGTAAATTAGGATATCATCCAAGAAAACCATTGCAAATTTTACGAGAAAAGGTTGCGAAGCTCATTCATGATGCACTTTGGAAAGTTGCGGGTGCATTAGTGAGGCCAAAAGGCATCACCTTAAACTCATAATGTCCCAAATGAGTCTTGAATGCTGTTTTGAATTCATCATTGGGCAGCATCCTAATTTGGTGATAACCTGACTTCATGTCAAGTTTAGTGAAGAATTTTGCTCCTACCAACTCATCTAGTATCTCATCCACAATTGCATAGGAAATCTATTCTTTATGGTCATATCATTCAATTTCCTATAATCAATGCAAAATCTCCACTGTCCATCTTTTGCCTTCACTAAAAGCACTGGGGAAGCAAAAGGGCTGTGGCTGTGTGTAATCAACCCAGCTTCCAGTAACTGTTTCACTTGATTTTCTATTTCAGTTTTATGCTGAGGAGAATAATGGTATGGCCGAGAATTCACAGGAATGGCATCAGGCAGTAATGGAATAGCATGATCATACTGTCTATGGGGTGGCAGATGCTGAGGATCTTGGAAAATATCAGCATACCTTAACAACAGATCTTGTATATCACAATGCACAGTAGGGACAGGAACCTGAGGGGAAGGAGCAACCTGAGGTGGTGGAGCCATCAAAGCATAAGCCCAGATATCATTGCCCTTGATTGACTTGTACACTTGCTTTGCAGATATGGCATGTAGAGACAATTTTTCAGACAAAAGACCCTGCAGAGTTACTATTCTGCCTTTATACTGAAAGGATATGGACCTCTGTTCCCAATCACAATTCATTGTCCCTATGGTTTGCAACCAATCAAAACCTAAGATGGCATCATAGGGCAGAGTATCCAGAACTGTCATGTCAGTCTCAAAAGTGTATCCCTGTATATACCACCTGAGATTGTTTACCTTATGTGTAATTTTCAGTTCAGTTCCACTGGCCACTCTTACTGACTGCTGGGGTATAGAGACAGAAGGCAAGCTGGTAAGTTGAACAAACTTGGAACTGACAAAGCTGTGAGTATTTCCAGAGTCAATCAATATGATCATAGATTTGCCTTGTACAGTTGCTTTGAGTCTGATAGGATCAGGTGGGGCAGTACCAGAAATTGCATTGATGGACAGGTGGCCAAAATTTTCTATCAGCAACTCTTCAATGGCAATCTCATTCAATACCTCGTCATCCAAATGTCTATCTAAGTCATTCACCACTATGGCATGGGCTTGTGGCTTCTTTCTAGCAGGACATTTCTCAGCATGACCTGGTTCAAATGGCTCCCCACATCCATAACAGAGATTGTTTATCTTTCTGTGATCTCTGAGTTGCTTGTCCCTCCAGAAATTTGGGTTGGTCACTGCAGACTTGGTGTCAGGGCCTTGCTGAACCTGCTTGCCTTTAGTTTTCCACTTGTTTCTATCTGCTGTTTTCTGTTGAATCTTAGCAATAATTACTGCTTCTTCAACTGTAGAAGGCCTTTGAGGCTCAACCACTGCCCTTATATCTTCTCTCAATCCTCTGACATATTGAGTTGCAAAGAATTTGTCATCATGACTAGAGCCATTCATGCACACATCATACTGCAAGGACTTGTACTTGGCAGTGAAATCCTCCACTGTAGTAGTCATCTTGAGATCCAACAGTTCATTCATTGAAGTGTTATAGTCATCCAGATCAAACTTCTTCAAGATGGCAACCTTGAAAGCCTCCCAAGAGATATTCAGATGCTTCAACTTATAAGTCTGCCACCATTTTGCTGCACTGTCCTGCATATGCATTGTTGCTGCATCCACCCACAGAGTCTGAGGCAACTTGAAGATGGTGAAATAATTTAGACATTTGGCCAACCACACCCTTGGCTGGTTGCCATCAAATGAAGGAAATGGCCACTTGGGTAGAGTGTGATGAGGAAGAGTGTCCTCCCTATGGTGGTGCCTGTGTTGACGACGTCTGTTGTTCTTGTGATGCGTTGGCTCATGTGTGTCTGAGAAAGGGTTATCAAACTCAGGCTCCTCTTCTTCAGACACAGACTCCTCACTGCTGGAAGAGAGCAGACGACGAAAACCTTCATTGATCAACTTGTCCACGGCCTCTCCAGTTGTACCCACTTTTGAAGCCAACAGCTTCTGATCTCGCATACATGCCTCAACTGTGTCATTTGTTTTGGATTGAGCAGTTCCCAAATCATTCATACATCGCTGCATGAGAGTCAGCGTATTCAGCAAATCACCCCACCACTTCTTATCCTCTTGCTCACGAGCATCCATAGCGCCGAGCACAAAAGCCGTCTGAGGAGAAGGAATCACTGGTTTCTTCCTAGGAGCCGTGATGACTGAACACTCAAACCAACCAATCCGTCGACACAGGCTCAACCCAAGGCCTCCCCTATCACGTTCGACAGATCAAATCACCGCCGCCTGGAGCTGATGCGTGACCTTGGAATTTTACCACGGAAACGATGTTCCGCAACCCCGCCAAAACTCCACCGCACTCAGATCGATTCGCGACGCACAGAATTTTACACGAGAACAAATGCCCCACAACCCTTGTCGCTAATCGAAATAGGCAAAACACGAGAGAAAGTGAGCAGGGAGAAATTGAGCTCACAATGGGTACGCCTCCAACCCCAAATTGTCGATGCCGACCCCAGTTGATACCGAATCGTAGCCGACGGCGCTGGTGGATGTGGACGCGCCGCCGGAAATCATTGAGACACGATGCGCTCGTAGATCGCAGCGGAGATGTGGATCCGCCGCGAAGCCGACTCCCGATGGATTTGGTGGAGGTGGTCACCGGAACGAGCTCAAGCTGACTGGAATCGACCGAGGCGAAGCTGAGGAAGCAAGTTCGTGAGGAACCGCTGCTGCACACGCCGCCGTCGACCCGTCGCTCACCGTGAAAGCTCGAACCGAGAGGGTGGGAAGGGTGGGGAATCGGAGCCTGGATAACTAATGGAGCTAGATACCACTGTAACAACCCATTGCCGCCGGCAAGCCGGGACGTGAGAAGGACAGGGACGATTGCCGGCGGCGAGGAGAGAACCTCGTTCACGCTACGATATCACTTTATCAAATTCAACTTGGTCTCTTACACGCAATCGGTGCTGCCTATATGGCAAGCCCGCCACTAGCACGAAGGCCCACTGTCATTGTCTCAGTGAATGAAAAGGGAAAACGTAAAGAACAAATACGCAAACGCAATAGCAAAACACATTCTTCTCATGTGTCCGTCGTCAGGCCGTTACAGGCACGCCGTCGGTGAGCGGGTTCACGGACAGGTCCACAACCCGGAACCGCGCGATTTCCCCAATCCACGGCGGGATGGTTCCGACCAATAAATTGGAGGATAGGCGCAGGGGTGCCGCTCCATCCCGCGGTGGCATGGCAGGGCACGGACAGGCGGCGCCTCCCATGGCCAGAGGGAAACTTGGTTTCTTTTAATTTTGTTGCTTATTTGCGAAACCCATATCATCATAGGTACTGCCTTCATTTCAATTTATAAGTTGTTTAGGCTTTTTTAGATTCATTAGTTTCATTATGCATCTAGACATAAGGCTATATCTAGATGCATAACAAAGACTATGTATCTTGAAATGCCAAAACGACTTACAATTTGGGATGGAGGAAATACATGGTAATTTTTTTTCCCTAATAATGGTATTGGTGCAGGCTTTTGTCAGCGAGTATGCAGTTTGGAAAACTGACGCAGGTAGAGGAACTCTTCTAGCTTCATTGGCAGAAGCTGCTTTCCTTACTGGACTGGAGAAGAACAGGTGCCATACATGTCCTCAAATATACAATATTTATTTAACAAGATTTTTATATGTGGATTACTGGGTGACCACACCTGAATCTTGTTGTATCAGGTCATCTGTTTCCCTGACCTGTTGGAATTGTACCCGTCTTGTTCCAATGACAAATCATTTTTATTGTGAAGCTAAGATGATCTTGTTGGTTCTTTGCCTTGCCAATGCTTTTCTTTTCCTTGGCAGTGATGCTGTTGAGATGGCTTGCCATGCTCCACTATTCGTAAATGATGATATTGAGAAGAAGTTAGTACTGATGGCTTTCTGCTTTCATTGTTATTTCTTTTTGCTCTTGTTGATCTGGGTATTGAGCAATTGTGTCTGAAAAAAATAATCAGGTGGAATCCAGACGTCATTGTCTTCAACACCTGGCAGCATTATGGTACTCCTAGTTACTGGATGCAGAAGATTTTCCGTGAGTCTAGTGGTGCAATGCTTCATCCAACGACAATCAGACCCGGTAGCTCTGCAAATTCTCTAGCAGCGTCTGCAATTACCTGGAAGGATTCAGAGAATAACTCGTTTTTAAGAGTAAAGGCAAGTGATATCTCCTGCTTCCAACCTAGTCTTCTGTATCTGAAGATTCTGACTTGTACTGATTCTGAAAGCTCTTTTGCAGATTGTAAACTTCGAATCTGATGCTGCTAGAGTCACAATGACCACAACTGGACTTGAATCTAGCATTCATGTGCTGCAATCGACCGCCACTGTTCTCACATCAACCAATGTGATGGATGAAAATTCTTTCAGTAACCCAAACAAGGTGATCTACAGTTTTGGCTTATATCTATAAAAAATTGCCTATCAGAGATTCAGAGTTCGCTGTTGGTTTTGGTCTCCTTGCCCTGCTCATCTGAATCCAAATCCCTCTGTTCTACAATTGTGCAGGTTGTGCCTGTCAAGAGTCATCTATTCGAAGCAGCAGTGCAGATGCAAGTGACGCTGGCTCCTCACTCATTCACATCCTTCGATCTTGCTCTGGCTCCGTCCAAACTTGTCACGTTGGTTGATGTTTGAACAGTGATACCCAAATGTCAGTAATTGAAGAGATGTCAGTATAGTGGTAAAGAATTGTGTACTGTGACATCGATGATAAACTGAATAAACATGACACTGCAATTTATGTTTTTATCTATTTCAAAGATGCCATTAGAATTCCTACTTTTCATTACTTGAAGATGCACTAGAATTCATATTTACCTTTCTTTGCGTTGAAGAATTCACTCATACCGATTTTGGATCAATCCAATTTTTAGGAATTTCCTAGATTTTTTAGGATTTTTTCATTTTTCCTAGAGAATAAATCCATTTGAAGATTTGAGAGACATTTTTATGATTTTTAAATATTTTGTTTAAGGTTTACGTATCCCAATATATCCATAGGATTTTTCTAGAAATTTTCTTAGGTTTAGAAATATCTTTGGTGACTTGAAAACCTTACTAGATGTTCAGTAGACGTTTTTTTTTTGAATCTGTGTTCACCAGACTTTCAGTGAAAAAGGATTAAACATCCTTGAAAACCACCTCTAATTGGGGTAAAGATGTAATTTAAAACATTGTTAGATTGTGCACAGAGGAAAAAGGTCCATTTGACCCCTAAACCTTTGCAAAGTCCAATCCCCCCTCTCCCCAACGGAAAAATCACTTTTTTTGAACTCCTTGGACTTTTGGGACCATCTTACTTTTCTCGAGGCTGATTTTGACTCAAGTGTTTGTTGTGCCACATAAACTAACCCTATATTGATACTTTAGAGAACTGGACAGCCTAAAGGCGCCTGAAGAGAGAGAGAGAGAGAGAGCCCGAGGCGGAAAAAGGCGACTGCCCCCGACGCGACTCCGGCGATCGCCGGCGACGACCTGAGGGACTTCCCCTGCTGAAAAGTAGGAGAACTGCTTCGGGAGACGACGCCGCATCGATTGATCGGGGTATTTTCCCTTCTCCTTGCCTGTGTTGGGTGATCTCGAGGTGTGAGCGGAGTAGGTTTGCGCCTGTTCGTTCAGTTGATTAGCCTCGTTTGTGAGGGATTTGGTGATTTGATTAGGTGATAAAGAGCTTTTGATTCCTGGGGAATGGGGAATTGTCGGCTTACGCTGGCGGTTCCCCATTTCAGGATCCGTTCAGAGAATGAGATGAGCGGTGATCGGTTGCATAGTTCTGAATGTTCAGAGCAGAGTTCGAGACAGATGGACAGTGCGCATGAACCTGATCAGAGTTTGTGGGAAGAGTTTGAGATGGAGGAATGGTTGCAGACTGAGTTTCCACCATTGAGGGCAGATACGAGTTACTCAGTGGCATATGGCTTGCCGAAACACTCCTAATCAGAGAAGATGATGAGATTTTTGGCGAGAGGAATCAATCCCAATCCGCCGATTGCAGCTGTAAATGATAATTCACTGCAAATTGGGAAGCTACCAATTCAATTGACATGGCCTAGCAAGAGATACGAGGAACAACAGAATCTCCAAGAGGTTGTTCGATCCACAGAAGAGATTTTGCGTGCTTTGGTTCCACCATTAGAGAGCAGAGGTGAGGGGGATCGAGCTGGGGGCGGGAAGAAGAAGAAGCTGAAAATGGGCCGGTGTTTGAGTGGGCCAGAGCCCAGTGGGCTTTCGCTAGATGATTTGCTATCCCACTCTTACACGCCGCCGCCGCCGCCCCCTCCCAAACCCTATCGTTCTCGCTGGGTGTGGGTGGAGAAGAGTAGGGTTTGGGATCCAAGTGCAGAGCGATTCCCGGCGTCGAGAGCAGAAGTGCAGAAGTACGGAGCCTAGGTGAGACATTTGCGCCGGGTTCTTCCACAACTAACTGACGAGAGATCCTTTGTTGAGGTGGTTGAGAAGATGGAGAGAAGAGGACCTAATTAGAGAGAGGGGCGAGATCTAGAAAGAGATAAGGAAAACCGAGTGCAAAGAGATGAGAGGAGAGGCTATGATGAGCAGCGGGGAGAAAGAGCTCAGAGGGAGGGATTTGAGAAGCCTTATGGTCGCAAAAGAGGTGGTGATTTTGGGGATGAAAGAGGTACTAATGGGGATCTGCGCTTGCATCTGGTGGACAGGCGAACCAACTACAACAATCAGAGCTATGATGATGGGCAATACCAGGGTGCGGGAGCAGCTATCAAGTGCTTCAACTGCGGTGAAGAAGGGCATCACTGGTCAGTATGCAACAGACCTTCTCTTTGCTATGTGTGTTTGGGTACTGGCCATAAGTCTTTTAATTGTCCCAACAAGAAGTCCAAGGTGGCTCAGCCTCAGATTTCTCTTGGCCAAGGGCCAAAACCAATTGCCAAAACACAGCCACAGATTGCTTTTGGCCAAGGCCATAAGAATGTTGTTGCTAAACCAGAGATAGGGAAGCTGCAGTTGTGTGCAATTGGGTTGCCAGGACATGTTTTCCATTCTATGCATATTCCTGAAGTACAGAAAGAGAAAAAGAATTCTGAAGAGATTCCTCTAAGAGTTATAATTTACGTGCGGATGGGAAAGCTACTAGGCACAAAGTAACAATGAATTGAAGTACCGAGATGGGTTTTCGGTGGGAATATGATGTTAAGAGATTGTCTGGGAGTGAATTTCTAGCAACAATTCCCAACAGAGCTGCTATGAACCTGCTGATTAACAGGGGAAAATTCAGATGTGTGACACATGACTTTACTGTGGTAGTGGAGGAGACTACACTGGATCCAGAAACCTTTCAGATGCTTGAACTAGTTTGGATCAGAGCTGTGGGCATACCAAAAATTGCAAGAACTGAGGAAGCTGTGTTACAATTGGCCAGACTTGTGTGTGACCCTCAAGCAGTGCATATCCCATCTCTGTCCTGGAATGCAGTGTGGATTAGGGTGGCATCTCCTGATCCAAAACAAATTATGGGGACCTCATCTGTGTTCATTAACATGAGGGGCAAGAAGATATCTTGGTATTATTCTGATAAGCTCAGTCAATTCCCACCTAACAAGAGGCTTGATGATGATGATGATTTTAAGGATGATGAAGATGAAGAAGAGGCTACTGATGAGGAAGAGTTAGACTCCACTCAGGAGGGTATGGACTGGGATAAAGCAGAAGGAAAGAAATCTGATAATGATTCTCAACCTCCTGGTACTAGCACTGATCACAAGGGGAGGAAGAAGGACATTGATTCATCTCAAGAGATGCTAGAAGAAAAAGAGGAAGTTAATACAAACAACACTGGGAATCTTTTGAAGATGTCAGATATGTTTCTAGAGTTAAATAAAGTGGCTCAAGAAATCAACAGCCAAGAGAGCTATGATAATGGTCAATGCTCTAAACAAAGTGAAGCAGTACATTGTGAGGGGAATGATGTTGAGGAAAGCAGGTTGTCTGAGATGTCAATGAAAGAAAATGGTTCAAGAATCAATGGGAAGACTATGATGGTTGCAACCAGATGTAGCACTAGAGTAGTTCATGATGGGAAATCAATCCTGGAAGCTGCAATGTCCAAGAAGGCACAAGAAGAAGCTATGGAACCAACAAAAGCTAAGAGTGGGAAAGCAAAAGGTAATCAATCTATTTCTGAACCTTCCACCTCTTATTCTGCATGTAGTGTAAATAATAGTAGTAATGATCTGGATGATTGTGTAAAAGAGCTCAATGATTATGATGACCAAATAAGAGATAGTGAAGATGTAATATTAAGAGATTCTGAAAAGATTGATGAGATTAAAAAAGGCAGTGAAGAAAGAGTTGTGATAACAAATGTAGAAAGAGTTATCAATGCTTGTGGTGTTTCTCTGGGTATGAATGAAAAGGAGAAGTTGATTAACATCTCTTTGATTCAAGCTAAACAAGAAGCTACTAAGAGTTTAGAGATGGCAAAAAAACAGAATTAAAGAGTTATCAAAACCTGAGTCTGAGGGATTTGAGCAGAGTAGGATAGATGAGGATAATGAAGGAGATGTTTCTCAGAGTTCAGAGATAGGAAGTAGTCAAGAAAGAGCTGTCAGAGTACTCAAAAACCAACAAAAGTTATTTAATGAAAATGCTAATTTGGAACATTAGAGGGTTGGGGGGGGTGTCGATGAAATATCGGCGATAGTCCGACCGGGGGTATGCCCCGACCGGTAATGGATTGGCGGAAGGCGCACCGAGGTTGCGAGCAAGATGTAAACGAGGGAGCAATCACACAAGGTTTACCCGAGTTCGGGCCGCTATGAAGCGTAATACCCTACGTCCCGCTCTCTCTGTTTCGATTATGATGTAGATGTATGAGTCGTGCGTTATGCCAGATTCCGTCCTCCGGCATGGGGGTCCTTGCTCTCCTTATATATTACGGGGAGCAAGGTTACAAGTCGGAATTAGCCTATCTGGTACTAAGTTTACATACTTTACAAGTCTAAACTTTCCTATCTCGGCTAGGTCTTGTCCTCCTTATCGGTCTTCGATATAATTGCCCGTTTTAGGCCGTCCGACCGCCCGGCTGAGCCGATCGGTCTTGGAGCTTGATGGGCCGGCTGGTGATAGCATGTCGGCCCAAACTAGGCCGTGAGGGTATATGGAGTTTATACCTCCACAGCTAGTCCCCGAGCATCATGGATCTTGGGGGAGAAAACACCGTCTTGCTTGGTTGAGTGAGAAAGGGTGGTCGGACACACGTTCGACATATGATCCGAGCAGGGTTGGAGGACCGTCTAGTGCTTCCGACCACACTTTGCTTGCACTTGGTTGACGTTGTTGGTTTTGACCGAAAGATTTATGATGCTCCTGAAAAGAAAAAAGAATTTTGAAAGGGTCCCAAATCTAGAGACGTGGGCCCTCGTTAGTGTGTGATGCCTGCCATCACATGGTATCCGCCGTGATTGGTCGTTGCCTTAGCTTAGTTTTGAAACTAGACTCTTTGTAGAGAGAAAGGATCAGGCCGAGTCATGCAAATGACGTGGGCCCACGTAGTCCCCGAGGTTCTTTGTAAGATAGTATATGTTGCAGCAAGCTCTAAAAGAAGGATCTAGCCCATGTCACCTCTCGGGTGACGTGGGCCCACGTAGTCCCCGAGCCCGAGATGATGTGGAACACATTATGTCGGGTCTAAAAAAGACAACCGATTATTATATCGTGCTTTATGTGTTTCCGACCACTCTTTGAGTGAGACCGAGCGAGCCAAATTTCATTTGGGCTGGTCGGTTTGAACCATGCCATGACTTTGTCATGATTAAGTTAAGATAGCTTTGCTACTTAACTCGGTCCCAGCGTGGGCTGTGAGACCATGGTTTTAAATCTAAACCCATAAAAATAGCTTAGCTATTTGTGCGCCCGAGAATAACCGGTATCATTGGCCAAAAAATCCTAGCTCAGGTTTGTCGGATTGTGTGGGTTGAAATGTTGATGATATATTGCTGCTATACCGTAACTTTGTTACGGCGGGTTGGAAACGACTTCGTGAACCCGATCTTTTTAGCAAGGCTGTTTTTAAGACTATAGCTAGAAGGCGAGACTTGAATGGCCGTCGGTAGCTTTGCTTCTTGGGCCGGCTTTCGGGTTGTCAGTAGGCCGTGCGTCTGCGGAAAAAATGAATTTAAAACGGGAAAAAAGAAACGAACCGAAAAAGCCTTTTTTCGCTAGAGGCGGCCCAGCTTTTCTGGCCCATCAAAAGTAAAAAAACCCTAGTGTGGTTAAAAACTCTTGGTGCCGCCGTCATTTGGACTGCTTGGTTTCATTTTGCCTGCCGTTCTTGCAATCAGTCCCTTCTGCTCCCGTGCGCTGTGTCTAGGGTTAGCTCGAGCAACCGCATTCTTCCCGTCCGAGAATCATGGCGAAGAAGCGTCAATCTGCAGCAGATAAGAGGAAGGAAAAGGAACAGAAGGAGTATGAGAAACAAATGAAGCTTCTTTGGTCGCCGACGCAGTCGACGGCGGCGTCGCTGAATTCTTTGGCGGATGGGGGCATGATTCCACCAGCATCCTTTGAAGTGTGGCGTGTGCCGCCGCGAGGTGAGGCGTTTCCTCGCCCGTATGATGGTGAAATAGTTGTTTTTGAAGATTATTTCATCAGAGGCTTGGGAATTCCTGTTCATACTTTCCGGTGGAACTTTACATTTTTGGAGGATTTCTATCGCAATGTCCGCAACCGAACTCAATTATGACGGTCGCTCTCTTTGTTGCATATTGTGAAATGTATCTTGCAATTCCCCCAAACTTCAATGTGTTTCGTCATTTTTATGAATTGAAAAAGAGGGGAAATTTAGGAGGTAGCCCATGTAGCTGGAGCGTGCTACCTCTCTCTTCGTGATGGAATGCGTTCACGCCGGGCCGTCTTTCACTCATACTTGACAATGTGAAAGATTGGTTCAAAAAATGGTTCTATGTGAATGATAATCGGCAAGGAAGGCTGTCCCTTGTGATATTACTTAGATTCCCGAGCCAAATCATCGCCGGTCGAGATAAGCCAAATGCTACGAGATGATTGAAGTGAACGAGATCCTGGCAATGATGAATTTTAAGGGCACGAACGGTTTTACGGTGGCGGCTTTGTTTTCATCTCTCGTCGTGTCCAACCTTTGAGGGAGAGGATTAATTTCTGTGGGAATATCGTCGAAGGATGACCCTTCTCGTGAATCTTCGGAGGAAATTTCTCTTGATGATATTAACTTGAGGCTTATGAAGATGTTCAAACGGGGGAGGATACTCATATCCCTCGGCCAACTATTAAACCTTATGACTGGAGGATGCCACCTCCACCGGTCTCTTGTTATGTTCACTTTGTTTGTTTCCTTTATATCTCAATGCTTTTGGTAATTATACGACGTTTATATGCTTATAGGGCCGTCATATTTATGTGTCCCGAGTGCCTTTAGATGATCTCGCGCAGTGGGGAAACTCTTCATTACCAACGCCTTTGGTTTTGATCGGGGCATTGACGGGATGACGAGTGCGATGATGCTTTGCCGTGGAGCCCGTTGATGATCAATCTAAAGCTTCCGGGAAGCGGAAGGTTGTGTATGAGAAGAAAAAGAAACATTCTGGTGTCCCGACGGTGGCTCTTTATCTCTTCACCACATTAGCTTCAGGCGGTCGAAGCGTCGTTATCGTCGGATTGTAGAGTCATCGGTTCTGGATCCGATTCGACGATAAGTTGTCGCTTGCTGAAATTGCTCGGCGCAAACGTTTGCGTGCTTTGCGTAGTGGTGGTCGGAGTCATACTCCCCCGTGTACTTCCTCAATCGGTTGTTGATTACGGGAATCAACTTTGTTATGCCAATTACTAGGGCCGGGCTTTTGATCGCGATGTTCACGATAATTTGGCCGAGGTTTTAGAGGATCGAATGCCTCTGTTGCTGTATTGCCTTGTGATACGAGGCCGATGTTGTTATTGAATCTTACGCTTCGTTCGAACGTGGAGACCGATATGCTTGATTGGTTCAACATTCACTTTGAGCAATCTGAACTGTGAGTATATAAATTTATTGGTCTGTATCTTTGCTATGCCTTGAATTGTTTTGATTATTGTGCAAAAATTTGCTGTTGCCAGGGTTCCTATTGTTGAAGATTTGGGCCGAGAGCCCTTGGTGGAAGCTGGAACTGCTTTGGTGGGCCAAGAAGCTGTTCCTGAAGTTGTAACTCCTGCTGCCAATGTAGTCGTGGATCAAGAAACTGTTCCACCTGCTGCTGATGTTGTTGGGGATCCGGGGACAGTTATTGCAAATGTTGTTACTGAACCTGTAGTGGTTACTACGGGTATCAACATCATGGCCTCCTCGGGGATGCACGGCCATCTCGTGCCGGGTTTGGCATTGGATTCTTCCCCGGCTTCTTCGTGAAGGAGATCAATATCTGAATATGCGCTTGGGTAGTTTTAGACCCGGTGTATCAACGGATCGCCACGAGACAATGGAAGAGATTAGAGGAGGAACTTCTTCTCGGTGCCCATGTTCTGGCGGCCCGCGGCTACATTGCCCGTCGGGATGAGGATGGACAAGTGGCGCATTTTTGAAGATGTTGCCGGGGTACCATCTCGATGGTTTTGAGCAAGTGTTTACTTGATTTGCGGGCTCGTGTCAAGGTTAGTACTTGTCTTTAGTGACTTTTCTATTTTGCCTATCTTGTGGTGTTTATAAATGATCCTTTACGCGAAAGCCGTTGAAGATGTTGCTTTGAAAAACGTCGCCTCGCATAGAGCGGTTCAAGCCGACCATGTGTGAAAATGGTCTTCTGCGGAAGCAAAACGAGGATTTAGGTCGGCAAATCCGAGTTTATGAAGGTCGTGAAAAGCTTTGGGAACTTGAGAAAGATTCCCTGCTGAAAAAGGTTACAGTCCTTCAGGAGCAACACAAAGGTTTGTTTTACTTTGCTCTTGTTACTTATTATTTTAATAGAAGTTACAAGTAGCTGATTGAGTATTTTGCAGAATTGGAGAGTGATAAAGCCTTAATGGCTGCTGAAATTGCTCGTACGAACGAAGTAGGCAATAAGGCCCGCGTAGAAATTGAACGCTGGAAAGGGAGGCACGAGGTGCGTTTTTCTCCTTTGTTATGTTCTGTGTTTTGAGGTCTTGATCTGATTGTATCTTATGAATTGTGTTTGTGTAGAAACGCATGAGCGTCATATGGCGCAGTTTGGCGTGCTGAAGGATGATAACCAGCAATTGACGAACGTTATCTTTCCATGGCGGGTGGACTGCGGCCTGCTTTTTACGTGCTTGCGCGAGGTGAAGTGAGGCCGGCAAATCCCCTTCTTGTTCCCGAATTTGTTGTGGATCAATGCCGCCGTTCATGGCGCTTATTGAAGGAGTTTGTCGGGAAGGGGAGCCGTTTTGTTGCGTCGAGTGTTCTAGCTCTTGCGCAATCTCACTTTCCTCGAGCAGATTTTAAGCGCTTGGAGTCTGGACGTCCTGCAGACACTTCTCCGGAAAAGCTCAAAGATTTGCAGAAGGCTTGTTGGGGCACCGTCTGTGCTATTGCCGACAAGATAGATCTTGTGCCTGAGCAATAACTTTAAACTCTTTCTGTGGTATTGAATTCTGTGGTGCTTGGCACCTTTAAAAATATCTGTATGCTTTAGTACGGATGGCGGTACTGTATTTATATAAATTACAATTGCCTTAAGCATAGAATTTAATTAAGTGTTCTATGTGCCAAGAATTTGGCAAATCTCTAGGTGGATCGTCTAGAGTACACAATTTATAAGTCGTTGGTCTTGTGATTTGCTTTGACTAGGAAAGGTCCTTCCCAATGAGATGACAATTTGTGGAGGTCGTCGATTTCGAATTCTTTTGAGGACGAGGTCTCCGACCACAAACCGTCTTTCTTTTACGTTCTGTTGTAATAGCGCCGTAGAGACGCTAGATATTTGGCCGTTCTTGGGAGTGTTTCCAAGATTCGCTCTTCTCCCGAATCGATGATAGTTTTTCGACTTCATTTGTGGCTTCCTCGTCATAGTTTTTTGTTCTTGGTGAGCCAAATGCCACTTCATCTCGGTAAAACCGCTTCGCACCAAATATCATGAAATAAGGCGAGACGCCGGTATTTCGCTTGGTTGAGTTCGAAGTCCCCATATTACGGCGGGTAATTCATGATACCATCTTCCTGGATGGGTATCGTTGTCTCGGTATAACCTTTTCCGTAGGGCGTCTATGATCATCCCATTTGCTCTTTCTACTTGACCATTGGCTCGAGGGTGAGCCACTGATACGTATTTTACTTTTGTTCCTAAGTCTTCACAAAAATCCCAAAATTCACCACCTGTGAATGTGGATCCCAAATCTGTTATGATGGTGTTGGGTACGCCGAAACGATGTACGACGTCTGTTAGGAATTCGACAGCCGTTTGAGCATTTGCCTTGACTAAGGGCTTATATTCTATCCATTTTGAAAATTTGTCTATAAGTACGTAGACGAATTGATAGCCGCACAGGGCTTTTTTGAATGGTCCTATCATGTCTAGTCCCCGGCATGAAAAAGGCCATCTTCTTTGGTATTGTTTGAAGCTCATGTGCGGGGACATGAATTTGTTTAGCGAAGAATTGGCAACCTTTACAATGCTGAACTAGTTTCTTAGCATCGGCGAGTGCGGTTGGCCAAGTAAAAAGCTGCTCGGAACACCTTTCCGACCGGTGTTTTTGATGCTTTGCATGGTTTCCACACATCCCTTCATGAATACGTAGTAGTAGTTCTGCTCCTTCTTCGAAGGAAATGCATTTTTGCAATACTTCGGCGCTTGCATTTTTGCGCATAAGTTGCCCATCGACTAGGACATAATGTTTGCTTTGCGTCTTATAAGACGCTTTGTTTTTCTATTTTATCGTCGGTGTGTCCTCATCAATGAGGTACCGAATAAAGGGAATTCTCCAGTCTGGCTTTGTCTCTTTTGTTTGTTCCAAAGGTTCTACTGATGGTACTTGCTCGTTACATCCCTTTGCGGTCGAGGAGTCTTGTCGCTTTCTTTTCTTTGGATAAATAACTTTGGAGTTATCTATAGATTTTTTGCCGACCTTATTCTTGGAGCATTTATTACGAAAGGCGCCGGTCGGATTGCGGCGATGATCTTGTTCTTGCTTGGTCGGAGATGGGCCGGGAGTATGCTCTGCTTGGATATCATCTCTGTTTTAGTTTTGTCGTCGATGATTCTACGTCCTTTTGTGGTGGTTCTGTGCTACCTCCCGTGTGACGAAGGTAATAGAAGGTCTTGAACAAATACATCGGGTGGCATTTTTGCTCTCGGATCCCAATTTAGATAATTGGTCGGCAAGTTTATTCTTTTCTCTTGGTATATAAGTGAATTCCGGACCATAGAATTTATTTTCTAACTTCCTTATTTACGCCACGTATGCTTCCATTTTCTCATTAGTACGGTCCCATTCTTTGTTGATTTGCTTTGGACGACTAGATTAGAATCTCCAAAGACGAGGAGCCTTTTTATACCCAACTCGATGGCTATTTTGAGGCCATGAAGTGCGGCTTCGTATTCAGCCGCATTATTTGAAGCTTTGAAATGGATACGCGGCACATATCTTAGGGTATCACCGCTTGGTGCTTTGAACACGACGCCGCTCCTGCTCCTTTTATTTTGAGGGAGCCATCGAAGAACATTTCCCATCGTTCGGCTTCGTTTTGAAATGGAGGTAGGGATATGTCCGTCCATTCTACAAGAAAATCAGCCAAAGCCTGGGATTTGATGGTTGTTCTCGCTCTGGAATTTCAATGTGTATGGGCTAAGTTCTATTGCCCATTTGTTGATCCGACCACTTTGGCGTCTTTATTGCGGAGAATGTCGCCAACAGCGTGTTCTGTTACTATTGTGATCGGATATGTATCAAAGTAGTGTAGCAACTTTCGTTTTGTTATTAGGATCCCGTACAAAAGTTTTTGTACGTGTGGGTATCTCTGTTTGGAGTCGTTTAAAACTTCGCTAATGTAGTAGACTGGTCTTTGTACACCATATGTGTGTCCCTCTTCTTGTCGTTCGATGACTATTACTTTGTAACCGACCACGCGATCGGTAGCCGCAATGTATAGCAATAACTCTTCGTCATCTTTAGGTGCTTTTGCACCGGTGGCGATGTTAAATATGTCTTGAGTTCGAAGAAGGCTTTGTCGCTTCGCTTGTCCATTCAAATTTTTGCTTGGCCTTTAATAATTTGAAAAAGGGAGGCCTTTTTCGCCAAGTCTTGATATGAAGCGGCTTAAAGCCGCCATGCATCCAAGAAGTTTCTGGATATCTTTTATGCCTTTGGGTTGCGTCATTTTTAAAACCGCATTAACCTTTTTGGGATTTGGCTTGATGCCGTCTTGGCTAACTATGTTGCCAAGTAGTATCCCGATGGTACTCCGAATATGCATTTTTGTGGGTTTAATTTCCACTTTGAAATTTGTTTAAGGCGACAAAGGTTCGCTCTAGGTTTGAAACTAAGGATCCGCTCTCCTTTGTTTTTACGACTACATCGTCTACGTATGCTTCGACCGGTGGTCGGAAATTTCTTTTTGAAGACACTCTTGGATAGCGCGTTGGTATGTTGCACCAGCATTTTTGAGGCCAAACGACATGGTCGTATAGCAGTATGCGCCGAAAGGTGTGATGAATGATGTTTTTATTTGATCGTGAGTTGCTAGGGCTATTTGGTGATACCCTGAATAGCAATCTAAAAAGGACAACAGTTCGCAGCCTGCGGTTGAATCAACTACTTCGTCGATGCGAGGTAGTTTAAAGGGGTCTTTAGGGCAGTGTTTGTTGAGGTCGGTATAATCAACACACATTCTCCATTCGCCATTTTTCTTTTGTACAAGAACTGGATTGGATAGCCGGTCGGGATGATACACTTCTTTTATAAAACCAGCTTTGCTAATAGCTTTAACACTTCTACCCTAATCACCTCCTTCCCCGTCGCGAGCAAACCGTCGTAATCTTTGCTTGATTGGTTTGGCGGTTTCTGAGACATTAAGGAAGTGCTCGGCTTTTTCCCTTGGGACGCCTGGCATGTCTGCTGGTTTCCAAGCAAATATGCTTATGTTGTCCCTTAGGAACTGGACGAGCGCGTCTTCCTATTTGTTGTCTAGATGGGCTCCTATAAGAGCGGTTTTTTCTTTATCGCCGGGGATGAGCTCGATCTTCTTTGTGTCGTTGCTTTTGTTAGCTGATCTTTTAGACTGCTTGACTGGGATCTGGAGATCAGCTTCGGGTATCTTTTTTGCTTCAAGGCATGTTTGCTCCATGTGAGCTTTGAGGTCGGCTAATTCGGCTGCTGCGTAGGCGTTTGTTTCGCAGTCATGGGCCATAAGCACATTGCCTCGAGAGAAAGGATGCCTTTTGATGTTGGCATTTTTAATACTAGATATCCATAGTGAGGGACGGCCATGAACTTCGCGATCCCCGGTCGACCGAGTATGGCGTGGTAAACGCCTTCGAAGTCGGCTACAATGAAGCCGACATAGTCTTTCTCGAAGTCTTTGTCTTGTCCCGAACGGACGGGTAGCGTTATTTTTCCCAAGGGCATTGAAGGTTTGCACGGCATGACTCCCCGAGAATGGTGAGTCGTAAGGCTCGAGATCTTCGATTTTTAACCCTAGCTCTCGGAACGCTTGTAAGAATAATATGTTTAAGGCACCGCCGCCATCTATGAGTACTCTTTCCATGCGTATGTGGTTGACAACTGGGTCTAGTACCAAAGGGAAGCGCCCAGTGTCTGGTATATTCGCCCACATGTCAGCCCTGTTGAAGGTGACTGGTTGTTCCGACCAGGCTGGAGCTTTGGTATCTGTGTTGTCCCTTCTGACTTATCGATCGCCATGATCCTCCTTTTTAGTAATTTCTTGTCACGCGAGTTTTCGAGGCCAACCTTGCCGCCGAAGATCATGGGTGACGAGTGTTTGGTGGGCTCGTTAAATTGATGTCGAGGGTCTTTATCGCTGTCTTCTTCTTCCTCGGTTTTGTCCTTCTATTCGGTCGTTTTTCTTTGTTTTGTTTTATTAATCTCTGTTTCTTGGCAACCTTGCCCTGCTGAAAATTGCTTGTGAATCCTCGGCATTCGCCCATGGTATGGCCTTTTCCCCGGATGCTTAGGGCAATCCCGGCCTAGGATTTTCTCATATTCGGATCAAAGTCTCGCTTTTTTCTCTCGTTGGGTAGTACCGAATGGACACGTTGATCTCGTGTCTCGTTGTATTTGTTGTGTATGCGGTTATCGCGGCGTCGTTCGTCACGACGGTTCTTTGTCGCGCCGGTCGTTTCTACGTATGTCTTTGCGTTGAAAATCTCTTTCTCTCGTCATCATTTTTTCGAAGTTTACGTATCCTTGTCCGGTTTCGGGCAATTGTTGCATGGCATCGTCAACGCGAGCAAATTCGCGTGCTATTCTGAACATCTCATCGGTCGTAGTGGGTTGTCTTCTCAAGAGTTCTTTTCGTAGATCGATATTTCCTTGTTGTCGTAATCCTTGTACGAACAAGGACACAACTTCGGCTAGCTGAAATGTCGGAATTGTTGTCCGGACTTCGAGAAACGCCGTATGTAATGACGTAGTGGTTCATTTGGGTAGTCGACGATCTTTGCTAGGTCGTATTTAGTGCCTGGTTGCTGGCACGTGGTTCTGTAATTTTCGATGAAGAGGTGTCGCAATTGGGGCCAACTGTGGATCGACCCCTCTCGTTGGCGTAATAACCAATTATTCGGCCCGCTGTCGAGTACGATAGGAAGGTAATTGGCCATGACATGTTCATCTCCTCCTGCTGCTCGTACGGCCACCTCGTACAAGAGGATCCAATGCTCTGGGTCGACCTTGCCATCGTAAGTTTTGATATCCGGTGATTCAAACTTTTAGGCCAGACTACCTCTCGTAGGGCAGCTGAATATGGCTTCGGTCCTGATGCATCCATGCGAGCCCGGTATCGATTGTTGATGACTGCTCGGAGGTCGTTGTCATCATATTGTTCACCGTGATGGTGATTGAAAGGTTGACCATAATCTCTGTTATCTCTGTGGTTAATCTGTCTTCTATCATTGTGTCTCTGGTGAAATCTGTTGTGAGGAAAATTCCCACAACTTTCTCCATCGTCTACGTAGTTGTTGTCGTTAGCACCCCCCTCTCTAGAGTCCGGGATTTGATTGCTGAAGAAACTACGCGGCCGGTGGCTTCTGAGAGATGCGGCTGGGCGTGCTTGTTCTCTCATATGATTCACTTGAGCTTTAGCGGCTACTAGAAAATCAATCGCTTCCTCAATTTGGGGAGTTTGAGGAATATTGGCCGTCTTGAGGCGGTCAATAGCAACTGCCAGATTAGCGCTTGGGGTTGTGTGAACTTGTCTTTCGTTTACAAGGTCAAAATCATCAGCGAGATTTCGCCGAAAACCCCTGCGTCGTCCGACCATACGATCTTGGTCGGCAGCTGCTTGGATTGCGGCTTCGTTTTGTCTTCGCTGTTCCCTGGCTGCGTTTCGACCCTCTCGCTGTTGCCTTTGTTCGTCGGTTTCTCCATTGATGGTGACCTCGTTGTCACTAACATGACATACTGCGTTCCCTAGGCTGGGAGGGAAAGATGGGAATTGCTATAATTCTTGAGCGGATTTGGTCGGGTTATGGATCTCTGACTGAATTTCTTCATGTTCCTCTGGTCGGAACACGGTAAGTTGTAGATCTGGAGTAGTGTCGATACGCTTGGTGGTGTTATTTGCAGATTGTACCTCTTCTTCGTTGTCGGAATAGACCATCGTATGGGCAGATCCCGAGAGTTCTAAGATATTGTAGTAATCGTCGAGTCTGGGCGTGTCTGGAGTAACGTCACGTGTTTTCTCTGGAGATTGGTCGTCCGTGACTTCTTCGAGGCGCACATGGTTGACGATATGTCCTGCGGGTGCGTCAAAAGCGTAGCTGATCATATCTGAGCATAGATCTGGGATCCGGTTGTAGCTTCTGAGGTAATCTGCTAAAAGTTGGTGGCTGAATAGGTCGGCGGTGTTTGGCAATCCGTATGGGAACGGTGATGCAACCCTTGGATCTCGGGATCTTGCGATCGATGTGTTTTGTTGGCACTTGGTCTCGTTGAAGGATAGTGGGTGATTCTTGCTTTGATTCAATCTGGATAGATCCAAACTGAGCAA
The DNA here is from genome assembly GCA_018135685.1 of Themeda triandra. NCBI lineage: Eukaryota > Viridiplantae > Streptophyta > Magnoliopsida > Poales > Poaceae > Themeda > Themeda triandra. The sequence continues at coordinate 61,146 of JAENPR010000579.1, read as the reverse complement.
AAAACTCCATGAGCCTATCCTGTTGATCATGAGTTGCTTCGAACAGATCGGCCCAATTTTCATCTGGTGATTGATTGGTACCTAGAAGGAAAGGTTGGAGTTCTGATAACTCGAGCTTTGATGATGATGCCTCGTACCGAGGAGGCGAGGGATTTGTACCTTCATTGCTTTGTGGAGCTGAGATCGAGGGCGGACTCTCGATGTATGAGGTGTCTGGAGCGGTTGTCCAGGTCATCGTCCCAATGGTGAGGGTGAGGCCGGCTTCGAAAGTCATGGAAGCCGGGAAGGAAACCATCTTGATCGACGTAAAATCTCGGTGCGCACCCCCTACCTGGCGCGCCACTGTCGACGAAATATCGGCGATAGTCCGACCAGGGGTATGCCCTGACCGGTAATGGATTGGCGGAAGGCGCACCGAGGTTGCGAGCAAGATGTAAACAGGGAGCAATCACACAAGGTTTACCCAGGTTCGGGCCGCTATGAAGCGTAATACCCTACGTCCTGCTCTCTGTTTCGATTATGATGTAGATGTATGAGTCTGTGCGTTATGCCAGATTCCGTCCTCCGGCATGGGGGTCCTTGCTCTCCTTATATATTATGGGGAGCAAGGTTACAAGTCGGAATTAGCCTATCTGGTACTAAGTTTACATACTTTACAAGTCTAAACTTTCCTATCTCAGCTAGGTCTTGTCCTCCTTATCGGTCTTCGATATAATTGCCCGTTTTAGGCTGTCCGACCAGCCTGAGCCGATCGGTCTTGGAGCTTGATGGGCCGGCCTGGTGATAGCATGTCGGCCCAAACTAGGCCGTGAGGGTATATGGAGTTTATACCTCCACAGGGGGGGCTGGCAGAAGAAAGAATCTGTTGGACCTGATTGCTAAATATGATTTTGAGTGTATTTGCTTACAAGATACCATTAAGAGTTCCTTTCGACAGAGAGAGTTAGACAGATTGGCTGGGAAGAGAGATATGGAATGGGTTGTCATGCCATGTGAGGGTCATTCTGGTGGGATGCTAGTAGGGGTTGACAAAGAAGTAGCAGAGATAATAATGTCAGAACAATGTATATTTCTTCAGCAACTTGTTCTAAAAATGATTGAAGAAGATTTTACCTGAAGACTGATTAATGTGTATGGTCCTGCTCATGATGAGAGGAAGGGTGAGTTTTTAGAAGAGTTACAAAGATGTATACAAGCCTCAGATTTGCCTGTTTTGCTGGGAGGAGATTTCAACTTAGTTAGAAAAATTGAGGAGAAATCAACTGGGAATGTTAATATTGCTCTGATGGATGCTTTTAATGAAGTTATAAGTTCTGCTGCTTTAAGAGAGGTCCAAAGATCAGGGAGCAAGTATACTTGGACAAACAATCAGACTCCCCCGATTAGATGTGTGTTAGATAGGGTTCTGATATCATGTGCTTTTGAAGATCATTTTAATTTACTTACTGTTGTTACTGCTCCTAGAATTGGGTCAGATCATAACCCTTTAATAGTGGATACTGGAGGTTTGGTGAGTGTAGGGGTCCATTATTTTAGGTTCAGTAACCATTGGTTAAAGAAAGAGGGTTTCTTTGACTTTGTAGTACAGAAATGGCCAGAGAGATTCAAGCATAATATACTAGATCATTGGCATGTGTTATCAAGCAAGATGAGAAGAGCTACTAAAGGGTGGGGACTAAATGTGGATAGTCAGCAGAGAAAAGAGAAAGTAGAAATCTTGCAGAAAATAGGGGTGTTAGATGAGGAGAGTGATATAAGAGACCTGAATTTAGAAGAATGGGATCTAAGATATGAATTAGAAGGGAAATTACAAAAGATTTTAACAGAGGAAGAGATGCAATGGCAGAGAAGGGGGGGAGAGAGATGGATATTGGAGGGAGACTCAAATACAAACTACTTCCATAAATGTGCAAATGGAAGGAAAAGAAAGATGAAAATTGTAAGCTTAGAACATAATGATGAGGTGTTTGCTTGATCCGAAGACTTAAAGTCACATGTGACCGATTTTTATAAGAGGTTATTTGGGAAAGAGGAGATTGCTAATATCCATCTAGATCAGGATTTCGGTCGGTTAGTCAACAACCGAGATGAAAATGAGAGACTAGTGAGACCCTTCTCCATGGAGGAACTAGAGATTGCCATGAAAAATATAAAAGGTAACACGGCCCCAGGCCCAGATGGCTTCACAATAGAATTTTTCAAAGCATTCGGCCAAAAATGAAGTATGTGATTCTGAAAATGTTAGAAGATTTACACGGAGGAGAGCTGGACTGTGGAGACTTAATTATGGGGTCATTATCTTACTACCCAAGGTCAAACCAGCCACTTCCATTAAACAGTTTAGACCAATATGCCTGTTGAATGTGATTTACAAGATTATTACCAAGGTGTTAACCCTAAGATTGACAGAGATAATTGGTAAGCTAATAAGCCCATACCAAACAGCTTTTATTCCAGGAAGAAACATACTAGAAGGAGTGGTTATCTTACAAGAGATATTGCATAAGCTGAGGGTGAAGAAAATGAAGGGAATAGTGCTTAAGCTAGATTTTGAAAAAGCTTATGATAAAGTTAACTGGGATTTTCTAGAAGAGGTACTAGTAAGAAAGAACTTTGACCCAAAATGGATAGATTGGATGATCAAAGTGGTTAAAGGGGGAAAAGTCTGCATTGATATAAATGGACAAAGAGGAGAATTTTTCAGAAGTTATAAAGGACTGAGGCAGGGAGATCCTATGTCTCCATTGTTGTTTAACCTGGTTGCTGATGCACTATCTGCAATGCTATCAAAAGCCAGTGAATCAGGGATGTTACAAGGATTGGTGCCCCATTTGATTCAGGGAGGAGTGTCACATTTGCAATATGCTGATGACACAGTGATTTTACTACAATATAGTCAGGAGAATTTGCAGAATGTAAAGATGATTTTGACACGTTATGAGGCTATGTCAGGCATGAAGATTAACTATGAGAAAAGTGAAGTATTTGTTGGTGGTCCTTAACTCGATTCTAACCCCGCCAACTTTAGCCTAGGCAACACTAAATCTCACCTAGAATAGGGCTCTAACCATTTCCACAGTGTGGCGCAGAATTCTTGTTTTGCAGGTCAACACTGAAATACACCTAAAATGAGCCAAGAACTGGAGCAAAACTATGATGTGAGAAGGTGGCCCACCTACCGGATAATTCGGGTCTCAAACATAGCCTAAAATGCCAAGCATGGACCCAAGAAATGGAAGCCCAAAACCTAGTCCAACTCGATCATGGGCTGCAGGAGTGGGGTGTAGTAATTTGGCCATAACTCCCTCATCCGGACTCCGATTGACGGAATTCACCGGGCTACGAAGGCGACGACGAGGCCCACGTGCACAGTAAAAGATGGGCCCCATCGGAGCCAAACCTGGCGTGGGCGCGCCCCGAGCGCGGCCGCCCGGGCGGTGCCCGATCAGGCCCAAATTTGACTCGGTGGCCCATGACAATAGCCCAATGCGAATGGCGGTGGTGCTTTCGTGAATGGAAGGTGCGAAACCGCCCTATGAGGTCGGTTTTGAACCTACCATGTGAGGATGGCACTTTTTCAAAGAGCCCCCTCCTCTCCACCTATAAAAGGAGGCTCCCTCCTCCTCATTCAACACACCATTCCAAGGATCAAGAGCTACTACACCTAGAGAATAAAGAGCCACACTCCATGGGCTTAGGACCTAGCTAGCTAGTAGAGCTCGGTAGTGGAGAGATGTGAGGAAAGAGCGGGGAAGAGCCAGACTTGTCGATCTCTCCCCCAACCTTGTACCTCAACGAACACCTGTGCTACACTTCGTCGGGTTTTCTCGCTACGTGAGTGTTCGTGTTTTCTTTGGTAACAAGTCTTTCGGTATTTATTCTTTATTTATACTTGTTTGCGGGTTCATCGACCGTCCTCGTGGTGGTTGCTGTAGTAGAGGACTCCCGATAGAGACGGATGTTCCTGTACGACGCTAGAGTAGTAGCTAATAGCATAGACGTGGTGTCTAGGCTGGCGGCTACCTTCGTTTGCTTCGTAGCCCACGGTTGAGGTGGTAGGCGGCAGGTGGTGACAGCCCTGTCCGTCTCTTGTAATCCCCCATGTCCGGTTACGCCGTAGAGCCATAGGCCGGCATCACCTGGCAGACCAGGTGCGATCCGGTGCCCGAAGTGAGCAAGTGTAGGTGTAGTTTATCTACTTTTAGACCCAAAAGCCATAGAATCCTTCTCCCCCTCCTACCAACTCTACCCTTGGGTTGTCCTTGGATGTATTAGCTAGGAGAAATACCTCCGTTCCCTGTGGAAAATACGATACCCTAAATACTTCGGGTGAAAGCTACAACGGTACTTTCCGTACGCTTGCGGATTCTTTCTGCACACGTTAAGAAATGCCAACAAGTTTTCTAGTGCCGTTGCCGGGGATAGACTTTTTATCTATCTTTGGTGATTGCGCTAAGAAACGTCAACAAGCTTTCTAGCGCCGTTGCCGGGGATAGACTTTTTATCTATCTTTGGTGATTGTGCTAAGAAACGTCAACAAGCTTTAAAGCGCGCGTTGCTTGGGAACGGTTGCTATTTTCTTCGAGCCTAGTTCGTCCTCGTATCTATTTAAAAAAAATAAAAAAAATGTTTTATAATTCATTTTTTCAAAACAAAATATCCCTTTTACTGTTCCACCATGAAGCATGAACCAATTCCAAATCCTTCTGCTTCAAAGGGGAGTTCTTGGAGCCAAAATCTTTTCAAAACCAAAAGTTTCATCTGGATATGAACTCCACCCTAGTTTGAAAGCTATAGTTCGGGCACAACCCTTCTCAGGGCTTGATCACGAAAACCCTTTTAGCCATCTGCAAGATTTCGAAGAAATTTGTTCATGCCTAAGCATTCCTGGCATGGCACAAGAAACTCTTAAGTGGAAATTGTTTCCTTTCTCCCTTATGGGAGAGGCAAAACAATGGTACACTAAAGCCGTAGAAAGTGTGAGTGGAGACTGGGATGAACTGAAAGACAAGTTTTATCTTGCATTCTTCCCCATGTCTCACATCACTTCTCTACCAAGGGCAATCCTTGACTTCGAGCAGAATGAGAAGGAATCCATAGGTGCAGCCTGGGCCAGGTTCACAATGTTGGTAGTTGCCAACCCAGTCTTGTCTTTACCCAAAAGCATGCAATTGCATCTCTTTTGTTCGGGTCTAGACATAGATGCTGCCCAATGCCTTGACACAGCCGCCGGATGGTCGTTTTCACATAAAACTACGACGGAACAGAGGAAAATCCTTAATCACTTCCTAGAGAAGCATGCTTCTCCTGTCGTAAAGGCTAAACCTCTCCAAAAGAAGGGCATGTCAAGTTCTGAGGAGCCCTCATCAGCCGAGTCCTTACCCCTGCCATCCGTAGATTCGACTAGTGAGCCCTCACCTGAGCCATGAACACTGAAGGAAGGGATGGTTTATCCTTCAGAGTTCGCTATCAATTTTGAGGATTATGGTAGAACCTCGAACATGTCCTGGCACGAAAATTCTACATTTCATTCTAAGGAAGCCTCCCTCACGAAAAACCATCAAAAGAATGGTTGATGGAAGTGAAATGTTCTTCGAGGCAATTCGATTCTTTCACCATCCACAACCATACTTTGTTCGTTAAAAGGGACTTCAATGAAAGCCCTACACAACCCCACAAACTTGGGACAAATATCATGTCACAATTCCTTGCGGAAACCCTATTGGAACATTTCCCACTAGTCCCGATGATAAACTCTTCGAGGTCCATCGGGACTCATCTTTGAGTGTTGTGGGATCGCTAGGGCCGTACCAATCGCAATTCATGAAGCCGAGGTTTACATAGATTTTTACATCTATGCCATCCTCGATTTTGATATTCTCATAGGCCACCCTCTTAGTCAAGAAAAACCATCCAATAGGGGCCTTGATGAAATGTTGGGAAAGATTGCTCCCACCACTCACATAGGAATTCCAATGGTGGAGCATCTCCCTAAACATAACCTGTTCGAGGTGGCAAAATTCATTTCCCCGTTCATTTCACATCCTTGTGAAATTGACATTCATCATCTTCCTCACTCGAACGCAAGATTTGTCCCTCTGGCCATCACAACGTTGATCTCGTTAGTGATCAAAGATCAACGTTTGACCCTCATGATATATCCTTTGAGAACGAAAACTCACAAGCCATGGACAAACCTAGAGCACCAAATTTGGAGACCAAGAAGGATTCCTCAATTGAGCATGAAACTTTCTCGTTTAAAACTTCTCAAGATTCATGCTCCTTTTTAGAGTCTCCAATATTTGTTGCTCTTGGCACCACGTACGCATACGAGAATCACAACCACCTCTTCATTCCTGCTGTCAAACTATTTAAGAGGATGGTTGTCAATGCTTATGTTTACCATAAACATTGCAAATCTCATAGTAGTACGATGGCGCTAACCTTGTAGCTTAATCTTGAATGACCAAGGAATGGTGGTGAAACTGGGGACTACACCACCATCGATCGCTACAAGGGAAAGTTCCCACGGTCAAGCGTAAGACCATAACTTAAGCACTGCCGGGAGATACCCCGGATTATCTAAAAAAAAAAGAAGGAAAAGTTTTTTTTATTATTAATATTGTTATCTTCATTATCATTTTTATAATGAGAAACTTTTCTTTTCAATAAAAGCAAGGGCATGTTGTCAAGTTCGTATGCACCTTTGGGTATTCTTGTTGCTAACCGTTACGGGGGCACGGGTCATATGACGCTTGAGAACATGGAAGCTATGTCAACTATAAATTTTGGTGCCCTTGGGTGATAGGACACACTCCAAGAAGGAAAAGGAGACCTGATCCAACACACTTGACTTTTATATAAAAGTCCAAGTGTGGGGAGAGACGGCAAAAATCATGAGTTCCAATCACACCAAGAGTCAAACAAAAAAAAAGAGAGAGAGAAAGTTGATTCTAGCCTCGCCTTGCTACAAAACAAAGAAAAAAAAAGAGGGACACATGAAGGTCCCTAGATTTTGAAAAAAAAAAAAAAATTGGGGACATATAAAGGTCCCTAGAAGAAAAAAAGAGGACACATGAAGGTCCCTAGACTTTGAAAAAAATGATGATGACAAAAAAAAAAAGAGGGAGAAAGAAAAAAAGAGATTAAAAAAGAGAAAAAAATGAAAAAGAAGAAGAAGAGCCTCCCTCTTCTAGACCTTTGCGATTACTAAGGCCTATGGTCCGTGTGCACTAGTTGTGCATATGACCTAGCCTTGGTAATTACTTGAGTGGAGCTCATGAGAACAAGCCACCGTTGCAGCCCACCTGAAGTTGCCATCCACATGCTGCCGGTAAAGAAGAACACTCGGAGTAAAGCAAAGGTAATAAAAGTTCACCAACTCTCTTGCTCATTCTTGTCTCCATGTGATCATACAAATTCTTGCTTCTCATGTTTATGTCATATGCTCGGTTTGGGTGTGCTTGTATATGGCGATATACAATACATCCATAGGCTTTTTAAATTAAGCATGGTGCTTAGGTTAAAATTGCCTTCTTTAATCAAAATTTCGGCATGGTGTTGAATTTTTTGATTAATGAACTCGAGTTGTTGCCATAAGCAATAGGGAGTAATCTGTTATGGAGATTAATCAAGTTCTGTTTTACTTTGCAACTTAATCTTGACCTTGTTTGAGTTACGAGTTGGTTGAGCGAATATAGAAAAAAAATTCAATAAAAAAAATCTGGCTCCCTGGTTTTCCAACCGGTAGAGCCCATGTTTGTTTCTTTTTTGTTTCCTTGGAAATAAAAGTAGGTACAAGAACAAGTGTGGGGGAGATCTCTCAAGAATAACTAACTCTCACATTCGAGATCTCCCCAAACACAATGCACAACATCAAGCAACTCATCATGCAGAAGGACAGAGCAAACGACTTTCATTAGCTCCTTCACCTTCAACGGTGGTTTGTGCAACTCTACCCTCGCATCTCCTAAAGTTTTGAAGTTTAAATTGATTAAATAAAACTAAAAACTTTGCAAAACTCCATCTCCTATTTTCACCAATTGAGAACGAGTTGCATACTTTTTATTCCTTGCTATCTTGATTGTGTGAACAACCTTGCAATAGGGACCCCATGTCTTATCTAAGTTATTGGCGAGTGAGATATAGTAGAATGATATAATACTTACCAACTCGTGCAATGGACTTGGGTATTTTTATGCAAAAATTCAAAAAAAATTAGCAAATGCTCCTCGTGTGATAAGTGCTATGTCCTACCAGAGCCAAATATCCATGCTTACACTTATGCAAAAATCTGTTTTAGCCACTTTTAGCAATGTCAAGTCTTGAGATTCTTGCTAGAGATGGCCTTATCCCCAAGATCATTGCATTCACCCACCAAATAAACATGCCGACTCTCACAATGAGAGCCGCACACAGCATTCATCCGCCAAATACATATGCCGACTCTCACACTGAGGGCCGTGCACATTATTCACCCACTATTCCACCAAAAACGCTCATTTCTTACACTGAGAATTGAGCACATATACTCCACATTTTCTCCCTCTTCCACCAAAATACTCCTGTCAACAAGTCATGCATCTCTCTCTCCATCATTCATTCAAGAAAGGTATGGACTGTTATTAGAAAATTCCTACAAAAAAAGAAGCATAGTTCATGAATAAGGAAGAGTTCTTTTTCTCCACGGTCTTGAGATAGAGAAGAAAAAAAGAAAAGAGAAAAAAAAAGAAAAGAAAAAAAAGAGAAAAAAAAAGAGCAGCAGAAAAAAAAAGAAATAAAGCAAGTTTTAGAGATATTCTTCGAGTCCATACCTTCTTGCATATTCCTTCATAAAGAGAGAAACATGATCGGAGTCCACAAATATTTCTACACTTGCACTTGCACTTGCATCATCTAGGGATATGGCCTTCTCTTCATGAGTCCAGTTGGCTTGACATTGGAACCTGTTCATCATCCATACCCAAAACTCCACATATCAGCCTGTAGTGGTAGGATGATCAAGAACACCTGGATAGGACTAGCCACCTAAAAAAGAGCGACTTGAGAGTATCACATGAGGAGCTAAGGCTATCTTTGCGAAAATGCCAAAACCCCAAGTCTTAAAGCATGGGTAGTGTGAGTTGACTTGATTTCAAGCTATTCCTCCTTCAATGGCTATAAGATAACTTGGTAGCCACCATGAATGTTCACAAATGCAGAAAAAAAGCTCGGAATAATCTGTATGCAGGTCAACTCTTGGGAGAATACAACCACCTTAGTTCTTCAACCGTTACTCGAGGACGAGCAAAGAGCTAAGTGTGGGGGAGTTGTTGGTGGTCCTTAAATCGATTCTAACCCCGCCAACTTTAGCCTAGGCAACACTAAATCTCACCTAGAATAGGGCTCTACTCTAACCATTTCCACAAAGGTGTGCGCGAAATTCTTGTTTTGCAGGCCAACACCGAAATACACCTAAAATGAGCCAAGAACTGGAGCAAAACTATGATGTGAGAAGGTGGCCCACCTACCGGATAATTCGGGTCTCAAACATAGCCTAAAATGCCAAGCATGGACCCAAGAAATGGAAGCCCAAAACCTAGTCCAACTCGATCATGGGCTGCAGGAGTGGGGTGTAGTCATTTGGCCATAACTCCCTCATCCGGACTCCGATTGACGCAATTCACTAGGCTACGGAAAGCTGACGACGAGGCCCACGTGCCTGTAAAAGATGGGCCCCATCGGAGCCAAACCTGGTGCGGGCGCACCCCGGGCGCGGCCGCGCTGCGGTGCCCGATCGGCCCAAATTTGACACGGTGGCCCATGACAATAGCCCAATGCGAATGGCGGTGGTGCTTCGTGAATGGAAGGTGCGAAACCGCCCTATGAGGTCGGTTTTGAACCTACCATGTGAGGATGGCACTTTTTCAAAGAGCCCCCTCCTCTCCACCTATAAAAGGAGGCTCCCTCCTCCTCATTCAACACACCATTCCAAGGATCAAGAGCTACTACACCTAGAGAATAAAGAGCCACACTCCATGGGCTTAGGCCCTAGCTAGCTAGTAGAGCTCGGTAGTGGAGAGATGTGAGGGAAGAGCGGGGAAGAGCCGGACTTGTCGGTCTCTCCCCCAACCTTGTACCTCAACGAACACCTGTGCTACACTTCATCGGATTTTCCCGCTATGTGAGTGTTCGTGTTTTCTTTGGTAATAAGTCTTTCGGTATTTATTCTTCATTTATACTTGTTTGCGGGTTCGTCGACCATCCTCGTGGTGGTTGCTCTAGTAGAGGACTCCCGATAGAGACGGATGTTCCTGTACGACGCTAGAGTAGTAGCTAATAGCATAGACGTGGTGTCTAGGCTGGCGGCTACCTTCGTTTGCTTCATAGCCCACGGTTGAGGTGGTAGGCGGCAGGTGGTGACAGCCCTGTCCGTCCCTTGTAATCCCCCATGTCCGGTTACGCCGTAGAGCCTTAGGCCGGCATCACCTGGCAGACCAGGTGCGATCCGGCGCCCGAAGTGATCAAGTGCAGGTGTAGTTTATCTACTTTTAGACCCAAAAGCCATAGAATCCTTCTCCCCCTCCTACCAACTCTACCCTTGGGTTGTCCTTGGACGTATTAGCTAGGAGAAATACCTCCATTCCCCGTGGAAAATACGATACCCCGAATACTTCCGGTGAAAGCTACAACAAGATACTTTCCGTACGCTTGCGGATTCTTTACGCACACGTTAAGAAGTGCCAACAAGTTTTCTAGTGCCGTTCTTTGGGGATAGACTTTTTATCTATCTTTGGTGATTGCGCTAAGAAATGTCAACAAGCTTTCGGCGCCGTTGCGAGGATAGACTTTTTATCTATCTTTGGTGATTGCGCTAAGAAACGTCAACGTATTTAGTGTTGGTTTGGAAGCCGAGGAAAAACATTTGGTGACAGAAACTCTGAGTTGTAAAGAAGGGTTCCTATGAAATACTTGGGGCTACCTGTCAGTGACTGCAAAATTTCTAAAGCACAGTTAAAATATGTGGAGGAGAAAATTGACAAGAGGTTGGGGACATGGCAGTGTGATTTTTTGACATCTGGGGGGAAATCGATTTTGATTGAGTCATGTCTATCCAGCATACCCATGTATACCATGGGGGTTTATTACATGTATGAAGGGAACTTCCAGAGGATAGACACAATAAGATCCAGATTTTATTGGCAAGGGAACAGCAAGAAAAGGAAATATCATATGGTGAAATGGAAGACATTAGCCAGACCCAAAGAGTTTGGAGGGCTGGGATTTACAGAGGTGAGAAAGATGAATGCATGCTTAATGGTCAAATGGATTGACAGATTAGAAAGAGATGAGAATAATTTGTGTTGCAATCTGCTTAAGAAGAAATACTTGGGAGATAAAAGTATATATCAGATTAAAAAGAAGAGTGGGTCTCAATTTTGGAGAACTTTGTTGGATCTGAGAGATGATTATCAACAAGGTAGAGTTTTGCAAGTCAAGAGTGGGGGACAGACCAGATTTTGGCATGATGTATGGCTGAAAGATGTTCCATTGGCAATCTACTTTTCTAATATATACAAGATGACTGCTAAACCTGATGCTAGTGTAGCTGAGAGCTATGTGAATAGACATTGGGAAATACCACTTAGAAGACAAATAATAGGAGAGGTTTTAGAAGAATGGCTGGAAATGGATCAAGTTTTGGCAGAGGTAGAACTGTTAGAAGGAAGAGATCAAGTTAAGTGGGCTCTGGAGAAATCAGGAAAATATACCTCCAAATCTCTGTACAAGAATATGAGTAACAGTGGTGTAAAAGATTTACAAATGATGTTAATCGGAAGAATAATATTCCTCTCGAAAGTTAAAAACTTTTTATGGATGGTATTCCGTGACGAATCCAATGGAGTGCAGTTGAAACATAAGAAGTGGTCAGGAGACCCGGAGTGTGTGATTTGTGGGGTGTTAGAAACTACTAACCATATTCTTTTTCAATGCCCAATTGCTGTTTTCTTATGGTCTTTCTTTAGAGATGCATTTGGCTGGAGTAAAGCTCCTTTAGATTTTGCAGATTGTTTACAAGAGATTATGGAAGATTGTAGAGGTGTGACAAAAAAAACTATATTTCATATTTGTGCAGGAGCTTTGTGGTCGCTGTGGAAGACAAGAAATGAAGCGGTGTTCAATAAGAAGGTGATGACAACTCCATCGGTGATTGTGTTCAAGACGTTGACGCTGTTCAAGTCGTGGAAGCCATTACTCAAGCCAAAGCTGAAGCCGAAGGCGGAGGAGATCCTTGGGATGCTGACGTCGAAGGCTGTCCAGCTGGGATGAAGACGACACTGGACAAGAACGTGCAGCTTGCCTAGGGTGGTGCTCATCTGTTTTCCTACTGTTGTTCCCTGGGCAAAACTGTCTGTATTTTGGTTCCTGCTCGGGCGAGGTGTGCTGTGCTTTATTCTGTAACCGCCTAGAGTTGGGAGGTTAAGAGATACTGGTCGTTGCTACCTTTGGGCAGCGTTGCTTGCCGACGTAGGAGGTCAGATTTAGAGGTAGTGTTAAGAGTTCGGGTTAGATGTGTTGGGCGTCTCTGTAAAAACTGGAAACCCCAGTCGCTGCTGGTGGGTCGTTGGCTCCGTTACGCTTTCTAATAAAGCCGGGGGAATGCCTTTGATCTAAAATATTGATACTTTAGAGAGGTCAACCATACTTTGCAGGAATACTCTTTAGTTAATATTCAAATATTTCTTCTGTAGGACCTTTGCAATTTAAATTGTGAAGATTAGATCTAATATTAGAAAATGTGTTTTAGCTTAGAAACCTAAACTTTGCTTTAGACTTTTTTTTCATTTTTATCAACATTAGTTTTTTTTTTGTCTAAAATAGGCTTTATTATAATATTATTTGTTAATATCCACTTATTTTATTTATAAAAAGTTATACCATTTAAAATTGTAAAACCTCATTCAATATTAGAAAATTTTTCTTAGCTTAGAAGACCTAAAATTTTCTATATTTTTTCCTTTAATATACTTGTGTAATAATATAATGCCTTGCCGAGAGTTATCTCGCAATTTAAATGGTCTCTTTTAGTTCAAACTTCTATATTCTGGTGCCTAATTTAAAACTTGAAAATCTGATTTAATATCAGAAAATTTGTCTTAGCTTAGAAGACCTAAAATTTTCTTTATTTTTTCCTTAAATATGTTCTATAATAATATAGTGTCTTGCTTAGAGTTATTTGCAATTTAAATGATCTATTTTAGTTCAAACTATCTATATTCTGGTGTCTAATTTAAAATTTGAAAATTTTGATTTAATATTAGAAAATTTGTCTTAGCTTAAAAGGCCTAAACTTTTCTTTATTTTTTCCTTAAAATATATTTTATGATAATATAGTGCCTTGCTTTTAGTTATTTGAAATTTAAATGGTTTGTTTTAGTTCAAACTATCTATATTCTGGTGCCTAATTGTTGCTTGTCCAAACTAATAAAATCATGACTAGGTTGCCTAATAGCAAGGGGACCATATAAATTCAAATAGTTCAAACTAGGTACCATAAGATAGTGCATAATTTACTAAAATAATATTGAAACCAGGTTTTTCCCCTTATTTTAGGAAGGAACCATTTCTACAAATTTACAAAGAATAGAAGATTTTTAAATTGTGTATTTTCAGAAAAATGTTTGGATATATTTTTTAATTTTTTTATATAAGTTTTTTTATAAAGTCTAATTAGTTTCTTCAACTTTGAATTTAGTTCGATTTAGCTCCCTCACTATTACGTGGTGCCATTAGATTGGCCAACTGTCAACTGTCCAAGGATCAAATTCAAATCAAAAAGGTTTCAAAAGTTGGGGTAGGTAAAAAAAACCGATTTTCCGGACCACCCGTAAAAAAAAAAAAAAAAAAAACATAATTTACCTGCTTGCCGCGGCTCACCTCGTGTTCGAATCGACATCTCCCTCCTCCCGTCCTATCTACGCTCTAGGGCAAATCCTCCAAATTCCTCTCCCAATCCCGTCTGCAATCTCGTCGTTCAACCTGCCGTCGTCCGTCTCCGCCGGACATGGGAGGAGCGTCCTTCCCCGTGTAGCGCTCGGCTTGTACCCGCTCCTTGCACGGCGCGTCGCTCCCGGCTGGTGGCTCTTGCTCGCACCTGCTGCTAGGTTCGGCGACGTGCTACACCTGAGTGTCTCCTCCAGACTCCAAACTCCAAAGGAAGGTGAGGTGGTACCGTCTGGGAGATCTCCATTCTTCTCTTCGTTAGCATTTGCCGCCGCCTGTTCTGTCCACCCCTCATCCTGTGCATCATCTTTGTCACACAGAGCGCCGCTGCACGCCGCCTGTTCGACGGAATGCCTAAGAAGCCAGCGGCCAAGAAACCGGCCAGTCCGGCCGGCGCCGCCGTTGATGACGCCTTCGCCGCTCTCCCTGACGAGATACTGCAGCACATCCTCTCCTTGCTCCCGGCGCAGCTGGCCGTGCGCACGTGCGTCCTGGCCCGGCGCTGGCGCCGGCTCTGGGAGGGCGCGGCAGGGCTGCGCATCGTCGCCGCCGACGCGCCCGAGCCGACGCGCGTGCCCGAAGACCTGGAGTCTTTGGCGGGGCTTCGGGAGTTCGTGGAACACCTGCTCCTCCTCCGCAGCGGCGCGCCGCTCGACAGTTGTGACTTCATGTTCGATGTGCCCGACGAGGCGGACGTGCCCCGCGTCAGCCTCTGGATCCGGCATGTCGTCCGGCGGTGTCAAGTCCGGCGGCTCCAGCTCAGTATCATCCGGGACAATGATCCCTGGGACGTTCACTTTCGTGTCGACAACCTACCTCTTGTCTCCAGGCACCTTCGAAGGCTAGAGCTTAACTACATAGGATTGAATGATAGCTTCCTTGATTTATCAGGCTGTCCGGGATTGGAAGATCTGTATATCAACAATGGTGACTTTGGCCGTGCCAAGAGGATCTCGTCTAAGTCTGTGAAGCACCTGACTGTCATCGATTCCAACTTCAATGAGCGGTTCCGTACTGTAATTGATGTCCCAAGCGTCGTTTCTCTGCGGCTAGAGGACCCATGGGAACGAACTCCTGTGCTTGAGAGCATGCCGTTGTTAGAAGTGGCGTTTATCAGACTTGCCACCGATCCTGAGATGTCTTTAGATAGGTGCTATAATTCTGAATCTGGGGATTGTGCTGATGAGCACTGTAAAGAGTGTTATGGCCTAGAAGGTGATCATTTTAATGGTAGCACTGCCAATGGTGCCAGAAAGAACAAATCAGTGCTTCTGAATGGTTTGTCGCAAGCAAAGAGTTTGGTCTTGATAGATGAATACAAAATGGTATGCTTACGTTTTAACATTTTAACTCATTTATATTACATGGCAATGACTTAATTCTGCAGTAATAGTTATATCGATGATAGGGCACTGATGACATTTGTGTTTTGGATGTATTGCCACTACCTGGGTTTTTAAGTCATTACGTTCATTGTTAAGATTGGATGTTTTGCCACTACCTGGGTTTTTAAGTCATTACGTTCATTGTTAAGATTGCCTGATATTTTTTTGTTTGTGCTTTCTCCAGTTCATTTTCAAAAGAGATGTGAAATGGTGCCCCATGTTCAGAATGTTAAAGACTCTGTTACTAAATGAGTATTGGTGTGTGCCTCCTGACTTCCATGAACTAGCTTGTCTTCTTGAACACTCACCAGTTCTAGAGAAGCTCACTCTTCAAATTTTTTCCAAGGTACATATATTTTCTATATGACAACTGCTGCTAACATTATTTTGTCTGATCAATTTATTTTGATGGAATGTTTTTACCATAGGGACCTGAACATAAGGTGAAAATTATTGGAAGCTACAGTGATGGAGGGATCTGCTACAAGCCTGCAATATCAGAAAACCTCAAGATTGTTGAAGTCAAATCCGAAGTGGCTGACGAGCGAGTTCTGAAAGTTTTGAACTTCCTGGAAACACTTAACATAGGTTTTGCTTCTACATTTCTGCAGTTTGTGATTGTATTTGAAAACTAAAGCAAGTGAAAGAAAAATCTCCTGAGTTTATTATGGAATCATCAAATAAAAAATAAGAAATTGGCTATAAATGCTTTTAATGTTTATGCAAATATTATCTACAAATCTGTGCACATAGGTGTATTAATAATATTGCTTTAAAAAATAAGCGAGCCCAAAATGTCAGCTTGTTGTGCATTTCTGAATTATTGATGTATTGCTTAGTTCTCAATTAGCGACATGTTTGATTCAAATTGTTATTTTGGTCAACAGAAATTGTTGCCCAAATCAGTTTTTTCCCCTTGCATTCCCAAATCAGTTTTTGTCTTCCTTAAGTTAAATTCTCATGCATCGAGCTCTACATATTCATTTCAAGTTTGCTAGCCAAGTGATTTAAATATCTTGTTTCTCATGTCACCCCTGTTACTTGTGTGAACTTATTGTGCTTTTCATATTTACGTAGATTTCAATCTTGACGAAGAAGATGAGACTTTGGTTGAAGATGTATCTACTACCTCTTAATTGCATCAAGAAATGGAAGGTTGGATTTGCTCTGGCAAGGTTCTGTTTTTTTATGTGCACTTTTCATGTTGCTTCTGCTTGTAATAAACTCGGACTACAACTTGATCAGAATCAGTATGAGCTGTTTAGGCCATTGAGAAGGGGCCTTGTGTACTATGCTATGTTCGGTTTTGTATATGTCTTCTGTTTATGTGCCAAGGACAGTGCTTTTCCTTTTTGTGGTACATTAAACTTGTTGATTGTGCTCCTAATGATCTAATGTACTGTCCTTAGATCTTCTGACTAAAATTAATTTGCTTCTTATTAGAAAAAAAAAATGTAGTTTGACATTTCACTTTCATAAGTTTCAAACTGTATAGTTTGTAACATGGCAATAAGGATTTGTGGAGAATTTAGGGTACTTCAATCTTATATTACCTCTTTGGGTCATCTGAGACTGGAGCCTTTTTAGTTTCAACTAGGAAATAGATAGAATACTGATTGTCCTAAGCTCTTGAAAAATCTTTTTGAACCTTGTTAGTTCCACAATGGAACATATTTCAGTTGTGGAGGTCAAATGAAGATCCAAAAACAAAAATGGATATTGAAGATTGCTCATTTGTGCTTGTTGGAAGAAATCAGACTCTTTTGACAAAAGCCAAAAACAAAAAAATGTTTTCCAACCTTTCCGTGTTTGACCGGCCCAGTCATTGCTCATTTTATTTTCCATCCATGTTGGGCCGTTCATCCTGCCTCACGTTGTGGCTCAGGCCGGCCCGGTGTTTTCCGGTGCCAGCTCGGCCTTTTTCGACCTTGTGGCGTGCCCTGAGCCCGTGACAGCCGCACTTGGGCCGCAACAGGAAGTGAAGCGTCGCCACCGCCTGCAGCGATAAGCCACCTGAGGTCACTCAGGAAGATGAGTTGTCGCTGGAGGCCGGAGTTCCCCGGAGGGCATGGAAGATGATCTGCTGCAGCTTGGATTGCGGTCCCAGTCAAGTGGCCTGTGGCACCGTGACATCCAGTGGCTGCATTGCCAGTGAAGATCATCGCCACCGTTGCGGACCAGTGACAGTGACGGCCGTAGCAGAGGGTATTCATCCATGGAGGCTTGTCCTTAAAGAAGCGCCATGGAGCTCGTAACCTCAAGATCCGACGTCGATGCTGTGGAGGTCACGGGTTGGGTAATGCAGTTTCCCTGTTCTTATTCCAATGTCTTCCCTCCTAGAATGCTTGGGATCATAGTTTAGTTGACTTAATATATATCTATAAAAGGAACAAAGAAAACTAGAAATAGTGATACAATCTAAATTTAGCACTCTAGAAATCCTCACCTCCTCTCATTTTGCCCCTGCTTGCTCTGAGTGCTGTGCGGATAAGTTATTTTCCCTCTTTTTTTAGTCAATGATTTTTTCCCTCTTGATTTTCTTTGTTAGACTAGAAAAGGGAGAAAAGCTAAAGAAATCTTGAAACAAGAAAGCATATCATGGAGCAGTTAACTCAAATCCAACTTCTGTTTTGCATATTACTTTTCCCACCTTTCTCTCCTCCATTTGACGATTAGAATGGAGAAAGGGGAAGGTGGGGAACATTGTTGATATTATGCTGCCAATATCTTTTCTTCAAAGGAAAAGAAGAGCAAGGTGTCAAGTTCTGAGGTAAACCTAATTGTCTTGTTAGGAAAGTGCAGTTTTCTGTTATTTCTATTAGCCCATTTCCCTTCCTTGCCCCTTTAGCTTGGGATTCCAGTCTAATGCTTATGGATATCGATTGGTCCTGTTTTGGGTTTTCTACACCTCGTGTTACATGTTTTTGGCTGCAGTGGAGAACTTCAATTGCATTGATCATGGTGAAGAAAATCCTTTCCCTCTTTATGTAGCCCAAATGATACCTTTGAGCAAATATAATAGCATCACAGTATTGTCTTTTCCAGACACATGCCCTAGAAGGTACTTTTTTCTCCATCATTGCCTGAATTTTTAAGAAACTTGATTTGAATTCTGGGTTGTGGTGATAGAACTGTACAATTTGTGGGTGGCAGACAGACATCAATCATTGTTAACTTTCAATCTGTACATCTAAATTTTATTCAGTTCTCTGAATTACAATTTAATATTGGAGTTTCATGTAATTAGGTTTTTCCCTGCTGAAATTCCATGTAAATACCAGTCTGGACTCTAGAATTGCATAGAGACCTCATTCATAATTACTAGTTTGGAACTTTGAATAAGAAATTCATCAAGGCTATTTTCGGATCAAAAGTGCCTGGCTTCATGCACTAACTTCTGTGGTAATGAAGATATTCGCCAAGAATCAGCTGCAAAGCTTAATACAGATCCGATGCATTCAATCAAGTGGAAGGGCATAAATGTGTTTCTAAGTCACCTTTGTCCTAAGTGTTCTAAAAAACATGATGGCACAACTTCAGGAAGCCATACCACTGGATGCACATGTTGGCGTTGGTTCTTCACACCATCTACTAGTAATGATTCTGCAAATGTAGCAAGTGCCAATGGTGGAAATACTGAAGTGCTCACTTCTCAGCCAGAAGAAAATGTTTTTGCTCCTAGTTATAAGGTTGACAATGCAGAGACATCAGTTTCAGCTGTTGGCCACCATAGGAAACCAAGCATGCACCACAGACTGAAAATATGGATCAGCAGTGGGCATAATGGCATAATAGGAAAATATGGGAATAAATTGGAGTTGAGTGTTCCCCATGTGGCTAGGCCATTATCTGATGAACATGCGAAATGGCCAGATTGGCTCATAAATGTGGCACCAGAGGCAGTACAAGGTTGGTTCCCTCGGCGACCAGATTCATTTGAGAAATTAGACAAGGTAAATTGTTAATATGGTGGTACAAGTTGCTTAATCTGGTACATGTTATTACTTCTTGGAGCTAACCTTTTCTGTTGTCCTTTTGTTTAACTATGTAACTTCTTTCCAATTGCAGGTTGGACAAGGAACTTATAGCAGTGTCTACAAAGCCCGAGACCTTAAAACTGGCAAGTTTGTCGCACTCAAAAAGGTGCGTTTTGTCAATGTGGAGCCTGAGAGTGTGCGCTTTATGGCTAGAGAGATTCTTATTCTACGGAGACTCAATCATCCAAACATCATCAAGTTGCAAGGGATCATAACATCTTCTGTTTCACAAAGCCTGTATCTTGTGTTTGAGTACATGGAACATGATCTTGTTGGTCTTGCTGCGACTCCAGGCCTTAAGTTTACTGAGCCACAGGTGATTGTCATACTATCCTGGTTCATTTGTAAAGGTGACATGAACTTAAATATTTTCACTTGAATTCAGGTCAAATGTTTATTTCAGCAATTACTCAGTGGCCTTGATCATTGCCATAGCAATGGAGTCCTGCATCGGGACCTAAAGAGTTCCAACCTGTTGATTGATAGCAATGGTGTTCTGAAGATTGCGGACTTTGGTCTAGCAACATCATTTGATCCTGACAATCAGCAACCACTGACTAGCCGTGTTGCAACATTGTGGTACAGACCACCTGAACTTCTTCTCGGTGCCACCAAGTATGGCCCTTCTGTGGATTTGTGGAGTACAGGGTGCATTCTTGCAGAACTGTTTGCTGGCAAGCCAATCTTGCCTGGAAGAACTGAGGTATACAGGCAACTGCTACATTTTTTATGATACAGGATAGGCTATACCAGTATCATAGGTTAAACAATTTTACCTTATGCCCGTTTATTTGGTATTGTGATTTCGCCAAACAATGTTATGGTAGGTGGAGCAACTTCACAAAATTTTCAAGCTCTGTGGATCACCTTCTGGTGACTATTGGAGTAAACTGGAAGTACCACAAACAGGGATGTTCAAGCCCAGCCGCCAGTATAGTGGGTGCATCGCTGAGACATTTAAAGATTTTCCAGAGTCAGCTATAGTAGTTCTAGATAACTTGCTTGCACTGCAACCAGATGCTCGTGGAACAGCAGCTGAGACTCTCCAAAGTGAAGTAAGTTCTACACACCTTTTACTCGTCACTGTTGACCTTTTTGTTGGTTTGGAATATGACATGCAACAGCTTCTGAAGTCTTGTTTTTTATTTCAGTAATCAAATTTAATGATACGAAGGCACTTAAAGTTATGTCCTTGATAGTAGAGCAACAAATAGGGCTCTAAAGGACACTAGTATTTGGAGAGTTATCCTCGTACCACCAATGAGGCTCAGTTGACAATTTCGAACCAGATGCTACCTTCCCCAGTAAATAATATAAAGGGTGTAAAAACCCTTAATAGTTACTTTGAATAAAATTAGTCAATACTATTAAGGGTTTTTACCCCTTTATTAAGGGTAAATTTTAATGAACTAAAATTTCCTAGTGTGCAAATTAATGAACTAGTGTGCCTGGTCACTGAGCTAAAATTTCCCTGTGCATGACCACCAATCAAAAAAATGTTATCATGTGAAGTGCAAATACTTGCTTCATGTGGAAGTTTCGGTTGCTTCCAGGAGAAATTTACAATGGTTTCTTTCTGTGATTTTCTATCTAATTCAGAGGTAGTTCCTGAAAACTTAGTCTTGGCTATAAAAAATGATCAACTGTCTGGTATTCGAAGGCATCCTTTTGGAGATTTTTTGTACTGTACGACCTAATGCATGGATCCAAAATTCGTAGTTTTTCAGGAAGAAACCACTTGCCTGCAGCCCCTCAAGCTTACCAAAGTGTCCCCCAAGTAAAGAGTATGATGCTAGACTTCGAATGGAAGAAGCAAGGAGGTACCAGTTATCCTAATATTTTCTTATTGGCTTCAGAGTGTGCGAGGTACAATCAAGAAGAATTATTAGT
Organism: Themeda triandra; assembly: GCA_018135685.1. Classification (NCBI taxonomy): domain Eukaryota; kingdom Viridiplantae; phylum Streptophyta; class Magnoliopsida; order Poales; family Poaceae; genus Themeda; species Themeda triandra. The sequence goes on along the minus strand of JAENPR010000579.1, from coordinate 39,851 downwards.
TATGTTGATGTACTATCTTCTTGTCTCGATAGGAAAAGAAAGGCAGCTGAGAGTGTAAGTGGATTTCGATCTGTCGAAACAGAAGATGGAAATCCTTTCGCAAGCGAGATAACAAAGGTTGCTATGATTAGACCTGAATCTGCTGATATAAGAAACGGAGTACTTGGTTCTCAGAACAGCAACCTAGGATCGAAGGGCCCGGTTGTGGTAAGTACAGTACTTCTGAATACTGATTTTATACATACTGTTGTGCTCAACAAAAGAATTGGGGGTTGGTACCATTATATTTTGCACTTATTATTTTTAAGTATTTTGTTCTGTTCTGTTGACATGGTTATACATTTTCCTTTTTGTAATTCTTGGGATTGGTTAGTTCCAGAATTCGATTGATATAGAGGTTTTATTCCCTGCAATGGTGTGAATCCTGTGCTACCGAATGACCTTTATATGTAATAATTTGCAATTGTTGTATAAGCTGAGATCCATATAGTTTACGTGGACATTGCACATATTGACTTATTTCTCTATTGGAACAAGTTAGTTTTGGTGTCCTTTGTCTACCCTTAACAACTTGTTTGCTATACTTCTTTCTGATCAGAGGTACAAGGGAAAAAGATATCAGCACTCAGGTTCAATGATTACAGCAAAAGGAAACATGGAGCGGATGCTGAAGGAGCATGAAAAGAATATCCAAGATGCAGTGCGCAAAGCGCGCCTCGACAAGAGCAGAGAGTTGTGAAGCAGGTCGCTGAGGATAAACTGTTGACTGTACTAGCACTGGCAATTCCATGTTTTGACTCATGCTGCTCCGAAATCATACAAAAGATTAAGTTGCTGTCGTGTTGATTCAATCCTGGAATTTTGGGCTATCAACGACCTTAGCTGGATCGGCATGGACTTCTACTGCAGGTTGTGCCCAGCAGCTTCTGAAACATCACCCACTTATTGTTGTGCCCTCTGCTGCAGCGTTCTTTCTTATCCCCTGAAGCTTCGAAGCAGATATCAGTGGTAGCCTGGTAGGACTAGGAGTAAGGAAAGGCTGATGGTGTGGTGCTATCAGCTAGGCTTTACACCCCTCAAGGCCCCAAGCACCTGATCCTCTAGATCATTTGAAAAATTGGTTCAGAAACGCCTTCAACAGCCACTTTTCTTGCCCCTGACAGCAAGGTTTACACCCAGCTCTTCCCCAAAAATTGGCAGACAGATTCGTAGCCACTATCTCTGGGTTCCCAGGAATCAATATCCTGGTGCAGCAGTCATATATTAATGTAATATAAGTTATTATATTATGCCTGTCACAGGGCAAGTGCCCCTTTTACCACACTCCTGATTACCAATGGTCCTGTTTTCTGACCTTGCAATATTAACAGCGTGTTCGTTATTCAAGCAATGGTGCATGATTATGAGTAAGCTTGAAAACAGAAATGAAAATTCCCGACCGACCGTATCGTTTTCTACATTTAATCCGACCATTTTCACTTTTTTTTTTAGAAAAATACGAAAACGGTACGAAATTCGGACAGACAATTCGAAAACGGAGCGGAATTCGAAATGGGCTTATTTCGACCGATTTCTACTTTTCTACATTATATTCGGTATGTAACCGTATTCGAAATTCGGTAGAGCCACAAAAATATATTTTCTATTCCCATATCTTTTTATTTATACCTCCAAATATAGCAAATAATATATGCATTTTGATCAGGCACGACGAGCTTCGCAATGGTGCAGTCTATTTCATTGTTTGTGATACTTTTATTTCATGAAATATTATGTTTCCTATAAAACAAGTTTAAAAATCCAAAACTCGTGGAACTTTGTAGATAAATAATATATTTGCTCTGATTCACCATGGATTTGGTCATTTTGGATTACTTTGGCGGTCAAATTATATGCAATAAGGAGCGCCAACAACAATCCTAGACACCACCACTCCCGTATCGCCTTCCCTCCACTCCCGTATTGCGGCGTCGCACCGTCGAGTCAGTGACTCCGTCCTCCACTCCGTATTGCAGAGCCACGAGGAAGAAAATGACATGAAAAATGATCCTGACGTCATGGATGATGCCGATGAACTGTAGATATTCATGTCCTATTAATTCTTTGTTCTATACTTGTATTTGTGTGACGGCGACTACGTCATGCACCCCTTATTCTATTATGTGCACTTGAACTAAATCATGCACGTGTTAGTTTGGTTATGCACATCTTTAAAGTGGGTTGGTATTTCGTACTGAATTTTCGTACGCCGACCGTTTCCGACATAATTCCGCTCGAATTGGTTCGTTTTCGAAATACCGTAAGTTCGTTTTCGTTTTCTTTTCCGACTATACCGCTTTCGTTTTCGCGTTCGTATTTAAATATAAATGTAGAAAATAATAGAGGAGTTTTTCGACCATTTCCGACCGTTTTCATCCATTTATGAGCTCCACAAGAAGCAGAACTTGGAACTACTATTTTGGCTGCAAAATTGAGCTTCCATTTCCCACAAACCTTTTCATTTTTTAATAAAATAGTTTGAATCAAGCCTTGATCTGGTAACAAATCAATACAAGGAGCAATGGTTTTAAGTTCGTTGTTCTACAAAATGTTGAGAAGTCACTATCCAATGAAACCATTTATATTAAGAGTAAACAAAAGTTGTCGGCATATCTGACTTTAAATTGTCTCATTATGTCAGACAGTTCCTTCCCTTGGAAGTTATGTTCTTTTTCAATCGTTAGTTACAACATCCAAGTAGCTGGTGTTATCCTGTTATACATATTTATGTGTATTCTCGGTTTGTGGTTACAAAAAGAAGAAAATATAAATTTGAGTCTTGTTGTAACAGTGAGCCGGGCGTGGCTATGGAGGAGGTGGTGGCTAGGCACAGGCGAGAGGGTGCAGTGGTGCTAGGGTTTCATCGTGGTGGAGGTGGCAGCACACGGGAGGAGTAGGCCAACGGCTAGGGTTAGGGAGGGAGGCACAGGGAGAGAGAGGAGAGGAGACGAAGGCGTAGGAGGAAGGGATAAGAGCCTTTTGGATTCTTCTTGTTTAATTACTTAAGATTCTAAAAGGCTTAACCTCTAAGCGATATAAACTGATCTAATCTACGGCAGTGGCGGCGCTATAGCGTGCTACAATACCTGCGCTACAAGCGTGTTTTGGGCCCAATCCGCACTATAGTACCCATCGCTACTATATATTCATAGCAGGTCTGTTTTGGCTCCAATTCAGTCATATCTTGTGTTGGCTCGGTCTTTCAAGCGCATGTGGTATGCAATGCCACTAGCATAACCGCGTGGATTGTTTAACCGTCTGTGCAAAATGTTTCCTTAGGCGGTTAATTTCTTTGCACTGTCCACGATAAATCGAACCGACCCTGGACATACACCACAGTCGCTTATTTCGTTTCCGTCTGTGAAGGGGTTCGTCAGTGATATGTCATTATATAAATAAAGATAGACAAAAAAAGATAGATAAAGATAGACATCGATCAATAGATAGAATAAAATAGAACAAAATAGATAGGTAGAGAAAGGCATATTGATAGATAGAACTTGGTGGATTGTCCTCGCGTTGTTGCGGGTATGGAGGAGTGTATTCTTCGTGATTGTAAGAATTTTCTTGTGTCATATTTGAGAAAATTATATATGAATAGAAGTGTATTCATATTGAATTTAAAGGATAAATTTAAATAAACAATAGATAATAAAAATGATAAAGAAATATTGACCATCCAAATGATTATAAACGTATTAATTAAGAAATATGATTTATGATGGACGCGGGACACTGAAATGGAAGTACAGACACTGCTAGAAAAAATATTGAAACAATATGATGTTCGTAGGATGAAGTAGAGGAGAGATGACTACATATTGCCTATTGCTTGTGCGTGATCGATCATGGTCAGCATTGAATTTACATGTGAAGAGACGGAAGGAGATACAATTGCTAGCTTAGTGGACATGAGTTTCACATTAGATGTTGGTGTCTCTTTGGCTTTTTTGCATGTTATATTGGAAATTCAATAGTGGATGCATTAATAGGAGTGGATGATGATGTAAGCGGATGATGTGACGTAAGAAAAACTAGAGGAATAGTCTAGTGGGTATTTAGCTTTATAGGAATTTAGGATAAAATAGAACAAATAGACATATAGATAGATAGATAAAACAAACGAGAACTGCTCCAGTACTCCTCTTTTAGAAAATTGCACACATCTCAAAGCAACTTATATCTATTTATTAATTAGATTTTCGTAATTAATTCTATTCTGTGTCTGAGAGGGCTTGGCCCGTCCATACCAGGCCCTGCATGTGTCCAGCCCAGAAACCCAAAAGGGAGCCGTGATCGTGATCTCTCTGCCTAGTACTGTCCACTTCCTGCGACGCCTGTTTTTCCTTAGCCGACCACCGTTGCCCCATTCTCACGATCGTCGAGCGTCAAGACAGGTTTATGCTGCCTCGTCTGGGTTTCCCGAGCTGGCGTCCACCATGCGGCCGTGGCCCTCGCAAGCACATACAGCAGCCAGCGGCAGACTGCCATCCACGGCAAATGGCAGACCCCTAGCCTCCAATTGGAACGTCGTCGGCCGATATGGAACTCTGGTCGTCAGTTGACGAATGGAACGGTGGCGCAATGTAATCGTGGGGTCGCGACTTAAAATGAATACATTAGTGCAATTCCTTTTAGCGGATGTAAAATTCATATAGGACAAATTCCTTGGCGGCGGTTCCTCCCTGTCAACCTTTTCCACAGGTTGAAGCCAGCAACTGATGACGATCATAGGATTAGGCCAGAAACCTCCTCACGCAGAATGGAACGGCACCGGCGGATCTCCCACAAAACGTAAGTACAGAACGGCACCAACAAAAGGCATCGAACGGAGGTGGACATGAGATCGTCCGTGCATGGAGCTCGGTTGCCATGGAGAACATGTCTCCGCATGAATGAAGGGGATCGGGATCTAGGAAATTAACGGGCTAGGTTTGGGCTGGGCCAATCTAGGGCCGAAAGGGGCCTTATTTATAGATCGGTTGCTTTAAGATACGTGCAATTTTTTTAAAGAGGAGCAAAACAAAATAGACAAATAGATAGGTGGATAGAAAAGTAAACTAAACTAAACTAAATCATAAGAACTAAGAACTAGATCAAATTGTTTCCGAGTAGCAATTCGATTGGATGTAAAAAAGATGTATCCATCTAGAAAACGTATCAGTCGCCAGGCGACACATAAAGAGGAAGGCAACACAGAACTCTATCGCGCGCGTATCTTAGTTCTAAATCACATCGTCTCATCCAATCTCCTGCTTAATTAGCTCTTGGCGGGCGCCACCGGCCACCTCGCGTAGGCGCCGAGAAAGACGATCTCGCGCACCAGAGATGCTTAGCTCTTCGCCGGCGCCGCCGGCCATCTCGCGTAGGCGCCGAGAAAGAAGACCTCGCGCACCAGACACAGCGGCCCTGTGCTCCGAGGACCGCCTGTCCGCGCTCCCGGACTCGGTGCTGGCACGCATCGTCTCCTCCCTCCACCTCAAGGCCGCCGTCCGGACAAGCCTCCTCTCAAAGCGGTGGCGCACGGTCTGGAGCGAGGCGGACGGCGTCAACCTCGACACGAGGCAGTACTGTGGCATCGACTATGACGGCGCAAGATTGGGCCGAGAGCTCTTCCGCGACGCCCTGGCGGCCGTCGTCGGCGCGGACGGCCGGTGCCCGGTCAGGACGCTGTCCGTCCGTGCCGACAGCCACTTCCAGAACGACTTCCTGGAGGCCATCATGCGCGCCTCGCCCGGCATGGACGCCCTCCTCGCGGCGCCGGCGATGCGATGCCTGGAGGAGCTCTACATGGAGTTGACAGCCGAGTTCTGCCAGACGTGCGAGGAGTACGTGCTGCCCGCGGGTCTCCTCCCTCGGTCCCTCCGGGTCCTGGACATCAGCGGCTGCACGCTAGGGCCTCTAGGCACCGGCACCGCCGCCGTGGCCTTCTTCAGCAGCTTGGAGACGCTGAAGATGGTGAGCTGCATCACTTCCATGGAGACCCTCCAGTCCATGCTCGACGCCGCGCAGAACCTCTCTACCCTATGGCTGGAAGACGTCAGCTTCCCGTCGTTCGACCTGGTTGGCCTCGAGTGGGCCACTTCACTGTCGATGCGGCGGCGAATCCTCCTCCGCTGCCCGAGCGCCACGGTCTCCGTGGCGCTGTTGCACTGCCACTGCTCATGGACCGACGGCGTGGACCTCGACGCGCCCGGCGCCCGCACGCTGCGCTACGCAGGGTTTCTGGAGCACTTCCCGTTCAGCTCCAGCCGGACAGCGGATCTGCGGCACATGGAGCTTTCCATCTGCACGGAACAGTGTACCTACAAGTTTCCTTCCAGGATGGGCGAAGCTGAACCGTACGCCATCTTCTGGGGATGTATTGGCAGGTTCAGCGGGTTACGATTTCTGCAGCTGGAGCTCCGAGACATCGACGACATTGCCGTCCAAGCAGAGCAGGAAGGGAGTTCCTCAAAGTGTTACCAGACCTCAGGTTCCTGAAGCTGAGAGGGTCTTACCAGGAGGATAGCCATGGCGCAGCGGTGGCGATCGCAAACCTGCTCCGGTGTTGCCCGTCGGTGCAGGAGTTCCACCTGAAGTGTGATTTGCACGACGACCCAGTTGCATCTCCCCGTAGTCGTCTCAAGATTAGCCAAAAGAAAAAGAGAAGATCCGTTGAGTCATTCATCAAGAGGATTACATCTGGAGATGATGACGATGCGGATGAGCTTGCTGCGCTTAAAGCATGCCCCTTCCAATGCTTGGATCATCATTTGAGGAAGATAAGGATCGAATTTGAGTTGGAGAGATTCGACTGCTTTGAAGTCATGCTCACAAAGTTTTTCTTGGAGAATGCAGCTGTATTGGAAGAGATGGAAGTTCATGATGGAGACAAGAGAGTTTCAGTTTATCACCACATCCATCACAAGCTTGCGGAATGGGAAGCCCATTCTTCTAGAACCAAAATTAAGTTTTTTGGCAAGCGCAGGAAAAGGTTCCAGTCAATGTTGTGATGAATGGACTAGCAGAAATGTTTGTACTCTATAGTTGTGTTGAGCTTATTCTTGAGAATATAACAAACTTATTTACCTTGCAATGATGTTGTGAAAAATTATATGATAAATTTATTTCTTACTATAAACCAGTCATCTCTAGCTAGAGCAAATCAACGCTCTCATGTTGTGAACAAAACATAATCTTATTATCATGAGATTTGATTATATAACAATGCCTTCCACTAAGATTATTTTCTTTGGTCAATTCCCTTTCTTTGGTCAATTTCCCTTTGGACACAGTCATGCTGTCAAACTCTAGAAGTCTAGAAGGTCCTGTGGATGTCATCCAGCAATCACACCAGTCATGAGGATCATGTTTGAATTTCAGAAAATTTCATTGTGTACTTTTAAATATAATTTGGATTATATTTTGAAAGAAGTATATGATTAAATTATGTATTGCGGAGAAACTTAAACTTTCCACCGCGGAACATATGTTATGCTCAGACACAAAGAAAAAGGAAGCTTAGGAAACATAAATAGAAAGAGATCAGAAAGATTATTGAGAGCTGCCAAAACCTTTTTACCTCAAATATAAATAAAAGTAGTATCAGGAGCTGCTGAGAACAGAATTTAACATTTTCAAGTCACATGGAAGACAACAAATGTGTAGTGTGCAAGAAAAAAACCGAAGATGGTTGTCATTTATTCTTGAAATGAAAAAAGAAAACCTTAAAAAGGCTCTGGCAAGAACTTGGAACAGAGCATAGTAGGATCTCCCTTGCAGCACAGGTATCTCCAAAACATGTGCTGGAACATATATGGAGTCTAAAGGAAAGAGATCGCGTGCTCAATGTCAATCTGCTTATGGCACTGGTGGACTGAAAGAAATATAATTAGACAGGGAGAAAGGAGATGGGAACCCAAAAAGTTCTACGCAAACAGATGAGTTTTTACGCATTATGTATGGTGAAGCAATCAAATACAACAAGAAGTCTGAAACAGGCATGGGAGGGACCGGGAGTGGAGACTCTTAAGATGAACTCAGATGGGGATTCGATTGCAATTCCAGGAATGGAGAATGGGGATTTGTGATAAGAGACTCTAATGGTGAGGTTGTGCAAGCAGAGGGGCCCTCTCCATCCTGCTACCTCGCAGGAAACAGCGGAAGGCCGGCCGCGGCGACCTATAATTAGACAGGGAGAAAGGAGATGGGAACCCAAAAAGTTCTACGCAAACAGATGAGTTTTTACGCATTATGTATGGTGAAGCAATCAAATACAACAAGAAGTCTGAAACAGGCATGGGAGGGACCGGGAGTGGAGACTCTTAAGATGAACTCAGATGGGGATTCGATTGCAATTCCAGGAATGGAGAATGGGGATTTGTGATAAGAGACTCTAATGGTGAGGTTGTGCAAGCAGAGGGGCCCTCTCCATCCTGCTACCACTACCGGAGAGCGAGCCTTTTCCGATGGCGGCAGAGTTTGCCGATGGCCAAGGAATAAGCCATCGGCAAACAGCCGATTTGCCGATGGCAAAGAACGCCATCGGAAAACCTATTATTGCCGATGGCCGACCATCGGCGAAAAAGCCCATCGGCAACCGGCTAGTTTGCCGATGGCGGGCCTTCGGCGAACAAAAGTCATCGGCCACGAATTTTTTTGCCGATGGCCATCGGCCACGAATTTTTTTGCCGATGGCCGGGCCATCGGCATATCGCCCCCCATCGGCAAAATTTGCCGGAGCGGACGGCGGCGACGCCGTCACTTTTGCCGATGGCGGCCGCCGTTAGGCCATCGGCAAACCGCCTCATTTGCCGATGGCCGCGGCCAACGGCACATCATGGCCACGTGGCTGCTGGGGAGCGCCCAGGCCCACCTTAGTTGCCGATGGCCGGCCATCGGCATAGACTATTTGCCGATGGCTTTCCAAGGCCATCGGCAAAGAATCTTTTTTTTTTTTTTTTTTCCCAATTTTTTTCTGGTGTCTTCCAACCTCACATACAACCCACCTCCAAAGTTTGGGACAATTTTGAATTTTTTAGCTATATTTGGTGAATTATTTCGGTTTCTTTGAATTTTTCCCGCACCTCAAAATTTGAACTGCGGGTACATGAAATAATGCACACTTTTGATTCGAAAAATGATATTCATGATTCTCGGAGTAAGTTGAGGCCATATCCGGAGCTCGCATAAAAGTACGGCCGTGTTGGCCTCGTAACATGGGTAGTGACGTGCGGGAAAGTGTTTTTAAATTCTATTAAATCCAAATGGAGTCGAAATTGACGAAACTTGACGAGTTGTGTTGGCATCGCATGTGTAGTGTGTGGTAAAAATTTCAAAAAGTTTCGAGCAAGTTGTGACGTCGGATGGTCAAAACCCGACATCTCCACATGCGATCACGGAGGAGATGTCCGGGTTTTGACCATCCGACGTCACAACTTGCTCGAAAAATTTTTGAAATTTTTACCACACACTACACATGCGATGGCGAGACAACTCGTCAAGTTTCGTCAATTTCGGACTTCGTTTGGATTTTATAAAATTTAAAAACACTTTCCGGGCACGTCACTACCCATGTTACGAGGCCAACAGGGTCGTAGTTTCATGCGAGGGCCTGGATACGGCCTCAACATACTCCCAGAATCATGAATATCATTTTTCGAATCAAAAGTTTGCATTATTTCATGTACCTGTAGTTCAAATTTTGGGTTGCGGGAAAAATTCAAAGAAACCAAAAAAATTAACGAAATATAGCTAAAAAGATCAAAATTGTCCCAAATTTTATAGGTGGGTTGTATTTGGTGTACCAAGACACCAGAAAAAAATTGGGATGAAAAAAACAAAAAAAAAAGGATTGTTTGCCGATGGCCTTGGAAAGCCATCGGCAAGCTGGCTTTGCCGATGGCCGGCCATCGGCAAACGAGGTGGGCCTGGCCGGCTCAGAGGTGCCACGTGGCTGTGTTTGCCGATGGCTATGGCCATCGGCAAAGTCGGTTCAAATAAAAATAAAAAAGACCCGGCGCCCGCCCGACCCCCCAAACCCTATCTCGTCCCCAACCCCGGCCGCGACGCCCCTCGCCGCCGCCATTTCCGCCGCCGCCGCCATGTCCGCGCCGCTTTTCCCGCCGCCCGCATCCACCCCGGCCTCCTCCGCCGCTTCTCCGCCCCGCCGCCGCCCACTCCCTACTCCGGCGCACACATTGCGGCGCGGCCGGGATCCCCGCCGCCATCCGCCGCGCGCCCTCCATTTCCGCGCCGCCGCCGCTCCTTCTCTCCGCCGCCGCATTTCCCCGCCGCCCATCCTTGCCCGGCCTCACTCCGCCGCCCTCCCCGCCGCCCCCGCTCCCTACTCCGGCGCACACATTGCGGCGCGGCCGGGATCCCCCCGCCTCGCGCGCACCGCCCGCTTCCGCCGCCGCTTCCGCTCGCCCCTCGCTCCGCCGTCCCCACTCTCTCCGCCCGTCCGCCTGCTCCGCCCGTCCCCCTCTTCCGCTTTGCTCGCCTGGTCCGCGCCGTCGCCTGCTCCGCTTCTCGCTCGCTTCGCTCCGCCCGTCCCCGCCGCTTCCGCTCATGCTCGCTCCGCCCTCTCCCGCCGGGCCGTGCGGGGAAGGGAAGGAAGGAGGAGAGCTCGTCGGCCTCCCGCTCGGCGGGGAAGGGAAGGAGGAGAAGCTCCCGGCCGGGCCTGCGGGAAGGAAGGAAGAAGAAGGAGGCCGAGGAAGGAAGGGAAGGGGAGGAGAAGAGAAGGGGAGGAGGAAGAAAAGGAGGAGAAGGAGGAGAAGAGAAGGGGAGGAGGAAGAAGGAGGAGGAGAGGAAGGAGAAGGGGAGGAGGAAGGAGAAGGGAGGAGGAAGAGAGGAGGAGGAGCCGGAGAAGGTCCGCTTTGTTCGTCCACCGTCCGTCCACGTCGCCGATGCCGTTCGTCCACGTCGTCCATCGCCGTTCGTCCACGTCGTCCATCGCCGTTCGTCCACGTCGTCCGACGCCGTTCGTCCACATCGTCCGTCCACGCGCGTCGCCGGAGGAGAAGGTAAAGCTCTATGGTTGTCGGCCATCGCGCCGTTTGTGTGTTGACGGCCTTCGTGCCGGGTTTGTGTTTGTGTGGGCCATCGTGCCGCAAATGTGGACGCCGGCCTTCGAGCCGGCGGTTTTCTTGCAGGTCTTGGAACCTCCCCGTATAGGGGAGGTTCCGCTTGAAATTTTCAACAAATATTGATATCTTTATTGCATTGCGGAGAGCGGGACTTGTCGGAGGGGACCTTGACCGTGTTCGTGCACCTACCCGCCTCTGCGCCGCCACCCTAGGTCTTTGTGCAGACACAGTCGGAGGATTCGAACCCAACTCCAGGTGCTAGCCCTCCAGCGGGTGCTTCTCCACGTGGTCCCGCTCCACGGCCCGGTTGGGGTCCTTTCCGTGAGCCTCCTCACGCGCCGTTCGTCCCGACACCTCCACCGACGCAGGGATACTCGTGGGCCGCCGCGAGGGCGGCCGGGCCGTCTCGGTTCCCCACGCAGCGGGGTACTCGTGGCCGCCGCGAGGCAGCCCGGGCCGTCTCGGTTCCTCGCCTGCAGCGGCTCGGCCCGGCGTATTCGTGGCGGCGGCGGCGGCGGCCGCAGCCGCGCGGGGAGTTGGCCTGCGTGGGAGGATGCTTCGGGGGCTCGGGACCCAAGGGGACGGCGCCACGAGCTAGGTAGCTTCTATTCCTTATTTTGGACCTTGTTGTGCCACGTCGGACATGTTTGGCCGATGTAGGACTTGTATGGATGCATTTGGACTTGTGATATGGATTTGTATGCATGGACATGGATTTGATGCTATATTATGTTTGAAATGGCATATTATTGCGAATATATGTGATGAATGTTGTATATATTGCTTGTGATATCATGCTCGTGATTAAATGTGCTTGGGAATGGGAGAAAACAGGAAAAAAGGGAAAAAAAAAAATTTCCCGGGTTTGCCGATGGCCGGCCATCGGCAAACCCGGGGAATTTGGCCCAACCCCCAGGTTTGCCGATGGCCGAGGCCATCGGCAACCGACTCATAAATTTGCCGATGGCCACGGCCATCGGCAAAAAAAGGGAAAAGATTTTCTTAAAACAAAAAAAATAAGCCGACGGCCGTGGCCATCGGAAAACATAATTGTTTGCCGATGGCCACGTGGCGTCGCCCATCGGCAAATCCGCCGTCGCCGACGGGGCGGGCGGCCGGCGACGTGGCGTGATTGCCGATGGGGGCCACGGCCATCGGAAAAGTTTGCCGATGGCTTATACTTTTCCCATCGGCAAAAACGTTTTCCGATGGAAAGATTGCCGATGGGAGATTGCCGATGGCCACGTCACTTTGCCATCGGCAATCTATTTTCCGATGGCATAGATGGATTTGCCGATGGCTTCAAGCCATCGGCAAAACTTGTGGATCCGGTAGTGTACCTCGCAGGAAACAGCGGAAGGCCGGCCGCGGCGACCTCCCGTGCGCGCGGTTGATGGTCGTCGCGGCGACCTCACGGGTAGCGTCGGATGGCCGGCGCGGCTTCCTCGTGGGCAGGGAGCGCACGGAGCTGGTGGTCCTCATCCGACCGACGGAGGTAGTAGCTCATTTTTTTTTACCGGTCGGTTTACCGCGGTAAACCGCGGTTACCGAGGTACCCGGGCCGGTCCGGTTCCGGTCCGGTCCGGTTCGGTTACCTCCAAATTTGAATTCAAAGTTCAAAAAAAATGCTGAAAAAATTCCTAAAAATAGCTCATGAATTATAGAACCCAATGGTGTAAAAATTTCTCAAATTTGAGCTCGTTTGATATGAAAAAAATTCAAATTTCAGTTGGTAAAAAAAATGTCCCGCCCGTTAAGGCCCATTAGGCCCCATAGGGCACATAACGCGCCGGACTCGCGGGCGGGGGGTCAACGCCCCGGAAACTCCTCCGCCCCCGCTCTCGTCCGGGAGGCGACGGCGCGCCCGCCCGCGCCCGGCCGCCTCGGTTTACCGAGGCGGTAAGCCCGGCTAGCCGCCCCGCCACGCCTCGTCCCGCCGACCGGGCGGATCCACCGGCTAACCGCTCGGTTTTGGCGGTTAGCCGAGCGGTTAGCCCAGGGACCGCCGGGTTAGGTAAGTTTGCTTTTTTTTTTATTTAGAGTAGTTTTAGCTTTAGGATTTATGTAGGAAATGCTTATGCTAGTGTATGTGTTAGGATTTAGGGCCCGATCTATGATTTAGGTAGGATTTTAAGTTGTAGGGTATGATTTAGGTAGGATTTGTGGTAGGATGGATGTATTTTTTTGTTATATATTGTTGAGATACATTGTATTTAGGTGTGACTTAGTAACTTAGGCACTTGATATATATTCTTTACATACATTTTGTGCACTTGGTGTATTTATATATTGGTATGTCTATGTTGTTGTTCGTTTATGCAGGTAGACAATGTCGGGCGAAACAGAGATCGTATGGGAGCATGGTGAAAATCTTGCTCCCGGATGGTATTGCAATTATTGTAAAACGACGAAACATGGCGGTGGTTGCACTAGATTTAAGCGGATTTGGCGGGCGCGGGGCGGATGTCTTGCATTGCAACGAGTGCCACCACCGTGCGTGAGTTCTATCGAGAGAGCTTGACAGAGCTACGCAAAGAACCAATGAGCGGGCTCGAGTAAAGCTGGCACAGGAGGCTGCTGCACAAAAGGGAAACCAGCCCCTTGGTGAGGAGGAATATGAGGCTCAGATGCAGGCAGCAATGAACATGTCGAGAACACAATATGAGTACGAACAAACTGTTCGACAAAGAGGAGGTAATTACGAGCGTGGAGGGGGTAGTGGTAGTGGCGGTGGTGGTGGTGGTGGTTCGCGTGGGGGGAATCCTATTCAGAGGATGTTTAGTAGAAGAGCAGGATCACAGACTCCTGTGGTGGTGGAGGACTCCTCAATGTGGGTTTCAGTCACCTCGGGAAGAGAAAGATGCACATGTCGCCTCCTAAGGGTCAACAAAAAAGAAAGAAAGGAAAAGGAAAACCAGTGACCAGCGACACAGAGACTGAGGATGAGCAGCAGACCCCGCCATACTATTCTCAGGATAGCAGCGGTCGTGCTAGTGGTGACTCTGACAGTACTGACAATGACAGTGACGGTGGCGGTGGTGGTGGTGGTGGGAGTGAAGGTGGCAGTGGTGGTGGGTATGAAGGTGGTGGTGGTGGCTATGAAGGTGGTGTTTGTGATCCACGGTTATGCGGTCTTCATTTCACGGTATCCATTGCACCTACATTCGCACAGTTTTTTCTGTCCATGAGTACTAATTATGGTTGATTGCAAGCGAGACCGACTTCACACATGCTACTTAAGACCATGACCATGGGCAACCGACATCGCAGAGGAGATCATATGCACCGACGGACTACGACACCCCACAGTACTCTTCTTCCTCCTACAGTGATACCTCACAGCCTACTTATAGCTATCTCATTCCTGACGTGACCGTGCAGCCTAGTACTAGATGGGTGTATGAATGGGAAGACCCTAATTTTTACAGAATATTAGTTTAGGATTGGGAGACAACAAGGCATGAACGGGCCAAACTTGGCAACAATACAAGGCTGACTCGCTAAGACCGAAAGGTATCTCTCTTATGTCCACCGCCGAATATGAAATGTCGTGCCGACATGGGGTCTTCCCATACATCCTCCAGAGTGAATGAGACTATGTGGTTGTGTTTGTGTATAAGACTATGTATTTGTATGCGACGATTTATTGTTGCTTCGGAGACTATGTATTGGTTTGTAGTTGTAACCGACTATGTATTTGTATTCGACTAAATATTGTTGCTTTAGTGACTTATGCTATTTTTTACCGCATTGTGTTGTCTCTGAACATTAATAGGTGCAAAAAAAAACTACAAAAAAAATGTGTTTATTCAAGCAAAAAAAAATTACTCGGTTTGGAGCGGTTACCGACCAAACCGGCCGGTAACCGCCCCAAACCGACCAACTGTAAGGTCCTAGATGGCTAGAGGGGGGGTGAATAGCCTATAAAAATTTCTACAAACTCACTAAGCAAACTTCGTTAGATACACAAACGGCGGAAAGCAAGTTTTGCTCAGCCTACTAGATGTTGCAAGCCTCCTATCCAAACAATTCTAGTAGGTGATCACTAGCACACACAATAGCTACCGCTAGTGATCAAGAGTTCTACCCACGGGATTTAATCTACACAAAGAGTGGTTCCCGACCGACCACACAAGCAATTCTACCCACGGGATTTAGTCTACACAAGATGTGGTTCCCGACGGACCACGCAAGCAATTCTACTTTGCAAGAATGTAATCAAAGAAATGCAAGAAAGGGTAGGAGTTTGTTATACCGACGCGTAGAGTCGAGGTTGCCAATCACCGAGAGAATGAACAATTAATTACAATCGGCAACACACAATCGATGACGACCAATCACCGGGAGACAAAGATGAACACAATTGTTTTATCCCCGGATGTTCACTTGGGCACCGCCAAGCTACGTCACCCGTTGTGTCGATCAACACCTAGATGGTCCTTTGGTATGACCCTCAAGCCACTTGCCCCGCAAGGCACTTCCCCGCAAGGAAACCACAAGGCGCCACTCTCAAGTGAGATACTCAATGACACGCGCAATCCAATAGAGTTACTTCACGATCCCCGTGAGGTGAGCACAAGAACCTCTTACAAATCAACCGGAGGTGGCCAAGAACATACACCTTCTCTTGCCAACGCCTCCAACAATCTCCAAGCCGGCTAGGAGCAAGATCTTGTCCAAGAGTAACAAGAAATCCACCAGCTAAACCACCCACAAGTGCCACTAGAATGCTCTCAAGCAATGCAATGCACTAGGTGATCTCTCAATCTCACTTTGGATGAGCAACAAGCAAGAGAGATGAGAGGAGAGTGTTTCTCTAGCACAAAGGATGAGCAAGTGATTAGAAATGGGCAAGAGAACCTCCCATGGCACCGCCAAGGGGCTATTTATAAGCCCAAGGCGAAATCCAACCGTTACCCCTCGGCAAGCCGATTTCAACCCGCCGGACGCGTCCGCGCCTCCTCGCGCGCCGCGACATGCCGACCGTTGGCGGCCCAACGTTCAAATCACCTCGCGTCGGCCCGCGTCCGGCCCGCGTCCGGCGGCCCGCGTCCCGGAGGAAACGCCCGCGCTTAGAAACTTTCGGTCCGCGTCCCGGCCCACGCCGGACGCGGCCCGCCCGCGTCCGCCGCCCTCGGGGGGGCCCGCCCGCTCGCGCGACGAAGCCCAAGACGCGCCGGACTCGCACGTGAACGGCCGGCGTCCGCGTCGCGTGCGTCCGGCCCGCGTCCGACGCGCGACACTCGCTCACGCCAAGTCACAATGCGCTGGACGCGTCCGGCGCCCAAGCCCTAACGCGTCCGGCGCTCAAAACTTCGTTTTTCAGCCCGTCGTGACGCCAACTTCTCGCACATGCTATCCAACAAGTATACCAACTTGATCAACAAAGATAGCATAAATTCAACCAAATTTTGCATCCGGCGCAATAGAAAATATGCATCCATTTTTCTCGAAAGCGCCGAATCCCGCCTCACAGGCTCGGCGGGAGGAAGAGAGGGACCCAAACCCATCTCTACCCTGCAAACCACAGCGCATCAAAATGCCACCTTTGTAAATGTGCCAACACCACCAAGTGTACATCTCCATGTGCTTGTGTGTTAGCTTTTCACAAACATTTCCCAAAGGTTAGGTTAGCTCACTAGGCCCTACATGCAATGCACTTCATGAATTCACCTAGTGGCACCCGTGCGTCGAATAGCCGATAAGACTTCCCCTCTTAATAGTGCGGCTATCGATCCTAAACCACTCACACCCTCTATGGTGTCTTGAGTGCAAAACAAAATGGCCCTATCGGTTATACCTTTGCCTTGAGCCCATTTTGTTCCTCCAAATGATATGAACACTTCACACCATCATGTGACCGTCTCGATCCATCGACCTCGACTTCACTTGCCCTTCACCGTGCATCGGTCCATCGGCGCCTAGTCTTGCCCGAGCTTCACCATCGCATGGTCCTTCACTCCCAAGCCTCAACTAGCCCTTCACCTTCAACACCGGTCCATGGAACCAAGCATCGTCTTGATCTTCATCTTTGATCACATGACATGTGTCATGCTTCATATGCAATAAGCTCATCATGTGGACAACCTTTCTCTAAATCAACCACTTAGATAAACAAGGTTAGTCCTAGGTTTCATCAATTAGCCAAAACCAAACTAGGGACTTTCACCAACGCAGCGCCCCAAATTCAAATTTGAATTTGGCCGGTAACCGGCCGGTAACCGCCCTTACCGCCCGGGTTACCGGCTCCGGAGCGCGGCGGTCGGTAAGGTTCGGTCGGTAAAAAAAACCAAGGGTAGTAGACAAGAAGAGAGAGAAACTATTGGTTTTCTATTCTTAGAGCAACAACAATGTATATGGACTACTTGGTCCATATGAGGCAGGCATGTGTCGGTGGCCCATAACTATGGCCAACTCCACAATGTTGAGTCCATATAGACCGAAAGAGGGGCCCATCATCACATAAAAAAATGTACGCCCTTTCTTTCTTGTTCGCAACAGCGCCGCCGTCCTCTTCTCGATAGGCACAAAGGAGCGCCACTCTCCTCTACACCGCCGCCGGCACCCACCTCTTTCTCCTGCGCCGACGGAAGGCCGGCGCCCACCCACCTCCTCTTTCCCCACCGCCGACGAAAGTCGGCGTCCTCCTCTTCCTCCTCCACGGCGGAATCAAGATCTGGGCGGACTAGGCCCTCTCCCTCTGCTCCACCACCGATGGGTGGCCAAGGGCCGACCTCACCATCATCCTTGGCTTCTTCTTCGCCGGTGTGGAGGCGGCGCCGCTTGGTGGCGAAGATCCGGCCCCCGGTATCCTCTCCGTCCCACGGCGTCTCTCGGTGGTCGAGATTCGTGGGCGTGCAGGCAAGAGGATGGCCTGGCCGGCGTCGCGAGCTGCACGGATGGCCGGTGCAGCAACAACAGGGAGCACATGGAATGGAGCTAGCGGCCTAGCGGTGCTCATCCGTCCGGCGGGTGTAGCAAGCAGCAAGGCGGCGGTGGTAGGAGATGGGTGTAGCAAGCAGCAAGGCGTCGGCGCTAGGAGCGAGAGTGACGGAGGACCGGAGGAGAGATGAAGGATTAATATTTTTTTATTCCTTATGGCCTGTCCATAGCGCTATGGCCAGCTGATACTATGAACCATGCTATGGCCTACTACTACAATGTTTCAGCTAACCCATAGAGAATATTTAAATCCTTATGGACTGGTTTTAGAGCACATTGTGGTTGCTCTTATGGACAGTCCATAGCCATATGGACAGCTGATGGACTACCTAACAGACTGCTCTCACAATGTATCAGCCTCATATACAATATTTAAATGCTTATGGACCACTTTTAGAGAACATTGTGGTTGCTCTTATGGTCCCTTTTCATGCAGAACTGCTTGCATGAATAGCTGGAATCAAAGGCAAGGTAGCCAAACAACTTGGTATTTTTTTTTCCAAGAACACGACTTCACATGTAAATAACTGGGAATTCAAACTCTTATTCTACAAATGAACCGCACTATGGTGAAATTAGCTCTTGAAAGTGATCGCTTCCGGCTGGCACCCTGGAGGAATTATCTTGGAACTGAAATCTCCGATACGCTCTAGTTTTAGTAGAATGTAATAAAGTAGCTCAAGCTCTGGCGTCAAAAACAGTAATCTGGTGTAGTGGTGTGGGATGGCACGCCGGATGGTCTCGAGGACTTGGTGTCCAGCGATCTCTCAACTTAGATTTAATGAATTACTCCCTCCGTCCTTTAAGAGTGTCATTTTAGCTCGACGGCATTGTCCCAAAAAGAGTGTCGTTTTAGGTGTGTCGTAGCATGTAGTCCTACGTATTCCCACTTCCTCCTCGTTCGGCTCGCTCAATTGCAAAATGCTAAAAGAAAAAGAAGAAAACACCACACACCGGCATGGTGGCCCCAAAGGTTCCACAACACTGGCGCGGTGGCGGAGAGGCCGGAGAGGAGGCGCGCGGGGTCGGCGTGGCTGCGCATAGGAGAGGCACGCGACGGCGAGCGGAGCAGTGTGATGGGAGAGGAGGCGCGCCCGGCCCGGCGCCCGCGGCGGACAGGAGGCCCGCCCGCGACCCATGGCGGAAAGGAGGCGCGCCGCCTCGGCGGCGCGTGCAAAGGCAAATCTTCCCCGCTCTTCTTCTCCTCAAGCGGCACCACCAACCTCTTCTTCGTCGAGATCTAGCACAACCCCTCTCCTTTTCTTCCACCAATGGACCTCCTCTGTCCCATGCACCGGAGAGGACTCGCTCGAGAGCCGCCGTGGCCGTGGCCGCGCCATGCAGAGAGGAGTCGCGCGAGGGCTGCTGCGGCCGCGGCATGAAGAGGAGCCGTGGCACCTCCCATGTGCTCTGCGCCTCTCCCTGGCTCGTCTTCTCCTCCACCGGTGTCCCCATCGCCGGATCCGCTGCCGCCCGTCCGCACTGCCCACCCTTCGACGGTGTGGAGGCCGCGTCTGCCGTCCCTTCTCCACGAGCGAGAAAGAATGGGGAACGGATCTTGTCAAAGAAAAAAGAGAAGGAAGAGAGAGAGGAGACAGACGTACAGTAGGAGCGTGCAGGAGACAGATGTAGAGGCCCGCAGTGCTATGTGCCTAGCTCCTTGGTCCCCGTGTCCGTTCCCAGAATGACACTATTTCTGGGACGGAGTGAGTACATGCATATTCCACTTTCAAAAAAAAAAGTCACATGAGGTTTTACAAATCAATCCAGACTCGGTTTTGAAAGATAGAAGATGCAGATTGCTCCATGTGTAGTTCGACCCAAATATTGCTGTTTCACAGTAACAAATACGGCAGCCATGCCATGCCTTGGTTTTTAGGAATTGCCGGCATCTTAAACCACCAACCTTGCTACTTGGAGTGTCAAAAATCGTGCATTCTTTACACTTAAGGGTAAATGAAAACGGGGGACACGGCCTAAGCATGTTCATCAGGAAGTTATACTAGGTACACAACAATAGAAAAAGTGCATCAGAATGAAACCAGCTGATAGTCGAGACTGAGATGCATTCAAATGTATGTGCATCCAGAATGAAACCAGTTGAAAGTCAAGACGATACATTCAAATGTATACATCATGCTAAGTGCAATTGATCCAAGTCTAGATAGACAAAAGCCAGCAATGGCATTGCTGCTAATTTTATGACAATTTTCTGAATAACTAGTAGAGATATCAGTAGCATCAGTCTGAATCCTTGTGCTCGAAACTGAATTCTGTAGAACCATTAAACAAACAGTGAGTATTACAGAGCCAGAAAGGCAGAAAGAGAGAAACAATGCTGCTATAATCCCCACTTTAGATTCTTTTTAATTAACTAATCATATAGATTTTTTTCTTCATTATATAAATCATTACTAACACAAAATTCAACATTGATGTTACCTATCTTTTTGGGGGTCCGGGTATACTTTAAGATTTAGTAAACAACACATACACATATTCTGCAAATATAGTAATAACAAAAAAAAAACATCAATAGTGAACGTACTTTCAGAAGATAAAGAATCCTTCTTTTGGATGGTAATCACCTCAGAAGATACACCATAGGTATGTAAGATCGTTAAAAGTTTATCAAGAACTCCATCCTCCTGATATTTGACTTCAATTGCTTTGAGGCATTTAGATGCCATGGATCCTTTCCTTCGGCTGTGGCATCCATTTGCTTTGACAACAGGTTCTGGCACCTGTTTTACATGAAAAAAATATGCACAGAGGTGAATCAAATATATGTAAAGCATTAACTAAACAAGTGATGGCATATGTAGGAAACAATGGTACCTTGGACAGTTGAAGAGTAATTTTCTCTATCATTGGTGAATGTTGGAGAAAGTAATTTAGCAAACTGAAATCATCAGCAACACACCACTCGTTGAGCAATAATGTTTTCAAGTTTCTAAATATAGGGCGCCATTTAAAATCCTTTCTGCAGACAAACTGAAATTGCAAAGGAGTGGAGTATGGTTCAAGGCATACCTTCAAAGCACTAAACACGTAAAAATTGATTACATGTGAAATGTGTACAGGTTTCTAGTTGCATAAGAAATTAGGTGAAACAGGAAGCTAAAAACATTCCAAATTGTATGCTTTCAAATTGTCTAAGGTTATAAGTTCAAACATCCACAAGCACAAACAGATGTGTGCATACTTTGTAGAAAATTATCACAAACTAACTACTACATGTCTACAGAGAAACAAATTGATTCAAAATGTTGCTTTGTGCGGAGTACAGTGTGGATGTGGAAAAGTCTTAAAGAGCTCATATGCAAATTCATTTTTCATGCGAATAGAGAAGGTGATACATGCTTTCTAAAGATGAATATAATATACAAGAGATATGATGAAAGGGGAAGCAGACAAGACTAAGAGCTACTAATCCGTTCCAAATTGTAGTTCGTTTGACTTTTTTGACCACAATTTTGACCACTCGTCTTATTCAAAAAATTATGTCAAATATTATTTCTTTTGCTGTGGCTTGCTTTATTAATATAAGACCTCCAAAAATGACTTAAATTTAACCATATTTGCACTAATTTTTTGAATAAGACGAGTGGTCAAAGTTGGGGTCAAAAAAGTCAAACGAACTACAATTTGGAACGGAGGGAGTATAAAAGTTCAAGCATACCACTTTAGGTAGACCTATCAACTCCAAATTCGTTGTGCCTGACAAACCCCCAAGAAGCACACACTGATTGTCTTCGTCATCCCCAGGACAGAGATTCCCATAGCATCCATCGCAGTCGCCATGACCACAATCTCCGTAATAACTTCTAGGGCATTGATCACAGCATTCCTCATCAAACCGGACAAATGCTTTTGCTAGTGACGGCATGCTCTCAAGCACAGGTGTATAGCCCTTATTGTCATATAGCTGCAAGGAGACAAGACTTGGGGCCGAAATGCTACCGCGGGGGATAATGCCGAAACTGGAGTAGGTGATTGTAAGATGTTTCACTGAGGCAAACAACATCCACTCGCCCTGGATTCTGCAAGATATCAGATCTAGGTGCTCCAGTGCAGGGCAGCCTGATAGATCTAGCATTCGGCTGGGTATTTCCACTTCACCCAGCTCCAACCTAGTCAGGTGCTGCGAGACGAGTGGCGCGTCAGCAGGCTCCAGCATGTACAAGGAAGTGTAGACCCAAACATTCAGCACCCGAGCTCGGTACTCCGACACTACACGGCGAACCCATTCCTCCGCAACCTTGAAGCAGAGCGCCTCGTCACCCCGGTACGACGTGAACGGGCAGCAGAATATGTCGCACACGTCCAGCGGCGAGAGGCTATCGCGGAGGCGCAGGAAGCTGGTGACGAACCTGTGCAGCCACCGCACGCTCCACCGCTTGTCACCGTCGCGGGCGACGCGCAGCGGCCGTGAAGCGCCACAGGTGGCGCCAGCGCCGGGCCAGCACGCAGGTCCGCACGGCGTCCTCCGAGGGCAGCAGCGACAACACGTGTAGGAGGGCGTCGTCGGGGAGGGAACCGAGGCGATCGTCGTTGCCCGCCGTGGCCGCTGGTTCCTCAGAGTTCTCGCGGCTCCGCTTCGGCATTTCGCCGAGCAGGTGGTGAACTTCAGTTGTCCACGGCGAGAAGGGTCAGTGTGGTGGTGGTGGAGGCGGGTGCGCTGGTGGCGGGCGGCGTGGTCGAGCTTGGAGCGCCGGCGTGGTTAAGGACGGCGGGCGAAGTGGAGGTTGCGACGGGTGCGCCGGCGAGGTGGAGGTTGCGGTGGGTGCGCCGGCGAGCGGCGAAAGGATAAGGTAAGGTGAAAAAGAAAATGGAAAGAAAAAAGAAAATAAAAATAAGAGTAATAGGGACATTTTACCCTTTTTATCACCTAGAGAAACTGTTTTTTTCCAAACGATAAACAAAAACGGTTTCATCAACTCATAAGCGAAGCTACTCCTCCCAATATAAAGCCACAATTGAAGATGTTTTGATGGAACCGCTGCCCTTATATTAGAAAAAGAGAATTTTTATAGTGCTTGGAAGGAACCGGTGGTTCTTCCCGTTGATCTATTTTTGGCCGATTCCTCCGCCTTAATTATAATTAAGGGTAGTTCAGTACTTTTAATAATATACTGATTCTCAACTCCATCCGTTCGGCTCGGTACCCTAAATCCACGAAGCATAAAAAACGAGGCAAAGACAACGACCGGAGTAACGTTATTTCATCACAACCTAATTTGAGAGACTCATCGAGTAGCAATTGCAAGCACCATCTCCAAAAATAACTTCAGTGGAAAAGGAGCCCCTACCTATGCGCAGCGGGTGCCTGATCCAACGAGCAGAGACCGCCGACTAATCGACTGCGATGACAGACCTAAGGCATAGGAATGGCAGATCGCAGTTGACCCTCTCCCTAATCGCGGGGCCGCATTGATCTAGGAGCGTTGTGTCGAGGAAGTTGGACGTGGAGGCGGCGCTGCAAGGGAAAGGAGGGAGCAGTGGCTGCGGCGTCTCTGCTTGCCGGTCATGGTAGGCGCGGCCAAGCACAGCAGCAAGCCAGCGAGGCGAGCGCTGAGATAACGAGGGCGGGGTGAGAGCGAGAGGTAGAATGGAGAGTGCGGCGGCGTTCGCGTACGGAATGGAGTTGGCGGCGCGGGTGGCGGTGTCCGCGAGCCTCGTGGTGATGAGCGGCATGATTGGCGGGGAGAAGAAAGGAAGCCGCTCGTTTTCTAATTCAGAGAAGAAGCAACCCCTTTCTCGTTCGAAGAGAAAGCTCTTTCTTCTTTGATTTAGAGAAGCGACTCATTATGGGTCAAAGTACTACAATACCCTTCAAGTTTAATTACAAATCGGTTCCGGGCCCGCATATTTTTAGTTCCGTTCCACAACTCAAGTTTCTCTCACCTAGTTCCACCTATTTTTAGACCGTCTCATCTAAAGGCGGCGTTGTAGAAGGTTTTTGTATTAGCGTTTGAAAGGAATTTAGAAAGTACAGTTTTAGCTCCATACGTGATACTAAGAGAAAAAGTAGATTGGAAAAATGACTTAATGGGTCGATGCTTGTAGATGTCAAATGTGGTGCTTATATGGTGAAAATGATTTCTTGTGAAAATTTGTTCTTGGCTTGTTCAAATAGGCCGAGTTTTTTTTTAAAAAAAAAAAAACTAAATAGGCAGAGTTAACTCTATCACAAATCCCACTTTTCCTAATATTTGCCACAAATCCTTTCATTTCACATAAATACTCAGATCGAGACACTGAGATGATGACGACTCAATAAAGTTCAGAAAATAAAAACCATCTACACAGATGACAAAACAAAGCTCAGTAGGCTTTTATGGACTGTTCATTTCGTCATTCTCGAGTTCATATAACTCCACATCGCATTTCCCCAATGATTAGACACAAACACCAACCAAACAAAAAAATCTAAATACGAAATCACACATACACCTATCACAGCGTCAAATGCTGTTTCACCAGAACAGAAAAAATAGAATCTGAACTTCAGATTAAATTTATGAATGCGTATTCTAACTCCAGTAATATCAATTAGGAGTATATATATCATTAGCATATTGATGGCTGTATCTCAAGGGCAAAATGGCATGGCGTCCTTGTCCCTGTGGCTGGGAATGGAGAAGTGCCGGAGCCGGCCAGCTTCCTCCTTGAGGTACCCTCGCACAGGAACGCCCTGGCGAGGCTCTCGTCGGCCGCGCCATCCACGCCGTGCACCAGCACGTCCGTCTCCCCGGTCCCCGGTCGCCGCGCCCTCGCCGCCACCGCGGCCGTGTATACCGCGCCCGGCACCGGCGCGCCCACCACGATCACGTCCCACTCCGCCTCGTAGAACGCCGCCGGCAGCCCGCGCGGCGCCAGCGCGCACGCCGACCGCTCCAGGTGGTCCGGGGCCAGAGGCTTCGCCGGTGACGCGGCGGCGCAGTCGGAGGAGTTGCGGAGCGCCACCAGGAGGTCGTCGGACGGCGTGGTTATGGCTTCTTGGTTGAAGGCGACGGGGTGCGCCTGCAGGTCGATGCCCGCCGGGCGCGCGGTGCGCGCGGAGGCGATCCGGTCGGCGTCCGCCTCGAGGAAGAGCGTGCGGCCGCCGTGGTTGAGCGCCGCCCACAGCGCGCTGTCGGGGCCCAGCCCGAACACCAGGAGGTTGCACGGCGCGCGCCGCGCCAGCGCGCGCGCGGCGGCGCCGGCCTCGGCCGCTGTCTGCCGCGGCGTCTCGTTGGATGTGGCGTAGTGCACCAGCGCCTCCGCGACGGACGCCTGAACCTTGTTGGCGCACTCTTGTTGGTCGTGCTTCTGATCATCAGCGTGGTGGGCAGCCACGGCGACGGCCGCGGGCGGCGTGGAGGCAGTGGCAGCAGGGACAGCGGTGGCGGTGGCCGTGTTTGCTCTGGCGCTGCCGCGCAACGCGGCGGAGTGGAGGGTGCGGAGGGTGAGGAGGAGGAGGAAGGCGGAGGTGGCGGCGGCGGCGAGCAGGACGACGCGGCGCGGGGTGACGCTGTGCTTGAGCTTGGCCTTGGCGGAGAGGAGCTGGGTCTTGAGCTTGGCCTTGCGCGCGTGCATGGGGCTCGTCATCGTCGTGCTCGATCAGGAGCACACTGCACACTCCCTACTCTGACTCTCTGAGTGAGGATTTGTTCCTTTTTTAGCCTTTTTGGCCTTTCAATCGAGTGCCTGCCAACAGTTCTGCTGTGCGTTGGGATGGCAATGCTTCGGTTTGGACTTGCATTGGTTGATGCTTCAAGATTCAGCAAAACGTACGTCGTAACATCAGCAGCAGCTGGTCAGGGAGGTGGGTGATGAGGACCAGGCAACTAATGTTTGGTGCAGCGGCCGTGTGCGTTAGTTAGATCTTTACCTCCAAATTTAAGAAGCAACTCGCCAATAACGAAAGTTTTCTGCTACCATCTATAATACACGCTTCTCTTAATATACTCCGCAAAGGCACTGCGTGACAGATTATCACAAATTGACTAGGCCTGTTCGGCTGATGATTTCTACAGCCGGTTGATGCTATTTTAAGAGAAAGTATTGTACCATGTCTGAGTTCAAGCAAATATAGGTTACGTATAGACTAAATTACACCAATGTATCTAAGCTATTAGGCGTGTAGCAGTAGATGTCAAACAAAAAAAATGTAACTTGTGATGAACTATCTTACGTAACATCTAGTTAGTTCAACCGACGTGGAGCTTTACATTTTTGTGGAAACCTCCTCCCAAAATTCTGACTCTACCATCACAGCCCGCTCGTCTTCGACCTCCAGCCTCGCCGACGCCAGGGAGCCCGCGCGGGCTGTGATGGGAGAGTCAGGATTTTGGGAGGAGGTTATCACAAAAATGTAAGGCTCCACGTCACTTCAAATATCTAGATGTTACGTAAGTATAGTACGAGTATCTACGAGTTATGTTTTTTTTGTTTGAGTACCTACTTGTTACACGCCTATAATAGTTTAGATACCCGGGTGCAATTTACTCTTAAGCATATGTGCTCAATCCTAAAAATGAAAAAAGTTAATGTTTCATGTGTAACCATCATTTATGTATTTAAGGTATCTAATTTGCCCCATTGACATCCTCGAATCGTACACTCCGATCTCTTGCCTCTTGGTGCTTGCCTCTTGCCTCACTAGCACACGGATGGCAGCGCTCGTGCTAGTGGAGGCCGTCGGGGCGCCATCCGCCTCACGGTCGAGTCTCGTCGACTCGCGGCCTCGGAGCCGTGATG
This sequence comes from Themeda triandra, assembly GCA_018135685.1. Classification (NCBI taxonomy): domain Eukaryota; kingdom Viridiplantae; phylum Streptophyta; class Magnoliopsida; order Poales; family Poaceae; genus Themeda; species Themeda triandra. The sequence continues at coordinate 13,056 of JAENPR010000579.1, read as the reverse complement.
GGCTTCTTTCAGATCTTTCCTTGGGCCAGATTCTTTATGTGGGCTAAAAGAGTAAACAAAATGCTGAGCACTAGAAAGTTTCTGGCCAAGATATCAAGGTAGTTCTGGGTACCTAGAAAACTACCCATTTGGGCTCACCACACGGTGAGTGATCGATGACATCACTGCTGGGTGATTAGCTTCCCGCTACTTTTCGAATTCTAGACTTACCATGCATGCAACAACAATAAGTAGTCACGTGTAGCACAACTTGCAACACAACATGCAGTGATACTCTAGCAGGAGTTGCGTGTTCTGGCATACTAGATACATACATGGAATCGAACAGGAGTTGCCAAGAAGAAAAGGCCGGAGACCCACACTGGCTGTTCGCTGATCTACTACGTCACCTCGCGAAGGAGCCCGGTGCCAGGCCTTGGGTCCACCATGTGTGTATTTTCATGTTGTTATGTACTCCTTCGTCCCAAAAAGAATGGCGCTATGGGAACGTGCAAGTCAAACTTTCTTAATTTTGACTATGTTTGTTGAAAATACGTGCAACATTTATATCTCCAGATACTTTTTTTAGAAAAAAACTAGACTTAAATATCTTTCCGATGATACTAATTACTTAGTATAAATATTTATATATTTTAAAATATAATTACCGACATTTTGAAAATTTGACTTTTAAGGAAGCGAGAATGACGTTTATTTTGGGACGGAGGAGTACTACTTAGTACATGTATGAAACTACGCAGACCTTTCGGTACTGATGCAATGCACATTGGCAGGCACGGTTTTCGCTATTCTAAACTCCTATAAAGCTAATGCCCACTAGGCTATTTCTCTAGTTTTTCCTTGCGCCACATCATCCGCTTTCTCCACCATTAAATTTCCACTAGCATGTAGAAAACCGAAGTGACATCCTTTAAATTCAATATGAACACACTTCCACCCAAACATAGATTTTCTTATATACAACACATAAGAAAATTCATGCAGCCATGGAGAATACACTCCATACTCGCAGCAACGCGTGGGGAATCCACCTAGTTATAGTAATAGAGAATGCTTATCATCTGACAAATTCAAGACTTGCCGAACTTATCTTAATAGGGGGCTGGTTTCTTGTGGTGGGAAAGAAGGCAGCTCGTGCATGGGGAGAACATTCAACAACCATGACGATCAACCTATATATTGCTTCTCTAGCAAAGAATTTTGAATTGACAGCGGAAAAGGTTGAAATACGTTGTCAAGGATGGAAGTACAACCACAGTAATCACAATAATCAGAGATTTTCCGGGGGCATGGTTGCGGCGACAGACACTTATATCCCCTACCGGTAGATGCCTCAGTGGCGCAAGCGCATGCTCTGAAGCCAATTGTCTCGATTGTTCAATCCGATTGTATGGAAATGGTTCAGATTATGAGGATTTTATGACGAGTGAGCAATATCCTAATTCAGATGTTGCAATATATGATGAGTGCAACATTGTTTGGGGTAGCTTCCAGGAGATTTCTATTGAGCATTCAAGCAGTGGAGCGAATCAGGTGGCACATGAATTGGCTAAGCAAGCTATGTTAACTGAAGAGAATTGTATTTGAGAAGATGACCCCTCTATTAGTTTTTATTGCTCCTTTCTTATTACCAAATGATGTAACTAGTCTCAATCAATAAAGCTTTGCATCGGGTTTACAAAAATAGGTTAAATTAGAGTTCGTTAAATTATGTCCCTATGAATTTCCCACCCTAAGCGAGGGATCCTAACGGAATTTGAGTTTCCAAGGAGCCCTATGAGTATTGGATATTCTATGCATTCCGACATATGTGGACTGAGGTTTCGATGGCTTGAGCTTAGCCTCCTGTGGAAGCTTCACACCAGTACGTCTTCTTTTTTTCAGAAAATTCTTTCTTCAGTCTGTTAGATTATTAGTTGGTTATATTGCACCCTTTTACCCTTATAAAAGAAGTCCGGGGAACAAATCCCTTTGGATTCTCCTCCTTTGCCCCCCTCATTGTTGTTGCTACATTGGACGGAACTGTTGTACGGACTCGCTCGATCCTGCTGTGGTTGTTGCCTTGTACTAGTAGTTAGTACTAGGTATATATAGATAGGATCATTGCTAATCGCTGACGCAATGCAAACCTAACACAAAAAAAAATATCCCTTGTAAGCTTATGTGGCTGGCTATTTAAGAGCCATCATCAGTCGATGAATCAGGTTGGGGACTCTCTTCCCTTCGGTCGACTTATATTAAAAAAAACAAATAGAAATTCAACAGCAGCATTCCGCCTCACTCACTCCCCAGTCCCCACACACCACCGAGCACCGTACACGGCATGGATCCTCATCGTCGGCGCCATTTCCACTACGTGAAAAAAAGCACTAAGGGAGCGCTTCCCCTTTCAAAGTAGGGGGCGGCTGGTGATTGAGCCGCCCTTACGGTGATCGGGGTCACTTGTAGGGGCGGCTCAATCACACGGCCGCCACCGGCCACCGTAAGGGCGGCCGGTGATTGAGCCGCCCCTACAGGTGGTGCACAGGGTGTATAAGCGGGTTTTAAAAATTTTAAATTTTGTAAACGATGTCGGATGAAAAAACTTTGTATATGAAGTTTGTACATCTCAAAAAGTTATGAAACTTTGTAGTTGACAACCTTTTGATTTGACTTCATCTTATCATGCGAAACCTACGTTTTAGTTTCTCAAATTTAAAATTCAAATTTTATAAACGATGTCGGATGGAAAAACTTTCTATATGAAGTTTGTACATCTCAAAAAGTTATGAAACTTTGTAGTTGAAAACTTTTTATTTGACTTTATCTAGTCATGCGAAATCTACGTTTTAGTTTCTTAAATTTAAAATTCAAATTTTATAAACGACGTCGGATGGAAAAACTTTCTATATGAAGTTTGTACATCTCAAAATGTTATGAAACTTTGTAGTTGAAAACTTTTTATTTGACTTCATCTAGTCATGCGAAACCTACGTTTTAGTTTCTCAAATTTGAAATTCAAATTTTATAAATGACCTCGGATGAAAAAACTTTCTAAACAGAAAGTGTAAATCTCGAAAAGATATGAAAGTTTGTAGTTGACGACTTTTTAATTTGATATCATTTAAGGCCTTAAATAAGCAAATTACTTTCGGTTGGGTACAATATGTGGGGAACTAAAACTATATGAGACACATGCTTGATGGTGTAGTGCGTGGTAAAGGGAGGAATCGCGAAAGCGTGAGGTCTGTTCGAATCCTGGGTGATGCGTAGTCCGAAAAATGCTCGAAAAAATATGGTGTGAATAGAGTGGCATGCTGGTTGACTGGTGGGGGCTTTCCGGTTTAAAAATTTTTTTTGCTATTATTTTCGATTTTTTTGGATTTTTTTTTAAAAATACACTCAGTAGGGTACGGTCGGGGCATGTAAGATCAGATGGCAGTAGACAGGCGGCTGCCCCAACCGCCCTACAGAGCCTGGGCAGCCGCCCCTATGGACCGTGTGTCACGTACCCCTTGCGCTCGTGCTCCTCGCCGCGGTGAGGTTATGGTCATCACCACTAGGGGCGGCAGAAGCTTCCGCCGGTACCTACACACCGCTCCAAACTCTCACCTGGGGAAAGAATTTTAGCCGCAGCAGCGCGTACGAGGGGAACCGTGACACCGTCGTCAGTGGTCTCGCCTCAGGCGCAGCCACCTCTGACAGAGGTTTCTTCAGCTGCAGTGCCGGCGATCCGCCCAACAACGTCAATGGCGTTGCCATGTGCTACGTCGACAGCCAGTGGCCCGACTGCAAGCAGTGCCTGGACAGCGCGCTCTCCCACGTGTTCACAGAATGCACGTACAGCAGCAGTGCGGCGATCATGTACAAAGACTGCGTCCTCCGGTACTCCAACGAGTCTTTCTTCTTCAAGGAGACGGAGTGGGGGCATGTGTTCAACGTGTGGTCGACTTCGTTCGTCGACGACGCGGCCAGCTGGAACGCGACCCGGTTGACGATGATGGCCGGGATCGTCGCCGAGGCCGCAGCCTCGCGGCTGCGGATGGCGACGGGGAACGCCACGTATAAGGACGGCACGGGTACGGTGTACGGGCTGATGCAGTGCAGGGCCGACCTATCGGAGGAGAATGCAAGCATTGTCTCGAGTCGCAGCTTCAATATCTGCTTGGAAATTTCCCTAACAGCGTAAACTCGTACGTCACTATTAGGGGCTTCAGCTGCCTCATCACACTATGCCGGCGCTATCTGTGGACGCGTGTAGAGGGTCATCTGTGACACGTAAAAAACGCGTCACCCTTTTTGTCAGAGATAAGGGCTTATCTGTGACGCGCGTAAAAACGCGTCACCAATAACCCTCTATCGGTGGTGACGCGTGTATCCAACACGCGTCACTAATAACCCCTATTGGTGACGCGTCCAGCCAATACGCGTCACAAATAAGCCTCTATCAATGACGTGTCTAGTCAATACGCGTCACATATAACCCCTCTGTTGGTGACGTGTCTAGCCAATACGCGTCCGATAACTATATCGTAAAAAAAAAAATACGATAACCCTATATATATCTACAATGGTCTATATATATATATAAACACACATCAGATATGTTCCACCATTTCAACAATCAATTCTTTACAAACTTTTTAGATACAAGTTATACAACAAAATTGGTTAATAGTCGTGAGCCATTGTTTACAAAACACAGCATACCCAGGCTACAACAATACACATGCAAAATTTGTATCATACAAGTAGAGTCCTGCACTCCTACTGCTGCCCACCTCAGCCTCCATCACTATAATGCTGATGACAAAATCCTTAGCTTCCATCACTGTAATGTTGTAAACATACACAAATGCAAAATGTGTAAGTGTCAAGGCTTCCAAAATTGTGCTTAACTACAAACTTCAGACTTCAATACTTGACAAAAGCATATTCAAGTGGTACCACTTTTCTACATATATAATAGTACTGGCAAAAGTGCTAGGAAATGTCAAATTTTTTAGTTTAATTAACATTTCAACTAGTAAGTGATGATTACAGCTTTGATTGATCCTATGTAACAATCTCCTGCTCTCTTAATTGACAACTTCAAGAGTAACTAGTTGAGTAACAGACCATCCATTTGTAAAAGAAGATAGTGGACTAGCTCAAAGCAATGATAAATGCATGATTAGGAGGAACAAAAGCTGAAAATCCTGTTTTCCTAAAGCAGAAATCAGTACCTTCCCCAATGGACGGTTTCGAACCATTCATGATTGGCTGGTACCCATGCTGCCACAAAATCCTCATATCAGCTCAGCTGCAATATATTGCCAAGCATGATCACACAAATCAAAAGCTCAAAAGATGCATCTGCAATTAGAAATATGTCTAACAGGAAGCAAGAATGTATATTCAGTTCCTATCACTTAACTTATTTATTTACTATCGAGAAAATAGAGAAAAGAGTTCTGCAGAGACATGGTGTGACCACTTATGTCCTCATAAGTAGATAGTACAATCAACCACTTATTTAGAAGTGACTATTTAGCTAACATATAGTGTGACCATTGGCTAGCTATCCATTTTTAGCTAACTCGGTATAGTGACCATTCATATTTATAAATCATTTTATTGCATGAAAATCATAACACAAGTGGAGAATTGCAAACAACAGATTCTAGTATCATTTTGATCTTAGAGTGATGTTAAAATGAGCTCTGAACATTAAGTTCTCAAAACTGCTTATTGCTCATTCATAATTTCGAGGTACCACTCACAAAATTCACCCATCACTAACTTCACTTGATTCCTATAAAAGGATGACATCGCTACTTGTTTTTTATGATACAAAAACTCGGGGCATATCACATTTACGTACAGTAATCCAATTCTTATTTCTATTACAACTCGCTAGTTAATGATTCAAATATTTACTGCTAGTTAATCCAATTTGGACACGGTTTGGACACCTCTCGATCATTTTAGAATCTAGTTTTGCCACCTAACAAGGTCTCGCATTCAGAGAAATCTATACAAAGTAGACTCCACAATTTCAGCATCAAGCATCCAGATAGGTGATGAGAAATACAGAACAACATGTTTAGGAGAAATGAGATAGTACCTTGATCGAGTGATGTGTGTAGTGCTTGCATCTCTGCACTGCAGCTTCAGCACAATCTTGGTGGTTGGACTGTTGGCCTGAAAATCACAAATGACATTGTATTTATAAAAATACGCTGTAGGTAAACTAGTACAGTGACATCCTAAACTCTAGCACAATCTCCATTTTGAAGGTTGTAGGTAAACTTGTACATGTTCAGCGCATTCCGTATAACTGAATACACTTGAATTCAGATAACAAAATAGGACAGAATATGAAAATAACATAGTGCAGCAAAATTTCCATCAAATCTGGCATGACAGTTCTAGGTGCAACTGTAAAGCAACACAGCAAAAAAGATAGTACTAGGTGCCACTGTAAAAAGATAGTACTAAAGCACTGGCCATAGGATACACAAGAATTTAATCTAGGATGTCTACGTCTCTACAAATCTAAGTCCAAGTTTAGAAGTACCTGAGTAATTGGGGTCAAAGCAAATCGATGAGTAGGATTGCACCGGCATTTAGACAATCACCTGTAAAAGAGGCTTCTATACTATCATCTTTACTACTGCTGCTTTTACTACTATTCTGCGATTCTACAGGAAGTTGGATAACAAGATAGCAAACCTGAATATGAGCTCCAAGATCGCCCTTGTTAAGATTCACATAAGAATCTTATTTCTGATGGTAAGGCTGATGCCGACCTCACCAGCCTTGTGCTCAGGAGGAAAGTAAGTCATTGGCATCTGTCATAGAAAATATCATCAGTTTGCGTGATACTCATGATGGAAATTAGGAGGGCCAAAAAACACTGTCATGTCATTAAGATCCATTCTGTAATTTCAGTTCTCACAATGGAATCAGTATGTTAATAATGGCAGGATGGCAGGATGTAATAAAGGTATATGATGCGATAAATATTAATCTGACACCAAAATTTAGTGTCATTTGTGCATATCCAGTTCTCAAAAATCATATTGGTGACAGAAAGCACATAAAAAATCAAATCAGCTAGCTATCTTCTCTAAACTAGATTGCTAAAATTAGCATAAGACTTGTTGAATTCCAAAAGCAGCAGCAGAGCAACAATCATCATTGATGCCGAGTATCTATTGAGAAGCCAGGCTGTAGAGCAGCAACCATCACTGCCCAAATCCTAGATCTAGAACCATATCATTTTAGGAGAAATCAGAGAGGGGAGAGAAGGGAGATGGCGTACTTCGAGTCGAGGCGTGCAGCAGTGCAGGGCGCGAGGAATCCAGGAGCAGCCACCATTGGGATTCCGCCACCACCACTGTCATCGCCCACGCTAGATCCCGCCGCCACCCACACCGGGATCCCGCCGTCGTACGCCCTCCACCTACGCTTGTGGTTATAGATTTGAGAAGAGGAAGGAAACGAGATGAGACAGCGAGGAGAAAGGGAGAGGAGACAGGAGGGGAGGCGGGCTGGGACGGGTGCCGCCGCACCGGCGATGAGAGTCGAGAGAGATGGGGAAGACGAGAGTGGCTCGGCTCTTGACTCGGGAGTCGGGACACCTCCAGGGGCCGTCGATCCTTACCGTATCTGAAGAGGGAGGTGGCGCCGGTGAGGACAGCGGCGGCGGCAAAGAAAGTGCCTAACCCTAGCACGGGAGAGGAGAGGGAAGGAGAGGGAGGAGCGTCGTGGGCGAGTCGGGAGAGGGACGACGGACGGATTCCGGACTCAAGTTATCCATCAGCCTGAAATCCATAAATTTTTCGGGTCCGTGTGACGCGCCTTTCTATTTACGCGTCACTCCTATCTTTCCATTGGTGGAGAGCAGTGATGCATGGCCTATTACTGACTGCGTCTTATGTACACGCGTCACCCTCAAAAAACTCCAGTGACGCATTTTAACTCGACGAGTCACGAATTTATATGAGTGACGCGTTTTATTTTCAGGTCACAAATTAAGACGTCACAGATTAGCATTTCTGGCATAGTGTCAGACAAGACATACGGCCGATTGCCCTCATGGTGACGACCGGTAAGCTAAGCTCCTACCTTTTACTATTTCTCAAGATCATACTCCCACCGTTTCAAGATTATAGTTCGTTTGATTTTTTTAACTCTAAATTTGATCACTCGTGTTATTTAAAAAATATATAAATGTAATCAAATATAAGTCATTCTTCAAGATTTTTTTTGTTAATAAAAGTAAGCCACAACAAAAGAAATAACATTTTGCACAAATTTTTGAATAAGATGAGTGATCAAATTTAGAGTAAAAAAAGATCAAATGAACTATAATTTGGGACGGAGTTATTAGTACTTGTTTAAGTTTGTGTCATGAATTTTTCAAACGGCTGAACTGAGAGTCTGAGATTCTGCAGGAGCTCCCGCCATCGTCGCCACCTCCGCCCATGCCTAGCTCTTCCAAGTCCCAGAAAATGGCTCTGATCATTGGCTTGGCGGCAGCTACCGTTGTCATCTTGTTCCTGTTCATCCTAGCAACCGCCTTGTTCATCCACCGGAGGCAGAAGAGGATCGCCACAGCGGCAAACCGAGAGTCAAACGAGGATGAGGAGACGGAGGGCGAGTTCAGGTCCTTCAGAAAGGGAGCTGGACCCCAACGATTTGCTTACGAAGTTTTAGCCGCTGCCACCGGAAACTTCGCAGATGATTGGAAGCTCGGGGAAGGCGGCTTCGGCTCTGTGTACAGAGGCTTCTTGGACGAGCTGAACCTATCTGTGGCCATAAAGAGATTGTCGAGCAGCTCCAGGCGGGGGAGGAAGGAGTATGCCTCCGAGGTGACCATCATCAGCCGGCTGAGGCACCGCAACCTTGTGAAGCTCATCGGGTGGTGCCACAACCACGATGAGCTCCTGCTCGTCTATGAGCTGATGACCAACAGGCAACAGGAGCCTCGACATGCACCTTTACAGTGCAGAAAATGTGCTTTCATGGCAGCGCAGGTCAATCTTCACTCATTGGTTCACCTTCTCCGATCCTGCATGTAATTTGTCTGTGGGGTAGACAAATTAACACTGTTTTAGCTGTGCTGTTTAATTATCCATAGGTATGAGATCATCCTCGGGATCGGCTCCGCACTCCTGTACCTGCATCAAGAATGGGAGCAAGGTGTACTGCACAGGGACATCAAACCTAGCAACGTTATGCTTGATGCCTCCTTCAATGCCAAGCTTGGCGACTTCGGGCTCGCGAGGCTAGTCGACCACGCCCGTGGAGAGCACACCACAGAGCTCGCCGGGACGATGGGGTACCTGGACCCTGCCTGCATGGACACAGGTAGGTTCAGCACCCAGTCGGACATGTACAGTTTCGGCGTCCTTCTCCTCGAGGTAGCCTGTGGGCGGCAGCCCGTCGTGGTTCATGAACTCGAAACCATCCATCTGGCGCGACGGGTTCTGGAGAAGTACGGGCAAGGAGCGGTCCTTGACGCCGCGGACTGCCGGCTGAACGGCGAGTTTGACGCGCGCCAGATGGAGTGCGTGCTGGTGGTGGGGCTCTGGTGCACCCAGCACGACCCGACCCTGAGGCCGTCCATCAGGCAGGCCGTTAGCGCGCTGCGGTTTGAGGTCTCGCTGCCGACGACGATAGTAGCCAAGGCGCCACTGGTTGACCGGTTAGCTTCTGTTACGTCATCTTTCAGTCTTGATGAACCTCAGGCAGAGTGACTGGCAGAATGAATCTCAGGTCCACCTACTAAAGGCTCGTTTGGTCTTCACTAGTAGAGCGGCTTTTCTTTCTTTCTTTTTTTATAGCTTCAGCTTCTCGAGTGCCTGATTTGCAAACCTTCAGACGGTGGCTGCTGACCATTGATTGATTGTGTTTCTCCAATGCTTACATCAGCTCAACAACGAAATGCCACAGACGGGGCATGAACCCATCGCCTGATATTATATCTCAAGGCTACTGCACTCTAGCAGATGTGCGAAAGGTTTCATAAAACGGCTTCTCATGCTAGATGAAAATGCGAAAATATCCATAATGCACGTTTTCCTTTTGTTCTTTCTCCCTTATTTCTCGTTTTCTGATACTTTCCTTTTTCTCATCCGCTCGTCTTCTCTGTTCTCTCCCAAGGCGTTTCCTTTGATCATATATGCATGCAAAACACACCGGCAGCATCCCAGGTGGTGAACTTCTCCGACGAACAGAAGCTAGGAGAAGTGGGGTTAGGGTCAATGTACATAGGCTTCTTGGCCGAGCTCAACCTCCATCTCCATGTCGCCATAAAAAGTGTGTCCAAGGATTCAAGGCTGGGGAGGAAATAAGAGTACGCCTCCGTGGTGACGGTTATCAGTAGGCTGAGGCCCCGCAGCCTGGTCTCATTGGATGGTGTCACAGCCATCTTATCTTACTATTACTAATTCTAGAAATTCTCACGAGATGCATTTGAAAAAAAAGATAAATTCTAGAATTCTCACATTAATCAAAAATATCTAGCCATTAATCTATATGCTCCGGTGATTAGTAGCCATTAGATCTAATTTATTTTTAAAGAAAAATTACCCACTACGCCATTATATTATTGATAACAAGAAAAAAAGATAAATCTATTATTTACCCTCCCATGTCTTTAATTTGGGGCCGTCGCACGCTACACCTCCCTAATCATCCCTGGCGGCGCCCGGCCGGCTCCTTCACCACCGAATAGGAAGGCAGCCGTCGTCGGCGTTGTGCCATCGAAGCTCATATGCATGCCGACTTGGAGCCAGAGCCCGAGCTAGAAGCCACGAACGATCGAGACTACAGCAAGGGCAGGCACATGACGTCATCGATCCCTTTTCCTATGAGTCCAATGTCCGCTACTTCTTAGGAAGTGAAACCGTGCCCTAAGCTTGATCCAAGACCTGTTTTCTATATTAAATCCGGCTAAGAAAGGTCGATGGCTGGACATCATCCTTCATGTTGGTTGAGAAAACTAATCTGATTATTATCTTCCCTAATCCTGTCTTGCCCAGCAGCATGGCAGCATATGCACATTGGCTGGTGTCATCACAGTTTGGGTGATCGAGATGGTAGCAACTGCCGGAGGCATGGCGACATGAGTAGGTTGTCACACAGAGCTAGATGCCGGCCTTTCCTGCTGCTGATTATTATCTTCTCTAATCCTGTGTTGCCCAGCAGCATATGCACATTGGCTGGTGTCATCACAAGTATGGCTAAGAAATGTTGGGCGCAACAGCAAGATGATCGAGATGGCGGCAGCCGCGAGAGGCGTGGCGACATGAGTAGGTCGTCACAGGGCCAGATGCCGGTGATCGAGATGGCGCGTGGCGACATGAGTAGGTCGTCACACAGAGCTAGATGCCAGTGATAGAGATGGCAGCAACCCAGATGCCGGTCTTTCCTGCTAATGCTGGGCTTACCTGTGACGCGAGGATAGGAGGCACGACATCGTCACAGTCGTCAGATGATGGGCTACCTGTGCCATTACTTGACACCGTTTAGTGGTCGCGCCTGAAGACTAAAGGTGTGACATTTTACTACATTCCATAATTATAAATTGATTTCTTTCTAGAATACACTAAATTTGGTCATCCCATAACATCAATTTAGTTTGAGATTTCAAGTACATATTTTATATACTTTAAAAAAATTTAGGTGAGACTTGAGCAGGGAAAAGAATTGTGAAAAAATAAAAGCAGGAGCCTTTCATATGATTCTTATTTACCATGACCTAAAATTTTTTGTTCACTTTAATATGACTTTATTTAATTACTTGGATTTTACATGTTAGAGATGCTGAAAATGAGGGGGCCATGGTCCAAGGAGTTATCAATTAAGCCTATACGAAAAACCAAAACATTCATATAGTTATAAAGATAATAAACAAATCACAAAATATTTCTTTTCTTTTTTGTAAATTATCTTGACACCTAAGTTTGCATTCAAGCTAACCATGCTAGGCATTATGAAAGATAATGCAATGTAATATATACATATATAATTTATATATGAATTTTCTATCTCAACCATTACAAAAAAATTAACAAAAGTCTCTCAAATCTAAATGTAATTTCTAATATTTTATTATGAAAAATAATGAATCAAACTTTACACTTCACTTAAAGTTATATTAAAACTCATATAATAAATTATGCAAGTGGTTATCTAAAAATGTTTTAAAAATTTTATTGGAATATTCTATCAAATGGATGTTACTAATTTTATTCCATGGATTATTTGTTTAATAAAACAAAATTAATACAATGTATTGCCATGGTGTATGCTAAAAAATATTTATGTCAGAATTAAGATGGTAGTCTAGGACATAGAATATCTTTTATAATAAAATTTACGAACAAGCGATCACATTAAGCATTGACATTTTAAACTAACAAGTGATCAAAACATGCAAGTTAAAACAGAGATTTTCATGATTTCAAGGGTCTATAAATTTAAAGTTTATGTTTTAACTAAGCACATATCATGCTACAGAAAAGATTAATCCTAAAAAGTATTACTCATGAAACTGCTACAAACAAAAAAAAAAAACTAGATCCTAAAATTCTTGAAAAACCATGAAACATTTTCCCATCAAATTGGTAGACAATAATCAGCATTACAAATTATAGTGGTATCTCAGTTTCAGAAAAATAATCAGAAGTCAAAATATAGACGGCAGTTAAAGCCACATAGTTTAAACAAATGATTTAATAAATGTATATTGGAGACAAATGGCTGTGCTTTAAGTTGTAAAACTCGATAATTGCTTTCGATAATTGCTAGATAGATTATTAAAGCTGAATATAGACTCTGAAGAACCTATTATAATCATTATTATATATATTAAAATATTATCAAAGACAAAAAAATATTTAGTATAAGTAATTTTTAGTGGTTTTAACATATGCGAGATATCGGGTTGATGAACTAGTAATGAACTACTCCTGCTCGTCTATCAGCTCATGGGAAACGGTAGCCTCGCCGCATATCATTACAGTGAAGAGAAGATGCTTCCATGGTCACTCAGGTCATGCATATTGTTTACATACAATTCGA